>CM041208.1:16899362-16922398 GCA_023065735.1 Coffea humblotiana | reverse complement strand
TAATCATTTATTGTGCATTGAATATTGCTATGCAAGTGTAGACCAAAATTCATGAACCCTAAAGATCATGTTCACGAAAGTAGTAGATGTATTTAAGTGGATTTTATTTAACTACTTCATGGATCTTAATGAGTTTATGTCAAGTAAACTCATGCAAGCAAATAGGTGAAGGCTCAGTGTGAGTATGTTTGGATGAGGGCGAAAGTATTATTCGAATAAAATTGGAAGTAATCCTTGACAAGTCACATGTTTAAGGCATTAATCAACCGGATTATTCTTAATTTTGAGCAACAAAGGATTTGTAAACCTTAGAAAATTCTTCTCCTAAATTCACCATTGTCAATTACTTGCTTAATTTAGTATAATTGGTAGTGTATTGCTTTTACTTAATTTTTTGAGTGTTTAGATAATAGAATAAGTTTAAAATGTAGAAATAATTGCCTAATTCCCTTTGGGATTGACCGTAATTATCACGATATTTATTTGACCGTATACTAGCAGTAAAATCAAGATAATTGAGATTAATTGATTTAATAATTAGAAATTTTTAACTCGAAAGCCGAAACCACATCCTCTAGAATTGCATCTCATTCTATGTCATCAAGCTATGATCTCATCTATCTTACATTCTCTAAGCTTGACATCTGCTTTCCCAGAGCCCTGTACACTGAGGACATCGCAACATTCTGCTCTTTGAACCTGAAAAAAGAAAAGAAAAGAATGTTAAGTTAATTATTTTTCTCTTGTTTGTAAAATGATCTACTTATACGGGAATACTCTTCATCTTTACATATTTTTATAGTGATAGAATTATAAATGAGTTAGATCATGTATTAATAAACTAAATAGAGCTATTATTCGCTCAATTAGGTCTTAAATTGCAAAGGAGTAATACTCCATGCTTAATTTTTTTTATTTTGTGCTTTTTGCAATGGAGATTAGGCTTTAATCCTCTTCACTTTATTTCATGATTAATAAAACTTTGAACTGGCATCCCTCTCCTATATATAAGATTTTCCAAAAAAAAACTGGAGTTGTTATTTCTTAATCTTCTGTATTCTCACGTTCCTGTTCGAAAGAAGGAGAGAATAAACTTCCTCCATTATTTTAATAGAAACCCCAAAGTTGACGGTGCGCTCAATTAAATAGAAACCAAATAGGGACCAAAGCCAAATAGGAACTATTAAAAATATATGTAAATTAAACAGAAAATAAGTACAGATATAAAGTGGAAATTCTGACATTTAGGGCTAATCTTGAGTGTTGCGAACGATTTTTTAACCAAAACTGCTGAAATAGTTGCTTCAAAATGATTAATTTCTTGAAATAATTTTACTATATTACTTTCTACTTAAATCTACCAGTTCAGAAGATCTTCCAGAATATTAAAAAAATCCACAGAAATGCAGGTGTATTTCATTGTTTTAACTTTTTAACTTACCTCAGGCCGCTTGGTTGCTGGTGAGAAAACGTGAACTTGTGAGACAAATTCAGCAGAATGGTTTACCACTTGCAGGACAAGCCAGTAAATTTCGAGGTGCTGATCTTGCATAGATGGTAAGAATTTCGTTGTTTGATGTTTCCTTTATTGACTCGAAGAAAAAGACGTGAGGAGCTTCACAAGGATCACCAAACGGGCGTCTGGTGTTAAACATGAAAAGTGGTGGCTTGTTGCTCCTTGACCATCCCTGGAACGTTTCAATTGGGGTCATCAGCCAACTTCTGGCCATCACTTTTTCATAAATATGGGCAGAATATCCCCAGGAAACGGAAAATGTCCAGTTGGTTGGTCTATGGGTGGCAAATTGTTTGCTGGAACAGGCGTGATTGATCGACATTTCCTGCTTTCATGAGGTGCTGTGCTGATTGAAATCTATCTTTTTTAGGGAATATTGGATCTAACACATCCCAGTGGTGTATAGACAAGACGAGCTCTTTGGGATGGGATGATAAGAAACCTGAATAATCACCTCTTAAGTCGTTCTGCAATGAAAAATTATTACTGTGAATGTTATAAATTATACATTTATTGGCATTTGATTAAAAAAATCAAGATTTAGAATAAAAGATAAGTGCAGCTGATTAAAAAAAATGCAAATAGCAAAACGAAAGATGTATATATCCATGAAATTAGCTGTAATAAAAAATTGGAGGAATGCTTATGAAAGAAAATTTACCTGATGAACACCTTTATGGGGTGTTAAATTAGCTCCAATATCAGCTAAACAGGCCATAGTCATTAGATCAGCCGAAAGGTTTGAATATTTCCTGAGGCAGCGATCCATATCTCTAACAAGTGCTTTTGCCAAAGGGTAACTAAGAATAATCCCACCTCCACCAAATGCCTGGTTAAAATTCAACCAATAATTGGACAAAACAAATTCAGATGGATACCCAATGTAGTAGTACTTTGTATGGTCATACTTCGAAAGAACATGAACCAGATTATCCACAAAAACATTGTATCATCATCGCCCATGATTATCCACCTTAGGCCTTCATGTTCCTCACGAAACAATTCCAATATCCCATGTACCATTCGAGGCATGAGAGCACTTCTCGGCCTGATTTCTTGAATCAATTTGCTGAGATCATCATTGATTCGATACTGAGGAGACTTTGGAGACCATGGGAGAAGATCTCCTGTAGGTTCTCTATCAATGTAAACGTATCCCCTTGTTATGTTTGGTCTCCACCAAGCCTCCAAGTAAGCCTTTCTGAAGTGGTATGTTTTCTCAGAGCCTTGGAGACCAAAAGCTAGGTGACTAACATTTGTGGGAACATCATCATCAACAGTAGATGCAGGTTGTGAAGATGAAGGGCTTATTTTCCAGGTTGACAAAAACCCTGAAGCCTTACATGTTGGATCATTGAAAAACAAAACAAGAATGGCAAAAATTATTAGACCTGAAATCACAAACACTCTGCAGAGGTTTCTGACTACAAAATTGTCTGACCACATTTACTTTTTCTTTGAACTCTGAAACGTTGGCCACTACTGTTGACGCCATTTAGAGCTATTGAATTTTTGTCCTAGAATACACAAACCAAAAGAGGAACACGTGAACTATGGAATGTGATGCATTGTTCCAATAGATTGTACTAGTATTTAAGTTTGGTTTACTAAGCCTCATTAATAGTCTTCAGTTGGCTAACTCAATCCCTTTTGAGTAAAAGAATGATAAAGTGGTTTTTACATTTGTAACAAAAAGGAAGAAGGATTAATTAGATTTTTCTTTGTTGTTATGGTAATTATATTTCTATTTTACTTTCAAAACATTATTGCTTATTCTTGAATTAGACGTATCATGCTACTATAATACTATACAAAGTCACTGACCAATTGCGGAATGAACGGATCTATCAACTCTTCCAATGCAATTAACTATTGTTTTATTAGATCCCAAGGAAAGGTGCAAGCTATACAGAAATAGCAAATTTTTTACTTGCATTGATAGCTAAATTGGTCAAATATTCTTTTTGTCCAGAGTTTCACCGAAAATGTTTAAATTACGTCTTCTAAAAATACTTATGGAACAACTAAGAGGTGCTAATATGATACATGTAATAGCTCGAACAAAATTCCTAAGCAACAGCATGTGATTATATAACATATGTGAAGTAATTGGAATCCACATAAAGAGATCGACATAATTGAAATGGTCAATGTTTAGATACACACTTGAGTTTTGATCAACTTTAGCTGCAAATATACAAACTTTTGCGATGCTATTTAGCCATCAAAAAAAAAACACAAAAAGCAAGAGGGGTGAGTGGAGTGGTTGCCGACGTTAAGGGTGGAGAGAGGAAGAAAAAGAGAGGAAAGAAGGAAAAAAAAAAAAGAAAGAAAAAAAAATTATTCAAACCCTCAAATAAATAAAAGTTTTTTTTTTTTACAAATTTTACAATAAATTAAAATAAAATTTTATACAAATATCCAAAACTGCACCATTCAAAAAGACCCTTTGATTTGTCAATATTGTAATTTGTGCATGGCTTCAACTTCAAGGTAACCCGACAAACAACTACAAGGAAATAACGTAGAAGACACGGGGAAGAAAGGCATGCAAGACGCTTAAGAATGAATGGACTAGTCATCATCGCTTCAATTGGCATGAAACTCATGTAGCTAACCGTTGTGGGCTCGCCTGGGGATCGATTTGAACCAAAGAGGATGGAACATCCGAGCCGGCAATATCTTCATGCTAGGAAATTGGCTTAATCTCTTTTAGACAAATGTTTTTAGACAAATGTTTTATTTTGTGTGAAAGTAACTAGTTTTCTAATTGATTTTAGTTATTTGAAATAGTAGTTAAGGAATTTCCTATTTTGTTTCGAATTTAGAATTTATTTTCTATTATGTAAAAGTCTAAGAATTAGTACTAGTTTCCTATTGTTATTTGGGTTTTGACCAAATAATATTCTCTATAAATTGGTAGGTTGACATACTATACAAAAGACACACAAGAGCACATAGGAGGCGACATGTAACCTTATACATGGGGGTGAGAGGGGGTTCTTGGGAAATGAGAGATGGTATACAAAAGTTGGGTTTGGGTTCAAATTGTATTCTTGTATAGGGTTTTTCTCTCATAATAAAGAACGAGTTTCTCTCTGTGAACGTAAACTCAATGATGAAGTCGAACCACTTTAAATTTTGTGTGTCATTTATTTTTTATGCTTATGCCTTATTTGTTATTAAATTATTATGTACTTGATATCTTAATAGTTGTGTGTTCCACGCTTGAATCCCTAACACTTCAGAGTTAGCAGCCAACTAGCTCGACCAATTGACGCAAGCAATCTTAATCTATGGGAGTCGGTGCTGATTTGGCAGCTGGTACCCTTCAGTCCTGAATTGACTTTACTTTCCCGGTGCTCGAGTCTCTAGCTTAACACTACTCAATGCCACCAAAAAGGGATTAGGTCAGGGTTTAAACCTCATTTACAATGAAAAAAAATTGAAAAAATATGTCAGAATATCTTTTTTGGTTTATTCAATATATCTGCTAGCCCAACCTCTTTAGGCTCGTTTTTTTGTAAAATAGAATAGATTAAGTTATAAAAATATTATCATTGTGGTAAAAAAAAAAAGAGTCTTCAGCTTAATACCCGGTCAATATGGTTAAGAACTTAAGGCACAACACTAATATGACTAGAAAATAAATAAAAACAAATAGAAATTCTAAACAAAACTATAATAGCTACCCTAATTAAGAATTCTAAACGGCTTCTCGAGGTACATCATGGAGGGTATATGGTTAGGTTCAAACCTTGAGGTCCCTTGTTCCACTTGTCGAGTTCTGTGGAGAATCTTGATGCAGAAACAACAATTAAATACGTCTATGAGCTTTCTATGAATTTTGTATAGCCACGCCTTCCTCACGAACCTTTGTGTCTTGTCAAAATTTTAGGTTGTGTTTGGATTGCAATTTTTTGGAGTTTTTGTAGAAAATGTACTGTATCGATTTGATGTATGTGAGGTAAAAAAGTGATTGAGAAATGTATTCACGGAAACGAATTGACAACTTGGTAGTTTGACTTAAATATCTTGATGGAAATTGATTGGTCAACTTAATTGATCAACCTTGACAACTGGAAACATGGAAATAGATTGTATGACTTCAGCCTTGATGGCCTTGAGAAAAGAAAAGAATACGTGTATTTTCTAGGTCAAAATTAGATACAGTGGCATGGTGTGCGGTGACCCTTCAGTAAGAATACATTCATTTATTTGTGAAAATTGGATACAAGGGCATGATGTTTAGTGGCCCTTCATCCAGCCATTGATGAGTAGATTAATGAGCATCCACCAACAGTCGTGTCGATATGATCTGATAAGATTATCTATAACTAAAACAAAAAACAAAATTAAATTATCTACAACCTAAAGCTCCCAATATTAAGAAAATTTTGGGCAAATGTTGTGTACCCTTTTGTTGAATAAATATGAATTTGTGTTTTAATGAATAGGTTAAAATCTAGTTTCTTTGATTTCATTGAGTGCAAAGTTAATCTTATTTTGCAGATCGTTTAATTTCACATGCCAAAACTGGATTCAATTTGAAGTCGTTTAGTTGAGTGGATTGCATATTAGAATCTTTCGGGGCATGTTAAACCAATAACAAACTAAAGAGTGCAAAATACAAAATGTAAAATCTTAGGGGCATTTTGTGACTAACATTTTATTCATTCAAAAAACCTTTTTTTTTTTGCATTTGCACAAGGAAATAGTTATTCTTGTCTATTAACAATACATGTTACAAAAGATAAAATTTTCTACAGCAATTGTGTATAAAAATTTCAGTAGTCTATATTTCTATTTCCGCGATATTGTTCAACTTTCTAGTGGAGAAGAAAGAACCAAATTTTGATTTCCATCTTAAAACTCGTATCAGCTTTAGGCAATAATCTCATCTGCCATGCATTCCCTGAATTTCACCTCTGCTTTGCCCGTGTTGTCAACACGGACAATATCACAGCACTCTGATATATGGATCTGTGAAATAAAAAAAAATTAGAAATATGATATGTACAGTTTTCATCAGATATTAGACTCATATATTAAGATGTACTATAAAATCTTTTTTGGTTCTACTAAAAATATTTAAGAATAATACTTTGATTGTGATGTTGGCATTTTTTTCGCTCTAAAATTTGGCATAATTTCAGAAACCTCACTTGAGATTTCTAATAATTTCACTAGCCTCCCCTGAAATTTGTAAAATTATACAAACCGCTCCTGAGGTTAAGGTTTTAATAACAAAATTAGTCCAATTAGAAAAGGTAACATTAAAAAAGTACTTTAAGGAGAGAGATGAAACTTTTATTCCATAAATACTCCTTATGCATGTCTATAAGTTGTATTAGTAAAAGAATAAAAATAATTAAAAGTTAAAGTTAATTAATACACATATTTTATCACTCAAAAAGTTCACAATTAATAAATTAAATAACACAAATAAGCAACAAAACTACACTAATAATCACAAGATTTAACAAAACAAATTAGTCATCTCTTTTAACATGATGTTTGCTATGATTCTTGTGATTTGAATAGAAAAAATAATTTTGCCTTTTTTTCCCTCCATTCTCCTTTACTAATATCTAAGATTAAGTAATTAGAGCACTAATTAACTATTAATAACTAATTAATAAAAATAACTATTGAAAATTTCTTTAATGATGGACGATAAATTGTATATACAAAATAACGTCAATTGGTATATCTAATGGAGGAAGGAGGGAAAAAAAAGGCAAATTTCAAAAAAAATTTCAAAAAAAATTTAATGGCAAAGTCCCATTCACAGGGAAGGGGTGGGGTGCCAGCCCTACAATTTATTAAAACATTCAGAAGAATACAAGGAAAGAGATGACTATTCTATTTTGTTGAATCTTGTGATTATTAGCATAGTTTTGTTGCTTATTTGTGTTGTCTAATTTAGTAAATATGAACTTTTTGAGTGGTAAAATGTGTGTATTAATTGTTTCTGACTTTTAATTGTTTTTATTTTTTACTAATATAACTTATATTCATGTATAAGGGGTATTTATGAAATAAAAGTTTCATCTTTCTCCTTAAAGTATTTTTTTAATGTTACTTTTTTTAATTGGACTAATTTTGTTATCAAACCTTAACCTTAGGGGAGGTTTGTGTAATTTAACAAACTTTCGGGGAGACTAGTAAAATTGTCAAAAACCTCAGGGGAGGTTTCTGAAATTATCCCCTAAAATTTTTCTAAGCAAGAATAAGCTTTCATGGAACTTTCTTTTAGATCAGACATTGGATTACACGTTAGTTTAAAAAACTAATTAGTTCAAATAAAGATGAACCAATTGCAGTTTGTACACTCAACTTTTTCTATATTTTGGTTCTCACATGGTATTGTGCATTTATTTTTAACTTAAGTTATAACCCATATAACCTTTCTAAAATGAAATACTTCTACAGTAGTCAGCTCGATAATAAAAGAAGCAAACGAATAATGATTATTGGCAGAAACTGTGAAAACAATCAACAGAAGCAATAGATATTTTTTCCTACCAAAAAAAATTTGTGCACGACATATATACCTTATTAAAGTTTATTAGGAAATTTCATAACAAAAGTCACTGGTTAAATTATTAACTTTATCATGAAACTTCGAGAAAACATTTTCTTTAATTTTAATTTTTGATATATTTAATTCTTCTATCCAGCAAACAAGAATCATATTAATCCACTAATATCTAGATAAAAGGATTTTTTTTTTTTTTTACAAATTGAAACAGCGGTCCTTCATGTTTGCAAATGATCTTATTTTGCTCTCTTACATGAAAGAATTTGATCCCTTACATATTTAAACTCTAATATTCGGGTTTCAGGTAATCTTAATTTGTAGTGATAATTAGATAACCTCACGCCATGTGAAATGGTATAGGAGTTATGATAGCATTCTGGAATATTGCACAAAACGCCCCTTATATTTTGCAGTTTGATTTTCTCTCCCAAACTTTTATAACGACTTAGCTACATTCCTCGGGAACATGAAATGCACTAAGTTGGTATGAAACTGTTTTTCTGATCATTTTTTAACTAGAGCCATCACAAGACTTACATGTAACGAAATTCATGGGGACAAAAAGGTCAACTCATGAATCTTAATCTAGCCGTATAACTTGATATACCAAATTGAGAAAACTGCACAAAACATGCCTTACGTTTTACACCATAGGGAAAATTTCAGAAATCTCCCCTGAGGTTTCTGACAATTTCACTAAGCTCCCCTGAGGTTTGGAAAATTACACCTATCTCCCTTGATTTTATAGTTTTAGTAACAGAACCTTAAAATAATATTGACTTGGTCAATTTTTTAAATGAATACCCAAAAATGCCCTTGTGTAATGAGTTTTAATTTACTTTCCTATACAATTATAAGATTATTTAGTATAATTATAAGAAAAGGTACCAATTTTTTTATGTCCATACCTACTATTTGATAAACAATTGTAATAATAATTTTATCACTATGAAGAATATTTTTGATGGTATTTTATTATGAATTTAAATTTATAAGATAGAAAAGAAAATGTTGAAATAATTCATTTAGAGTTTATGAATTTCGAGTAATGGGATTATCATGATTTAATAGTGATTTTGGGCCACTTCCTTTTGATTTATTGTTAATTTTAATACCAAAAATAGCAAACAAAGATCAACAAAAACATTGGATTCCATATAAAGTTAATTCATCAAAAAAATCACTAATTCGACATTTAGTTACAATAGAAACTAGAGGTAATAATGGTAGTTCTACAATTTTATTGCCAAAAAATTAAAAAAAGAGAAATAAGAAGGAAAAATAATAAAAAATAATTTTAAAAGTCATTTTAAGTATAAACATACCAAACAAGGGAATTTCATTAAAATATTTAAAATTAGTAATGTCATTTTAAATAACAAGGGAGGTAAGTGTAATTTTTAAAAGCTTGCGAGCGCTAAATAAAATTGTTGAAAACCTCAAGGGAGGTTTCTCAAATTATCCCTTTACCGTATGACTTTTTTTTCCTCACACTTTTAAAATGATACATTACATTCATCACAAACAGAAATGCACCAAGTTGGTATGGAACTGTTCTTTCTGATCATTTTTCACCAATGTAATGAAATTCAAGGAGGCAAAAAGGTCAAATAAAGAATTCTTATCCAGTCACTTGATTCGATACATCGCAATCAACTAGAAGGCGGTTTATCAAGCAAACTCGGAGCACGTGGGCGGGTCAAAGTTTTCAATTTGACATTTTTGGCTGCTTAAAATTCATCAAATGTGAGTCTTTGACAACTTCAAAGAAAAAAGTGATATGAATTAGATTTCAAGACCAAATTGGTGCATTTTACTTTTCTAAGGGAATATATATATATATATATATATATAATAAAAATGGGACACAAATATATTGTTTTAAATGTAAGGAATCATAAAATTCAAAATTGAGAAATGTTAAACACGTTGATATTTTTATTTTTTTTGGAAGGAACACGTAGATATTGAAACTATGGAAACGATAGTAGTCACATACTTAACAACTTTATCTTGATTCGCTAAATGATTAATCTTCAATTTTAGTTTCTTTTGAAAATTTTAGTCATTTAAATTAGCTAGAGTTTAAGATTATGCAGATGGATAAATTGACAGTAGAAATACTGAATAAGACATTTTTCCATGGCTTTGATTTTTATCTTGGTGAAACATTGATTACAAACAGGATCTAATTTAGCTAGATTCTTATTTGCATATGTTAAAGAGGTTCTCTAGGAAATATTAAGATAAGATTGTAAATAATGAAGGAGATGATTAAATTCCATTAAAACAAATTTTATTAAATATAGCAATTGCCACATCATCTCTTTACAAGGTTGGGAAAGGAAACTAAATACCACATCATTTTATAAGGATGGAAAAGGAAAATAAATACCACATCATGAGTCTATGTTGGAAGTTATATGCTGGGTGATGTATAAAAAATTAGGACTAACATCACTTTGCATCCTTAAACTTGTATCATTTTCTCACTTTGCACTATAAATTTTAATTTTGGACACTTTAAACCTTAAACTCACAAGTTTTTTGTCCTACTTAAATCTGATCAATAATCACTTTTGCAAAATTAATGAGACAAAGAATTGTGAAGATTAATGAAAATATACTGTTTTATTCTAATTACAATCCCTTAATTTTTCTTTATCACTTTCGGCATGTTGTCATTGATTTATATGGTTTCAATCACTAATATTGTGAGCAAATTAATGAGATAAAAGATAGCAAAAACTAACCATAGTGTATTATTTTATTTTTTGTTACGATATCTTGGTACCTTTTGACCACTTTTGGTACATTGTTATTGGTTTATTGGGTCCTCTATATCATTAGTTTTACTAAAATTGTCATTGATTGAATTTAAATGGAACATACTTGGGAGTTTAGGGTCCAAGTTATCCAAAATTGAGAATTTATGGTGCAAAGTATTGAAAATTAAAATTTAGAGTGCAAAGTGAAGAATTCATACAAATTCCGAGGTGTTAAAGTGTAGTTCGTCCTTGAAATCATGATCTGTATCATTACTTTTAGAGGAGAATGGAGAATTAGGTCATCCATATTCATGGGCATATTTCTGATCCATTTTTGCAATAGTAAATTAATAAATTTAAATGAATATTTAGTCAATTAACTAATGTAAGATACAAGCTTAGTATTGGTTGTTTTGTAGAATATGTAGTAGGAAAAGTATCCTATCAAACGTTGTTGCGTGTTTGTCGGATTCTATTGAAAACAACTGGTGCTTAATCCTAATTGATATCTTCTTCTGTGTTTTTTATTCAGTATTTTACTATTAAAAGTGGAATTTCTTTGATAGGAAGCCTATGTTGACCCTGGATATGGTTACGTGAGAGACGGGATTAAGATGCCATATTGACAAATGTCTGGAGAACACGCCTGGGCAAAACTATTATAGAAAGATTACGTAACTGTGGAATTTTGAAAATTTCAAGCACATACAACAATCTAGTATGAATGAACCCCTATGAGGCCATCTAATGTCATATATGTCAGCCCTCCTCAAAATAAATTCCAAACAAATATTTGTCTAGAGCAAATGACAAAGATCATGGCTAAACTATTTAGAATTTCTTTTTTTTGGTCACTAAACTTTCATTTAGGCAAAATAGTTGTTTAACTAGTAAAATTTTTTTGATTACTTAGCTATTAAGAATTTATAAAAAAAAAAGTATGTTTTAATTAGTTGAATAACCATTTTGACTAAATAAAAAAGTTTAATGGCCAAAAAAAATAGAGAATCCTAAATAGTTGAGTGTCGGGTTTGTTTGGATAGTGAATTTATCCCAAATAATATTTCGCTTGCATCATAAACACATTTTCCAACCCACTTTTTTATATTCTCAACCACCTTTTTATCTCACATACATCACATCACAAAAAGTGATACAGTAAAATAATACCCTATCCAAACAGTCATTCACTCTATTATCTTTAATTACATTGTCAGCGCAAACTCTTCATGGGAAAATATCTACTCTTATCATGTATAATCACATGTATAATGAGTTCTTCAAATTAAACTCTATCCAAAAAATGGTTATCGAAAAGAAATCTAAAGAAGTTAATAGGTAAAGTAACTAGAATTTAGAGGGTTTTGTTTATAATGTAAAATCTTACAGATAATTAATATTTTTTGCCATGCAATATAAATCAGTTAAGAAATTTAAAATTATAGTGTTATCATTTTTGATAGTTGACTTGTAAATAACATCATTAAAGAAATGCTTGCAGAAATAAATAAATAAATAATAATAATAATGAAGTTCAATCCAATAATTAACTAACCTCAGTACGCTTGGTTGCCGGTGAGAACACATGTATCTTGGATACATGCTCAGCAGAATGATTGCCACTTGAAGCACAAGCAGGCAAATTCCGAGATGCTGATCTTGAATAGACTGTGAGAATTTCATTTCTGGAGATTTTCTTTACAGATTGGAAGAAGAAAACGTGAGGAGCTTCACAAGGATCACCAAATGGTCTTCTAACATTGAACATGTAATGTGGCCGATTTGGACTTTTTTGCCATGTCTTGAATGTTTCAATGGGCATTCTTAGCCAACTTCGAGCCATTATTTTCTCATAGATATGAGTGGAGTAGCCCCAAGATATGGAAAAAGACCAGTTGTTTTGCCTGTGGTGGCAAATGGTTTGTTGAAATAAGCGCGATTGATCAACATTTGCGGCTTTCATTAGATGGTTTGTGGATTTAGCACGATCCATCGAGGGGAAATATGGATCTACTGCATCAATGTGGTGAAGGGACAATACTAAATCTTTAGGATGAGATGACAAGAAACCTGATAAATCGCCTCGTAAATCTATCTGCACGACAAAATCCAGTAGTAATTATCCTTAATGAAGTCAATTACTTGAATATCTGTGAGCATGATTTCATTACTGAGGTAAAAATCAGATACTTGTTGTGATAGAATAATTGAACTTGATACCATAAACATAAAAAAGAAAAAAAAAATTCCATTGAGGGGACGAATTCTAATTCAACTAAAACTTAAGTATATAATTTAAATATTTTTTTATTCTTGGTGACAGCAAAAGTTTAAATTTATACTGTAAATTTTTAAAATTTTCCACTTTTGATGGGGGGAAAACTTAAGTTTTTAATAATTGGAGGGTCGCGGGGTAGTTCCGCCCATGCTTGATACACAATAATGAGAAAGGACAACAATAAAATATTAGGGTATGCCCTCTCCATGTTGGAATAGTGCAAGAACTAAACTTTCAATAACTTGCTTGTTAAGTATCAGAAGAAACATTAACAAAAATTAAAAATAAGACTACCGAAGAAAATGGTTTTTTTATTAGGGCCCGTTTGTTTTAGTGTAAAATTTTTTCCCAAGGAAAATATTTTCAGTGAAAATCATCTTCATAGGAAAAAAATTATTTCCCTTCATTTTTAGGTGTTTGGTGCACTTTCGAAAATTAGTCCTTGAAAACGAAAGCCCGCGAAGAATGTTCCCCTCAAAGATTCGTCAGTTTCCTTCTGCCCAACGACCAGAACTCCCATCCACACCTATATCAATTCATCACCCGATCCAAATACTTCAAATTCCAAAAAATTAGATCATGCTCTATGATCAAGAAATCCATAGTATCGCAAGCCCATGACCATTACAAATCATACTAATTACCTAATCGCTATGTCACTGGAAATTGCATCAAGAATGAGATCCTTATCATTGACAGAGTTCTATCAGATGAAACACTTCACTGATGCTTACAAACAATACTAAAAAAGATAAGGAAGATGGGGAAGCGTCTTTGTGGTGGTGGTGGGGGAGGTGGCTATGGGTCTAGGTTAGGCACAATAGATAATTTTCAGTCATGATCTGAAAATTTTCGGTTTAGTAAAGGATCATGAGATTGATGAGCTCTCAAATTTTTTCCTATTAAAGGGATCGTGAGGTTGATGAACTCTAAGAGTTATTGGAAAATAACTTCAGTACAACAGATGCAGAAGTCATTTTACTCCTGATTGTGTAAAAGATTTTCCACGGAAAAAAATTTTCCCAATCTTTTTGGCTGCCAAACACCAGAATTTCCTGAAAATATTTTCTGGAAAATATTTTCTGGAAAATATTTTCAGTCCAAACAAACAGACCCCTAATTTTCTTTAATGTACATGTAAGGGGCATGGAGATTTGATGATCCTAGAGTGCAATCCAATGAAGAAGTCATTAACCAAAAAGTATAGAGAGGCAAACTTACCTGGTGGAAACCTTTCTGGGGAGTAAGATCAGCTCCGATGTCAGCTAGACATCTCATGGTCATTAGATCAGCTGAGAGACTTGCATATGTTTTAAGGCAACGATCCATATCTTGCACTAATGCTTTTGCTAGAGGATAACTGAGAATGATCCCACTTCCACCAAATGCCTGGTTAAAACTATACCAGTAATTTGACAAAACAAATTCAGATGGATACCCTATGTAGAAGTACTTTGTGTGATCATATTTTGAGAGAACATCCACTAAATTATCGACGAAAAAAATAGTATCATCATCTCCCATGACTATCCATCTGACCCCCTCGTGCTCTTCACGAAATAACTCCAAAATCCCATGTACCATTCGAGGCATAACAGGATCCTTCGGTCTGACTTCCTGGAACAATTTGCTGAGATCATCGTTGATTCTATAAGGAGGAGATTTCCGCGACCATGGAAGGAGATTCCCTGTGGGATGCCTATCAAGATAGACATAACCCTTTGTTTTTTTGGGTCTCCACCAGGCCTCAATATAAGCCCTTCTAAAGTGGTAAGTTTTCTCAGAACCTTGAAGTCCGAAGGCAATATGTTTGAGAGTGGTAGGACTAGGAGTATCAGTAGATGTTGAGTTTGAAGAAGAAGCTGTTTCTGTTCTCAATAGAGGAAAGGATTTAGAATTTGAGCATCTTGGATCCTTGAAAAAGAGCACAAAGATCACCCAAAGAAGAAGACCTGAAACTAGCAGTGCTTTGCATATTCCTAGTTTTTCTGTCATTGCATGAAATTTGAATGCAGCTGCAGATGACATCTTCAGAAGTTAACTTGAATGTTTCATCAAATGTGGCTCTTTCTTGAGAAACTTCCCATTTCTCGCGGCCAGAAGATAGGAAAACAGCTACCAAGGAAACTTGTCTATCTGACTGATTGACTATTTTATGTTACTTTGCTTTTCAAAGTCTGCTATTTTATTAATTCTCATGATTCATGAATCTTACAATTTCCAGTCAAATGGCAAATATTCCACAAGAGCATCTGGATATATCCCATAAATGTAAAATAATCCGTCATCTGATCTCCCTTTCTTGCATCGTCACAAAATAAATGTTTGAACATGACAATAAGCTTGTCATGAACCCTTTAATAATATAACTCGGCAAGTTCAAAATTTATCAAACAATATATGAGAATACTAGTGGTTGGCATGAACATCCAATTAATTTAGAGATGTGACATGCCTGTATTGAATTATTAGATAGAGTTTCTTGCTGAACCTGAACCGAAGTTCAATTCCAATTTGTACATGTTCTCATGGCTACACAAAACCATTGACATGCTTTTTCCAGCGGGAAAAAGACTGGTGTGGAAGGATTTTCTGAGTAACTGGATATCTTACTTTATACAGGACGTATAATTAAGGCTTAAATACATTGTGACCCCTTGTAATTAGAGATTGGTTTTATTTCAACCCCCATGCTCACGAAATATGCAATTCATGTTTGGCATATAGTAAATTCTAACTTTTTCAAATATGTAAAGACAATTATACGGTCAAAATCTTTTAGCCTTTGACGATTTTAGCATTTTGGCGCCAATAGATAATTTAGTATAACAAATTGTCAAATTTACCCTCTCACTTTTTTTTGGGGGGGATCACATGCATATCATGTGGTGACTAAAATAAATAAGGAAGAAAGTAAAGGGACATAACTATAAAAGGAACAAAATGATTGACAAAAAGAAAATCCTTTTCTCTGATAATTCACAATTAGCAATGGATACTGCTGTAGGTTGGCAGACGTCAGTAATAGCTTTGGATTGCCATTTAAGACTTGTCAAATATGAACATAAAGTAATTATCTTTTCTTTAGTTGGGACTCAAATATTCTTTTACATGCTTAGAATTAGGGGATAATTTCAAAAACCTTCCCTGAGGTTTCTAATAATTTCACTAGCCTCCCCTAAATTTTATAAAATTACACAAACCTCCCCTTAGGTTAAGATTTTAATAACAAAGTTAGTTTAATTAGAAAAAATAATATTAAAAAAGTACTTTAAGGAGGGATATGAAACTTTTATTCCATAAATGCCCCTTATGTATGTATATAAGTCGTATTAATAAAAGAATAAAAATAATTAAAAGTTATAAACAATTAATATACACATTTAATCACTTAAAAAGTTCACATTTAATAAATTAGACAACACAAATAAGCAACAACTAATGATTACAAGATTTAGCAAAACAAATTAATCATCTCTTTTAACATCATGTTTGCTATGATTCTTATGATTTTGAACAGAAAATTTTTCAAATTTTATCTTTCTTTTCCTTCCTTTCAATTTTCTTTGAAACTATTAAAATTGTGACAATTGTAAAGTAATTTTATAGAAATAAAGGAGACAATTGTAAAGTAATTTCATGGAAATAAGAGAGAAAGGAGGAAAAAGAAATACAAAATTTAAAAATTTTTCTATTCAAAATCACAAGAATCATAGTAAACATCATGTTAAAAGAGATAACCAATCTGTTTTGCTGAATCTTGTAATCATTAATGTAGTTTTGTTGCTTATTTATGTTATCTAATTTATTAAATATGAACTTTTTGAGTGGTTAAATGTATGTATTAATTGTTTCTAACTTTTAATTTTTTTTATTCTTTGACTAATACTACTTATATACATGTATAAGGGGTATTTATGAAATAAAAGTTTCATTTCTCTCCTTAAAGTACTTTTCTAATTGGACTAACTTTGTTATCAAAATGCTAAGCTTAAGAGCGGTTTGTGTAATTTTACAAACTTCAGAGAAGGCGAATGAAAATGTCAAAAACCTCAACGGAGGTTTCTGAAATTATCCCTAGAATTAGTTTTGGAGTGGAGTTAAATTCAAAACTCCACAATCTAAATTCACAATCTTGTAACCAAGTTGACCAAAATGCATGTAGCATTTGTGGGGCTTGGTAGAACCGACCTCCTCTAGAGGAGTTGGCCATCACATGTTTTGTGGAGTGGGAGGTCAAAAGTTCAAATCTTACTTTCCATCAAAAAGTTGTCACATAATGTGGCTTTCCTAAAATCCATATGGGTGCTTAAAGCATACGTGTGGTCCAATGGTGGTTCAGTCCCCATCGGATGGTGGTTCAGTCCCCGTCGATTCCCCATGACCTTGTTAGGTCACCCCCTAGTATAGGTTGGAGTAGGATTAGATGTAAATGGTAATAATAGATTAAAAAAAAATTGCTGGGCTTGGTAGAAACTTTTTCAAAAAAAAAAATCTTTTTGATGAAAATAGATGGTACTAATTTACATTTACAATTTACATCATTATGAATGGTCTTAAATATTCTAACAATTTTTTCATTCACGTTGATGGCATTTATTTATTTTTTTTTTTCCTCTTATTTGGTGGAGAGAATGTTTTAATCCCTTTTTAGCATGTAAGAGGAGATGAGAGATTTTCTTCTTTTTTTTTTAATTGTGTTCAGAAAATACTTTTACCTTTTGGCATGTTGCATTTCAAAGTTGATTGAAATATAATTTTAGAAAACACTAATGGATCAATAATTAGAATGATGGTATCAAATAATTTCAATTAATTAAGATTTATAATTGATTTTTTAACATCTCTTATTGTATTTTGTATTGAAAAAAGTTTCTATGTTCTTAACACTGGGAGTGTGGATTTAGCTCCACCCTTAGTTTTGATATGTTAAACAATTTGGTGAGCTATTTGCTTAACTCCTAGACTGTGATTCAATCCTAAATGACTACTATCTGTTGTTTGGTAACTAGACTGTGTTTCAACAAAATTGTACTGGTTATGGAATTGCATCCACTGCTAGTCTTGCTCTGGCTGGATTTAACGATCACACTGATGGTCATTTTATGTATTGCTAGTAGCTGCATCCGGTCAAATAGTTTGGCGGATTTGGGATGGATGAATGTAAGGCCTAGCCCCCCTCATTGTATTCTGTGAATTTCTATTTTTATTAATAAAATTTGGGTTGGCATCCCACCCCTGTTTACAGGGTTTGCCAAAAAAAAAAAAAATGGGACTAGTGCCTATCATCTAATATTTGGAAATTTTATGTTGTATCTTATTTTCCAATGGCAGAAATATTAGTTATTTGCTTCTCTTGCTCTATCTTGGGTGTGAAATGTTTTGGATGTTATTTAATTTTCTTGAATTTATTTTGGAGCAGCTAAAATTTTCGGAAGAATTGGAGGAGTTGTTTTCGGGTTGCAAAGGAAGGAACGATAGCCTATTTCTTTCATATATATAATTAAGCACTAGCAACTACTTAAAATGGGCCCGTTGGCTCCCTCCAATTATAAGGGCAAATTTGTTCTCAAATTTTAAGAATAAAATTTGGGGTCAGACAATTTAAGTCAGTTAAAAAGACAAACAGAAATTGCAGTTCAAGGGTTATTTTATCTATTTCATGATCAAAGGCATGAACTGAAACCATTCTCTAATTACAGGTGTAATATGTACTTAAGCCTATATAATATAATTCATATACAAAACTGAATATCCATCCAATTACGAGCCAATTCAATACTTTTGGCTGCTTAAGCCTGTAAATTAAATGTATTTATTTTATTTATGCATGGGAATTATTACAAGCATACCAAGGATAGCATTCATTTATTTACAGAATTCAGAATACTTTAAGATTGTTCAACAAAAATTTTTTTGTGGACATCCCAAAAAGAAAATGTCACCATGAAAAGATATGGAAAGAGTAGATGATTACAATAAGCGTCAACACTTTTAGGTAGATTTGGTCTTGTAAATTTGGTATATTAACTTGTTGCACTCCAGGGGCGGAGCCAGAAAAAATTCTTAGTGGGGGCAAAGACAACACTAAAATTTTTTATCTACTCTTTTTTTAGCTTTTAAAGCAAAAAAAAAAAAGAAAAATTCACTAATAAGTACAAATGATGCATATATTCCATAAAAAACATAAAAAGACAAATTCAAAATTATTCATGTAATAATAATTTTATTTCAAAAACAAACTAAACTATTTACAATTGCTCACTGTAAGTTTTTATATTTTGATAACTAATTTGTTTGTAGAAGTAAGAATGGCTCCCGATTGTGGAGGGAAAATGAGGGACCAGTGGAGGGAAGGGAAATTGGGAAGTGGGAACAACGGAAGTGAATGATATGATTGGATAAATTGATCAAGAGAAAGAGTAGCTAGCTGCTTGGTTGTGGAAGGTAATGGTTCTCAGTTGTAGGGGAAAAATGGGGGCCAGAGGAGGGAAGGGAAATTGGGGAGTGGGGTCCAAAGAAAATGAATAATATGATTGGTACTTGCTAGTTGAAATGAAAAGGTTTTTTTTAACTTATTTCAAATGGAATTTGTGCCCACGTATCTTTTTAGAATTTTAGTTTATGAACTAACTTAAAAAATCACGTAATTCTTTTGCATCCTTTTTAAAAAAACTCTGGGGGCACACTTAAAATTATATTAAAATTATATAAGTATTATAGGAATTTAAGGGAGCAGTGGAGGCTCGTGCCCCCACCTTAAATCCACCCCTGTTGCACTGTTCATATTATTGTTTGTTTCTTCTAGAAATATACAAACATTTACAATATGTTGGTTCACGAGTTGTCATCTAACAAGAAAATTTTACCAAACATCGGGAAAAAAAATCTAGTATGATACACGAGAGGAAGCTTTTCTTAGTTCCTAAACGCAGTTGGGGAAACATGGGCTATCAAACCGAAATGAATTTTTATTAATTTTAATATAGTCATTTTTACTTGCATTAACGATCATTGTTTGTTGAATATTAAAAGATGTGCCTACTGGTAAAGGTAAGTTTGTTAACAAGTGCCTATTCATGAAAGGTACGTATTGTAAACTGTAAACACACATTAATTCATTAAACAATGTGTCTGAATACCATTACAGTATCAGAAATCATCGGTTAAACGATTTTCATTCTTCTTCTCTTCTAGTCAAAATGAAATTTTCTAAAAAAAAAAAAAGGCTAAATTCTACATTTGTATGCCGTAGCTTATAATTTTTTGAATACTAGGAACAAACGTTAGATGTCTCAAAAAAGTCAAGTGGACTTCAAGATAAAAGGTTGTTAGATAAGAAAATATTAGGTGGCAAATGTACAAAATTAAGTTAGATGATTTGTAATTTTTCATAGAGAAAATATTAGGAAGCTTACTTCAACAAAAAAAAAATTAAGTAAAATACTAATAACCCCCATAGTTCTATGTAAAATGGACACTGATGAAAAGTATGACGGTGGGATGAAAGGAAAAAACGAATATAAACTCTGGTCACTGGACTACTAAAAGTTTGAATTAATCATTTGGAGAGATCGCCAATTTCTTACCGAACTTTTTCACTAATACCAATTTCATCCTTGAATGCTTTTTTACCTAGAATTAATCCCTAAACTAAAATCTTCCTGCCAATTAAGGACCTCTAGGATGGTGCCACACCAAACTTTTTTTTTTTTCAGCCAAACAAATAACCACTCAGGGGCATTTTAGATAATTCAGCTTATACTTGTGTTGGACCAACGTCATCATCGCCCACGATTGATCACTGAAGTCTGGAGAGTGGAGACTAGCAAAGCTAATTGATTCCTCGACTAGTACTCTTTTTACTTTCAGCGAAGGAAATACAATCCGGTATTGCTTCCAAATCTATTAGCCTCGCAACAACACTTGGAGGCCATGCCTGAGTTCCTGATTTTTGCTTCCAAACCCATTGTTTTCATGTTTTTGTGTCCATTAAGAACCTCTAGCATTTCCAGGAGATCTGTTGAAGATAGTACTAGACTCTTTCTCAAAAGTACCCCCTGCAAATTGTTCAATGCCATTAGATTTCAGATATTCTTTGATATCAAAAATTCTAATAATTAGGAAACAAAAGGAAAAGATGAGTATTGGGATAAACTAATTGTCCCCAGATGCTGGAGCTAGGACTTTTTTCTTAGAGGGGCCAAAATTTTTTAAAAAAAATTATCTTAATATGTTATGTTCAAAATAATTTTCATCTATGTAAATATATAACACCTATAAGTATCAAATATTAACTTTAATTATAAATGTATGTCTATTTAATAAATATGTAGCATAGTCATAACAAAATTTAAGACAAAAAATAACTTTTGATTAAATATTTTATAACATCACAAACCACCCAAGTTGCATGTTATGAGAAGATGCTCCAACATGTCACCTATGCAAAATATATATACATATAACTATGCAATATAAATATACCTATTTTCAATTAAAAATGTTATATAAAAGTGTTTTCAATATATAACTATTTTCAATATATATATACATATATGTTATGTTAACAAATCTTGAAATTTCAACCTCTTTTCTTAAAAGCAAAATGATTTTTACATTCTTTCATAGAACTAAAATCATTTATGATTGAATTAGTGCTAAATTTTTTAACAACTTCCTTTTCTATGTATACAGTTAGGCCATAGTTTAAAAAATTATCTTCCATCTTGTTTCAGACTTTTGTCTCCATTATCTTCATAATTAAAAATACTCGTTCTGTAGTTTGCAACTGATACAAGAAAAGGGAGAGCAAGTTTAATCAATTGGACTAAGTTGTATATTTGTATATGAACCAATAAAGTAATTATTTTTGTTTTAGCATGAATTGGGTCTTTTTATTATAATATATCAAATTGGGTCAATTTACTATGGATCATCATATTGTATGTTTAATTTTTTGAAATTTAAATAATTGGCACAATAAAAATAAATAATCTTTTTGAAGAAAAAATTAATTTAAAAGTGGCTAATTCATATATATATACACTCTCATACTATAACTTAACATTTTCAAAACTTAGGGAGCCATGGCCCCTCAGCCCCCTTTGGCTCCATCATTGCTGCCCTCGCTCTTGCTCCTGATGTCGAATATTGCTTGTACGAAATCATGCAGGAAGCTATCAATTGCATGCGCCATTGGCAGAGAAATTGACAGCGGAAGATATTGATAGTGCACTCAGATTATGAAATATTGAGCCAATTTATGGCTTTGCCTCTGGGGATCCTTTGCGGTTTAGAAGAGCACTTGGGACATAGGGACTTGTTTTATGTTGATGACAAAGACGTGGATTTTAAAGATGTAATTGAAACTCAATTACCCAAAGCACCCTTGGATTGTTCCGTAGTTTGTCAATGGCTCGCCATTGAAGGTGTAAAACCTGCTATTCTAGAAAATACTTCAGTAGATGCTTGTGAGTGCTGTAGATGGGCAAGACTACTTTTCTTTAAAACTTCGTAAAATGCCCCGAGAGATTGTTCGTCTTACTAAAGAAAAAGATGTTTGAGGTGGCACCGCCATAAAGGTCCTTAATTGGCAGGAAAATTTTAGTTCAAAGACTAATTCCAGGTAAAAAAAAAAACATTCATGGATGAAATTGACATTAGCAAAAAAGTTTAGGGACGAAATTCAGCCAGGCATTTTCTGATGAAGAAATAAGCTATGACAGATTGACAACTCGCCGCAGTTTTTCCCTTGGTCTTCTTTTCTTTTTTTGCTTTTCTCCTTTTCTGTTCTTTCTTCTATTTTTCTTTCGGTTTTAATGGTTGAAAAGGTTATTTTTGGACAGTAAAGCCGAGCTGACCTAATACGTCCTCTCCCTGAGCGAAATGACTTCGTGATGTATTTTTCCTGATACACACACTAGACAG
>CM041208.1:16581862-16894362 GCA_023065735.1 Coffea humblotiana | reverse complement strand
TACAGAATAGTTATATACATACATATATATATATATATATATATAGAGAGAGAGAGAGAGAGAGAGAGAAGAAATGGTACAGATGATCCTCATTCATCGTTGGTAGAAACTTTTTGATAAGCAACCAGACGATTACAAGTTGAATATCAAGTTCACTTATAAGCTAAATGTGAGACTGGTATGGTGATAGCACAAGAACCACAACATAATTCAATCAAGCACGTCAAACAAAGATAGAAGTACAAACCTCCTCCCCCACTCCCCCCCCCCCAAACAACAAAAAAAATATATATCACAATGCTGAGTACTCCAGGGTAAAGAACATGATGAAATAGGGATGGATAACTAAAAAATATGGAACTTGACTGTCAATTTAGTCTTCCAAGCATTCACCAAAGTCCAACCCTAGACCTGCAAAAATTTTAGCAACCAAAGCATAACCCAATTGTTCTCTAAGACATCTTTTAACACCCCCCCCCCCCCCTCTTAAGGCACCTAAGCAGCTACCATACAGAATGATACTGAGGTCAGAAAACGATCTTAGGGAGCAAGTCATTACAAGATTTCTAGCAAGCTTGTACCTGAATGCATGTATAAGAAAGATACAAAAAGTTGGCATTTTTGTCTAATTTTGCACAAAGATTGATTTAATGTCTCTTAATTTCTCATTCAATCAAAATTTACATCACTCAAATGTCTCTTAAGTATGATATGCTGTTCTGGAACAAACACAACTTGCCGAATGAAGAAGCCCAAAATTGAAGATACACATCTCTCAGTGATGAGTTCATTTTTAAGTCCTTTGCATGTAATCTACTACATCAATAAGATGAGGCAAAAGGCCGTTATCAGGACTGATCCTTACTGGAGATATAATACATTCCTAGAATTCATCAGCGCCTGGGTTGTTTCGCATTATTAACCTTAGCAATTCAACTACACTTCAAGAAAGACACTGCTTCAAGTCCCAGAGGTAAAGAGTCAGTTGCTAGATCATCATAATAGTAATCTCATGGAGTATACTCTTTATGTACTTGGCAATTTTTCCATGCCTAACCATAATAACTAGTAGAAATTCAAAAATTGCATAGCTATCAAGATGAAGAACATCCAACTAGGTTGAGTTGTTAAACATCAAAGCAGTTGCATGCTGAATAGAACAAAAAAGAAACATATGTAACTCCAAGGACAATCATCTGACTAAATCTCCCACCATACAGTACTATGATCAATGCCAATAAATTGTAATGTGGAACTTTTTGGTAAAGAGACAAAAAGCAAGTTAAAGAAAACCACTAATTGAAAGGAGCAGAACAGAATAATACCAGAGATGATGTGGTGCCAACTGCAAATAGTTTTGCCCCGTTGCGCTGAAAAAGAAATTTGCACAGCATTAGGCCAAATGTGAAGCTTTTATTATGATAGATATAGCTCAAGGATGCAGAAATGTCTCATACCACTATTGCCCCAAATCTGTGTAGCAAGGAATATGATGTTCCACCCAGAGCTATCTGCACACAATGTTGAACAACTGATACCACCACCTGTTTATCTATTTACAGCTGAAGTTTATTTTAAAGTGTGAAACTAGTTAATTTTGACCTGAAACGCGTTATCTGGGCAGCTATGAAAGAATTTAGCTATAAGGCCTGCATTAGCACTAATTGGTGCTCGAAGAGAAACAGTCGGAGCAGGAAGGTAGACAAGCATGAAATCTGCAATTACTGCCATCACCTAGGAGAAATACAAATTTTAAAATGTTTCAAGATCACATTTGTACATGTATTACAAGAAGGCAGCAAATACTTAGTACTGTAACCACAGTACTACAAAGTGTAGAAAAGTTAACCAAAATTTTCTGAAGGATCAGTTCATCAATCTGGATTGCATCAACATCTCAGATGAAACCAAGAATGTGTAGCACCAGATATCATTATTTGTTAACTTGGATAATTGTGTTTCTTCATTACAACCAAGAATTACAATGTTACTTATGGTGACAAGCTTGTAAATCTGATCTAAGCAGGGATCAACTGATAAGGCCAATTGTTTTGTGAAATAACTTAACTCTTAGTTCCGAAGTTTGAATCAGCAAACTCTTCAAGTTACAGCCGACTCAAAGTCAGAAGATTTAAAAATTAGCATATCATAAAGTCATAATGTGGAAAGATTGCCTCACTTCAGATTGTTTTCTGCAACCCGGGAGCATGAAGTTGAAATCCATACGTAAACCAGCAAACTAGTCACTCTCAAAGCAAAAGGACAAGGTTGCAGAAAATGCAGTTGAAGATAATCAGAGAACAGTTACATACCACATCTGCAAAGACAATTTCCAGCTCCTTAAAGAAGTTCTCCCTGCGTCGCTCGTATTCAGCAGCAGTCTGGAGAAAAAAATCATGTTTGGGAAGGCTACGTCAATAATAACAACATTCTGGAACCATAATAGGAGTAGAAGGGGAAACATCAGTTTATTTGACAGGCAACAGAACCTAATGTTACATCTCTTGCTTCTTTGAGCTTTAGAAGATGTGGGCGGGTTCTAGCATAATCATTAACGACACCTTCTTCTTAGCATATCTAAGAGAGTAAGATGTCCCCAATGTAACAAAGGAACTTTCAGATGACAATGAAAAGCTTCACTATCAAATCCTGAAGTCTAGAGATGAAAGATGTGCAAATGCTAGCATCTCACATTATTGAAACTTAATTCCTGCTAGAATTTACTTGCGTTAATTACTTACATTCCAAATACAGTTTTTTACTTGTAACAAGTTCTTCTTAACATATGTACGTAATCAAATCAGATTTCACAAAAGAAACAAAGGGACTTGTTAGATGATAATGAACAATTCTACTACTAAAATCCCAAGTCTAAAGATAAAGCTATAAAAATGATAGTAACTCACATAACAACCCCCTTTGTTTCACATATAATAAAAAATATTCAATTTCAATATTCATAAGCATCATTTTATCCATAATCTTTAGGTCCTGATAACATATGCAGAACTTGCTCTTTCTCATAATCCCATGGCCTGTGGCACACTTTTCAAAGTATCTCTGAACAATGATATCGCCAATCATTCTGAATTGCCATTCAACATTTCGAACCTGATTGTACAAACATGTCCTTGTGTTCATAAAAGGAATGGTTTCTTTTCAAAGTATCTCTGAACGACGATATTGCCAATCATTCTGAATTGCCATTCAACATTTCAAACCTGATTGTACAAACATGTCCTTGTGTTCATTAAAGGAATGGTTTATACTACATTGCTTAAGGATAGACTCCTCAGTGGTCTGTCCATTTAGTTGTTTCAATTAAAATGACGTTCTAGATTACTTTGAATGCAAACCGCTCACATGTATTATTTTACATTAACTACACCATTTCTTAATGAAAAATGAGACCATCAAAGAGGATAAACACCCAAGCATTTCCATTCCCTTTTTCCCCCTTTATTTATGTCCAATCTCAAAACGAGCCCTTGGACAGCGTAGAACCAAAGCTTAATTATAAATCTTGTAACAGTGTAACATGTAAACAATAAGAACCCCAAATGTTATAAGCTGGTACTGGAGATTAGCAACCCTTAAAAACTCACAGTTTTTATCATCAAAGCAAGAGGAAGCTCTTCACCATTCAGCATAGGATACTAAAAAATTGACCTACCCCCCAACATGCACATCATTAAAATTACTTTCAGCAAAAGACCCAGAAAAAGAAGAAGAAAAAGATTCATACTTGGCTAAGACATCAAAGCAGACATTTTTCAATTCAAACTCAAAAAGTTCAAAACCTAAGCAGGGCAAAAAAAAATAACGACAAAAAAGTTTCCATCTTGGGAATCTTATTAAATATTCATCGTGCAAAAAAAAAAAAAAACCAACAAGGCATCAGCTGTTGTCCGGCTAAAACGCGGTACAACAAGTAATGCACGAAGTACACACCTTCGCATAATTAACAGACAAACAATCATCTGCCCATCAAAAATTACAGCATACAAAGCACCAAGTACCACTTTTAAAACCTCATATATCGACTCGAAATAAAATTAATTAAAGAAAAAAACCAAGAACAGAAAATACTGAATTATTATACCTTAGTGAACATGCCAACGCCGCATTCCATGATAACCTTAGCTAAGAAGAGATCATCCGCCAAAAGCCGCTCCTTAAATCCTCCGAATTTCATCAACCAAGCGAAGAGAGGAACTTTTTCCAGCTCAAAATATTTCAAAATGATGGATCCAGGTATCCTCCCGTCTTCAATGGCCGCCTTCAAATCCTTCGGCAAGCTCTCTATCGACCTCCCTGCCTCCGCCAGCACCATCATGGCCTCCTTTTTATTATTATTACTATTCTCCCCACCACCGCTGCCGCCGTTACTGTGATCTCCTCCGCCGCCTCCGCCGCTGCCGGAGCTATTATTGTTATTGTTGTCGTTATTACCGTAGCTGTGATCTAAGATTTCCGGCGCCGAATCGACGCTGTGGGTGGTGTTATAGTTTGGGGTAGAACACTTGAGCAAAAAATGGCCCCCGCGGCGGGGGGCTGCAGCGCCCGAGGAGGTGATGCTGGTGGTATGTCGGTGTTGTTGGTCGCAGTGGACAAAGAAGGCGGAGGTGGAAAGGCGGCGGGAGGGTGAATGCAGCGAATAAGTGAGAGAGAAAGAAGAAGATGGTGGAATGACGTTGGCGGCGGCGATCGACATTGTTGTAGATCGCGCTTTCTATCTTTCTTTCTCTCTCACTTATTCCCTGATGCAATTTTCTTGTGTATGGAAGGCGTGAACTTTGAGGGAGGAGAAAAAGGGGCGAGAAGAAGGGGAATGGGGGAGGAGAAGTGTGAAAGTGAAGGGGTGAGAAAGGGCGGAAGACTTTTGCTGGTGGCTGCTTTTCAACGAACTGCGTAATGCGTTGAGGGGGCCTTTGTTTTTTATGTGGGGGTGCGAAGGGGGAAAGAGGGGGAGGATGGGTGTGGTGTTGGTTTTGCCGTAGGTTTAAAGAGTTGGGGAGTGGAAACCCACGTAACGAAACGGGGCGTGAGCATACACTCGTCACGTATGCTGTAATAGTGCTTAGTGATCGTCTGTCTAACAGCTGCTTAAGGTGCTCGGTGAAAAAGTCCAAGGCTTCCGTCTTACGAGTGTTCGGTGACGAAGTTTAAGAGTGCGCATTCAATGATAAAATTGAAATCTATTGTTACGAAAGTTATTAATGTGGGTTTGTTTGGATAAGAGTTTATTAGGATGATTTATTTGAAATAATTACTGTAGCATTTTTTGTAATGTGATATATGTGAGATAAAAAAAGAATTAAAAAGATAAAAAGGTGATTGAAATTTGTGAAACAAATTATTTTATCTAAAATCATCTCAATCCAAACAAACCTAGTACTGTGTGTGTATACTATATTAACTCTGGATTTTTTAACTGGTGATCTTAGCACATTCGTTGATACATTTAGTATTCATCTAACTTATCATATATATATATATATATATATATATATATATTAGTAATTGTTATGCTCTCTTATATTTATTTATTTTTTATTTAATTTTGCCTACACCCCCTTATATTTATTTACTTTTCCTAATTAATCTTATATTTTTAAAAATATAGCATTTGAAATATATCTAGGGCACTCGTTAGATAGATTGATTAACTATTAAGTGATAAATGAACAGTTTATTAAAGGAATAATTTCACAAACCTCCCCTGAAGTATCTGACAGTTGCAAAGCGCTCCCCTCAAGTTTTAGAAATTACACCTAGTTCCCCTACTTTTACTAATTAGGTAACAAGATAGACCCATCAGGTTAGATTTTTCCTCAAATACCCTAAATTACCCTTGTCTATAAAAAAACAAAATAAAACTATTTTCCTCAATACTTTCTTCCAAATTTGCAACAACACCACCACCAAGCAAACACTTCAAACTCCAACGCTAAATCTAATTATTTCTAAACATGCAACAAACCTACTAAGCAAATAGTTTGAACAGTTCAAGAATTTCAGCAACTCCAAAAATTTCAACATCTGTCTTGTAATATCATCCCAGCCTAAATGTTTTTGAAAAATCAATTCTCCCTTGACAACCAACAACCAAACTCACACTCTAAACTTCAATTCAATACCTAGCACCGTCATAAAACAAATAATAATCTAAACTACCACCACCAATAGAACAATACCTCAACCTCCACAAAAATATATATTAACATCGTAAAGAAAATCAAATGCATTTATTAACATCCTACACAAGTTTTCAGGATAATAATCAATCCAACAATTTCCCCACTAATCTTTCCTCTTCCATGCTTCGTAGTTATCAATTGCATTATTTATTTCTTTATCATCACTACAAGCATACTCATTTCTCTTAAGTTGACAATGAAATCTGCTCCTGCAAGTAAAATAGTGCCATATTCATCACGTAAATACAAATGGTTATGGTATGATAGGTTATCATTACGATAAACAGAGATGTGAATATAGTAAAAATGTAAGAGGAAAGGAAAGGCAAAGAGACAATAAGAGAAAAAAAGAAATAATCATTGCTTACAAGAGTAAGAGAAATGGAGAAAGAAGGAATGACTATTGATGGATAATAAAAGAGGTAGGATTTCTTTTTCTTGGTTTTATTTAACCCTTGCATCGTATTGTGAATTATCTATTAAATGAAGGACATTATAGTCATATTATCACACCAAGGGAGGTTAGTATAATTTCTTGAACCTGAAGGGAGTCGAGTGAAATTGTCAAAAACCTCAGGGGAGGTTTGTGAAATAATCCCTTTATTAAATATGTTTAAAATTGTAAAGACCTGAATCTATTAAATTTAAATAATAATTATTAATATATATTTACAAGCAAATGAAAAAAAATGTCACCAAACTATTTCCGTTTACACATTTATGTCACTAAACTTTTTTTTTGGCAAAAAATGTCATTAAACTCCTAAATTCTGCTCTTTTCTACCATTCTGTCTAATTTTGGTGTTAAGTTAGACGGAAGGCTCAACAACCAAGATGGATGTCTTATTTTTTAGGGGGCTAATTGGTCTCGTCCCTTCTGGTGCAATATGAAAATGAAGGAAAATAAAGCTGCATCTATTCATATCATGCAAAACTCTTCCCAAAAGCTTTGAAGATTTGCCATGGCAAGACGCAAAAGGTCTCCTCCGATATGCGTGTGCGGCATAAGAACCATCTTGAAGACATCATAGACTGATAGGAACCTAGCACGGAGGTATGTTGAGTGTGCTCATGATGAGGTAAGTGTATGAAAATTTATGAAATTGGTTGGATCTACTAGAAGATGAAATTAAAGAACCCCTTTTTTGTTGAAGATTAGAGGATATAGATACTAGGATTAGTATGGTGATGAAATATGTGAACGTGTCAAGCAAGTAATACCTAAGCTTTTGAGGAAAGCAAATAGACTGGAAAATAATAATAAAATACTAAGACAAAAAACTCTAAAGATGCAAAACAAGATAGAAACAGTGGAGGTTGAAGTCAAAAAATTGAAGCAACAACTAGGGAAATAGAACCTGAAGAACAAAATGCACAATTGTTGTGTTGGTGATTTGGACACTTGTGAATTTTGTAATGTGGATGTAGGGGCCTAGAAAGGGGTATTTTTCTGGAAGATTGAAAATTGGTGGGTCCTAAATTGTGGCTTTGATATTGCTAGAAAAATGAGACAATGAGTAGTTTTAATCCTAATCTTATTGTAGATTGTTGTATCATCTTTTCTTTACTGTATTGTGGTTGTTTTTAAAGTAACTTTGGTTGTATAAATCTTGCAAAATGTCCAAAGTATTAGTCAAATTTCCAAATGCTTTAATGGCAAAAACAAAATAGGATACATTGAACTAAGAAGCATGTCCATTGGCTACAAACAGGATAATGTGGTCCTTAACTCATGCCACAACTTACCTACAAAAGGCGGTGCATCATAGTCAAATCCCAAACCAAAAGAATATCAGTCCGCATGAAACTATCAACCCCTAAATAAGTACACATAAACAACATAAGACAATAGCAAATTTGGTCATTCTGTTCTAGCCCTTTCAACTTCTCTTCCTCATGAATTTCCAGCCCATCTGCTAACCTTGAAAAGAGGTTCTTTACCCAAGTACACATTGTTGGTATTAATCATAATATTGTCCATCTTAGTTAGCTTTCTTTTTGTCTGCAACTTTCCTTTCAGGGGGTCTACATGTGACTGTCCGGATTGCCTTGATGAACTTGCATTTTGATCACCATTGGCTGACCTAACTCTTCTCACTTGTTTCCAAAGTAGATATCTGTGTTATTAAGGCATTGGACATAATAAAATCACTACCAAAAATGTGTATTAAACGACTAAATTACTTATAGGTGCATGAACTTTTCTAATTGACTATTTTTTCTTAACAACAGTTGTTTTAGGTAGAAGAGTTTCAGGGAATTGTTCTTGTTGCTACTCTGATGGTCCCTTTGAGTGTGCATTAGAATGAGGCTGTTCAAAAATTTCTAATTCTGCAGTAGCTTGATCTCTATTGATATTGCCACCGGTCTCTACATTATTGACCATCTCCTCATATATGCCTCATGTTGTCCTCTTTGATGCAACAGTTGATTGAGTTGATGTCTTAGTCCCTTTGACTGGTCTCTTAGTTCCTGAAGTGCATCTTTTAGTTCCTTTAGTAGGCTTAGCAGAATTTTCAGCATCTATAGTAGCAGATGCACATTGGTTTGATCCTCTAATTTCAGCTGTCCTTGTCTCGTTACACGTGGCACTATTGTGCCCCAACTGACCACACTTTGTATAATGTATGATCACATGTTTTCTCAACATATGAATAGTGTTCTTGCCACCATGAGTGCCTGTTCTTGCCTCAATGCTATCTTTTCTCCTATCTTTCTTGGGTCTACCAAGCTGTACACATGGTATAGGAGGGTCCAAAATAGGTTTATCAGCGGTTGGCCCCTAGGCCTTTCCACCGATAGGAAATATGATATTTTGAAAATTTTATAAGAATAAATTCTTACTATAATGCTTATGAGTATACTTTTGTGGATCCCTACCAGTTTTGAGGATAGCAAAAATTACATGACAACAAGGCAACCTATTGATCTGCCATAAATTGCAAGTACATGTCCTCTTTTTTAAGTAAACAGTATATTGTTCCCCTCATGGTTCCTTAACTTGATACCCCTCTTGGCCATGAGTTATTGACCTCCACTTCCTAGAGTGGATTTCCCTTTCAGTTAGCAATTCTTGTATTTCGAGTCCCATGGTCCCAACATATTTTTTTCATCAAAGTAGCCCTACTTGGTATCCTTTCCATTACATACACCTTAATCCCCTCAACCATTCCAATTATAGGCATATCTCTTGCACTTAGAATGTGTGAATTAAATGTTTTAGATAAATTATTGACTAATATATCAGATTTTATGTGGTTGGAGAAAAAAACCTTACACTAGTGTTGAGGGGGTGCTGCCTTTTTTATCCAAGCATGTGCAAGCTAATCATATTGTCTCATTTGTTCTAGTTTTGCCTTGTACTGCTCAATAGTACTTGCTGATGCAATACTCCAGAACCTCTCTTTGAGTACCTTTCTCGAGTGTTTTTTTTCTTGAAATTCCTATACATATGCTGGACACAAAATTTGTACTCAGCATATGGCAAAAGCTCCAGCAGTGCACTGTCAAGACCCTGTTAATAAATGTAGATTATAATGTTAGTAATGGCCAGGTAATGCATAAAGTAATAAGAAACTGAGTTCACTTGACCTTTTGTTGGTCTGATATGAAAATGATTTCCCTATCAACAGCTGCTAAATTTAGATCCGCAATCAACAATATCAAGAACCAATACCATTGCTCCCTTGCCTTCTTTTCAACTACTTCCCAAACTAATGGCCATCACCCATTACTGGAATATGCCCCAATAGTAATCAACAATTGATTAGGGTATTGTCTCTTTATGTAACATTCAACAAGTGCAATTATAGGTCTACAACCCTTCCTAAAGCCTTTTTTTTAATGGTCGACAACAATCGAATCTCATGAACTTTGCGTTACGATTAGAGTCACTTCTTGGAGAGTACACAATATCAGTGGTGGTATCAGAATGAGTTTTTGTTAAGCTCTTTAGTATACTCCCAAATATGAGCATATTGCTCACTTGTAGACCCCTTTATCATCTTTTGGACTAGGATCCTAACTTTGTAAGCCTTACTTATTGTAGTCTCACACATGTGCTACTCATTAATATTGTATATAAGTTGTTGAACTGGCACATCCATGTTCACTCTAATTGTCTTTTCATACCTTTTAGCAACTCATGAAGTGCTCATGTTCTTATTTCTCTAGGCATGACTGTAGTTATTGTGCTCATCATTCAAGTTTTTCAAAACAAAATAATCTGTCCCTAAAGCTGGTACCTTGGATGCATACACAAACTATTTGCAAGGATCTCTACATTTTGCTCTCATTCTTGTCTTGTCACTGGTATACAAATATAAAGGTCTTCCGGTCATTATTGAATAATTTTTGATAGCTTGTTTGAATTCTTTTTTGTCCCAAACTTCTGCCCAACAGAAAACTGTAGACATCTCATATCCCTTGCTACATTGAAGTTTGTATATGTCACTAGACACATTCATCTGATGAGTTTGGATCACTGTTAAGTCCCACATACACGATATCATCCAGCAGTGGATTGTGATCACCTTCAGTTTCAACTCCACCACTAGGCTCACAAGCCTGACTTTTTCTTCTTCTTGATTTCTTTCTGCTATTTCTAGAGGGTCTAGCTTCTCCTACCCTAGGTTGTGCTCCACCATTTGCATCTTTTCCTGTTCGAGTTGACTCATCATTAACTTGACTCTCCAAGTTTTCATTTGGATCTCTATGTGGAGTTGAGACTCATGTTGCATCATGCTCTCATCTTTACAATACTCCGAATAAGCATCAAGGTCCCTATGATTATCAAAGCATGAATCATCACCATTGTGATTATCTTGCTACTTTTCTGTTTCACCATCACCTTCACACTAGATATTTTGTGAATGACTGTCACCTCCATCAATAGTATTCTCCTTCCATCCCAAAGTAGCAATTGGCTTAGCACGAAATGTAGTGCTAAAAGCATCCTACCTGTTGCCTCTTTCTCTGATAACACAAGGCCTTTTTTGTTTTGCTGGAGCTAGTGGAACATCATGCTTAATCTCTTCTATTACAACAGATGACTTCTTTTTTAGGGCTTCCTTCTCCAACTGCCTTTTTTTTTCTCCTAAAACTCGTATATTTTTTCAAGTGTATGTGGTCACAATATACTTCTATCAACTTATACTCATACGTCCACCTACAAAATTCTTTAATATTTTCATGAGTTTGAAGTTCCATTAGACCATGCGTTAAATCACTTATGAGATCAATATAGTAATACAACATGCTGTTGGAGTGCCCACAACTCTCTACCATTCTGTTTATGTCATGCACTGACATTGACTCGGCATCACAAATATCGAAATAATCAATCTCCCATCCAATGGAACTCTTGTATTTGTCTTCTTGAATCCTACTGCCATGTTGCAGTTTAATTAAAAATAAAGAACTCTCAAGCATTTGCTAATAGAATATGATAAAAATTAAATTGCATTCTTGAAGTTCACACAAAATTTATTTAGAATTTAAGCACAAATTCCCTTTATGCAATAGCCCTAGTCAAACAATGTGCAAAAAAATTTGAATTTTTTGCACACAATTTATCCAAAAAAACTAACCTCTTATAGGACCCTTTGTTACCCATTCAGATGACAAAAAAAGGATGACAATTTCTCCTATCCCTTTTATCTCCACCATAGACAAATGACAACTTTAAACCCAATAAATGCTATTCAAATACTTTAAATTGCTTCGCTTTATACTCTTAGCTTCAGATACTACACATCTTCAACATACATCTAAATCAAAATTAAGTAGGTTTCTTCTTTCTTATCATACAGAAGGTACGAATCAACGATGTCGTCCCTGTTCCATTTAATCCACTGTATCGCCATCAGATAATGGTCGATTTGCTTGCTTGCTCGCTCAACTTTGTCTTTGATCTTGCATCATAAACTCCAACAATCTGGTAGTTCAATTTTGCTGGAAAAAGGAGAAGTTTTTTGCTATAGTTTGTGAACTTAGAAGTCAAAGAATCACCATCATTCTGTCATTGATGAGATATGGACTTGTGCAGACAACTTTGCCCCAAAAGCCCTATACGTACACGTCGCGTGATAGTCTTTCCATCTACCTTAACACCAAAATTAGACAAAATGGTAGAAAAGAGCAGAATTTAAGAGTTCAGTGACATTTTTTACCAAAATAAGTTTAGTAACATAAACGTGTAAACAGGAATAGTTTGGTGACATATTTTTTCATTTGCTCTATATTTACATGATGGGTTAAGTGCGATATCTAAGTGTACTAACACCAATAAGAAAAACCCAGTTATGAATGATGCATTTTTTTGGTTTTGGCGGATACGGATCTAGAAATAAAAGCTGAAATTTACTAAGCTAAAAATAAAAAATTACTATGAAAAAATATAAGGCTACAAAATTTGGGTGGGATTTTGGATGAAAATTTGGCCTTAAGGGTGTTTCCTATACCAGGTATTAAGAGATCTATTTGCTTGAGAAAAGGTATACACAAAAATAGTAGCTTTTGCTGCGAATATCAAGCAGTCATGCAATGAGGGTACTGTTTTATGGAAATTAAAGTTGCAGTGTCATCAAGCCTCTCCAAAATAGGACACTGATGGAATGAGTATTAGAAGAGTGTGAGCTCTCCAATAAACGAACTTGGTGTCCAACCCATTAATATCTCGTACAAACAAATTCTCCTTAGTAACCAAAACAACAATTTCGACTGTTCAAAATGCAAGAATTCGAACTCAGTCTCTGATGTTTGGGTGGAGTGTGGTATTACAAACCTAACCGAACATGAAGGTTATGAGTCAAGCCCTAGAGTGGTTCATGCAAGGGAATCATCGAAAATCAGCTTCTCGGATGCAGAGAAATAGAGAATGAGCTCCCCATGGAATCTTGTAGCTAGTCATCATTAAAGCTTTTGGAAGAAGTTTTGGTTTCAAATATACTGATGCAAAGATCCGTGAACTATGAAATCACGAGAAATATGGAAGTATGGGATCTTGGTTAGATTCACTAAGATGGGTGACAACTAGAACGGCATTACTAATGGGCCCTGGTTCATTAATATCCAATTCCTAACCATTAGAGCATGGTAACCAAATTTTTACCCGGATAAAGACAACATCTTTTTTGCTGTAATCTGAGTTTGATTACCAGGTTTACCCATCGAGTATTAAGACCATCAATTTTTGAAAAGGGTAGGGAACTTGTTAGGATCTTACTTAAGATTGATACTCTCACAATAATATTTGCCAGAGGAAGGTTTGCAAGATTGTGTGTCCAAGTTAATATCAATCAGCCGTTCCTACACACAATTGAGATTGAGGATTTCATCCAAAAATTCAATATGAGGGATTTATTTTTATTTTAGTTGCGGAAGAGTGGATAGAGTGAACAAGAATTGTCATCTCTATACTCCTGCCTCTAAAGCTGATCGGGGAACAGATTTGCCAATGATCCATGAGAAGGCACAATTGGACCAACTTAAGCCATGGAAGGCAGTCCACACCCCAAAACTTGAAAGCCCAACAGTAAAATGATGTCAAATTTAATTTGGGTCCAAAAAATGAAAAAAAAGGGGGAAAACTCTTCAAACTAGTCCAATACTATTTTATAATGGAAAAGAACGAACCACGTGAGCGGTACAGTCAAATGATACTAAAAGTTCACTGGAACTATATGGAATAGTTCCTAAGACAAAAGATGATAGATGTAATGAGGTTTTCCTTCTTCAACAAAGAAATTCCACCTCCTGCAAACTGAGGATTCACAATTGAGGGATAAATTGGAGACTACACAATGCATAAGGTAGCAGATAATTTGGTTCAGGAGTTTGAAATGATGGACAAAGTCAAAGGAAGAAAATTGCATACTAGCAGCTGCATTCTACCAACTACCCCTGATAAAAGAAAAGGAGTGGTAGAAACAAGCACCCCATCGGAATCAGCAAGGAAATCAAAAATCACCATGATTCCTCAAGGATGACACCAACCCTACCAAAGAATAGAGAGAAATAGAATTGTGTCGAGGTACCAAACACCTTATATCAGGATCAGCAAAGAGACCCAGATCTAGGCCTATCAATCGGGCCATTTGAATCGAACTTTCACAAACTTAGGTTCAACTCATTTAATTTGTAACACTTTTGGGTTTCAGGCTATGAGTTTCAGGTTGATAAATGTGAAATTCATACTTGGTTCACAAAATAAACGGGTTTTGAGCCTTATTCAAATTTAGTCCAATTTCACTTATTAGTCCTCAATTTTTTTAATATAATTACTATAACTATTAAGTTGTAAAACTAATTTAACATTTACAAGACTACAATATTAAAACTATACATAAAGAATTAATAGTTCTTAAAAAGTACATAAACCAAAAACTTTTCAACAATATTTATATTTATTTGTTCATAGTACAAAAAAATAGTAACAAAACATGCAGTTATAAACCAATACATTTTCAAAAGTTGGAACTTCTTCATAGTCTTGTGCGTTGAATCCAAATAGAAGTAAACAAATTAAAGTAAACAAATTGATTTAAGAAATGAAAAAAAATCAATGAGCAAGTTTAAGTTAAAGTAAAATAACTAATTGGATATCCAACCCAATTCAATTAAAACTTAATTTTTTTCCTTTTCATTTACATTTTCCTTATAATCACATGTAGATGTTTTCAAGAAAAAGCATAAAAAATACAAAAAAAGAACCCTAAACATATTTGTATATATTTAGTATTTAGTAATAATATATTTGGATATATAATTATATATAATATCAAAAAATATATATATATAATGATATATATATTATTATATATATAGGTAATTAAATGGCCGAGCCTGTATTGGGTTTGAGCCTAATAAGTCTCAAACTTGAGTCATACTTAATTAGGGCCAATTTTTTAAGTTCAAACTCAGTCTAACTCACAGAAAGGTTAGGCTCATCGAGGTTCTTCTTGGCCCGAATGGACTAAACTCGAGTTGGTCTAACTCTATTGACAATCCTACCCAGATCTGATCAGTTCTCAAGATCAACTTTACCAAGAAAACCAAACACTACCTTAAGAACTCCATAGAAACTGATCCAGAGACAGGTGGGAGTTGGTCACTTCTCACCTTATCCATCACCCTCGCCTCTTCCAAAGGTGCAAAAGGACCCCAAATTTGAGGAGAGAAGATATAGACAACATTCTATGCACTCCAAGTATATGGATCAAAGAGGAGTATTTAGACATCTCTTTCTATCTGAGGGCTCCTAACATTGAGAATTAGGATCAACAAATGATAGGGTTACCCAAACAACCAGTACATGAAGGAGTAGGAGGTTAGCAATCAATGACTAGATAAGGCCAACCACACTAAATCATCTGAGAACACAATTGGGTTCCAGATATCAACAAATACTAAGGTGGTCCATATAATCGCTGCTCCAAAGTCCTCTAACCATAAGAATCGACTGGCGATAGGAAGCATGAACATTCATTTTCCCCCTTTCAGGTGTTATTGATGCAAACCTAAGAATTCAGATAGAGAGGGAAAAAAACAACACATATAAGGGCTTGGTACTTGGGGCCTTACCAATTTCGAAAGAAACAAGAGCAATGAACAACCTAACAAGAGCCTTGACCTTTTGGGAGATAGGGAACTTAAGAAGAAGATCGGTAATGAATTTACTAAGAATCTATCACCTAAAGAAGTTTAGCCAAATAACAATCGTTCTCTGGAACGTGAGAGGAGCGGGTAGCTCCAATTTTAGAAACCATCTGCTCGACTTCTATGATAGACACAATCCTTCCATGGTTATCATTGCAGAAACCAAAATCAGTGGACAAACTTCGGGCCATATGTGTCAGTCTCCCTTTTGATGGCTATGAGATAGTGGATGCTGAAGGAAAGAAAGGCAAACTATCGCTGTTATGGAAATAGTGAGATGTAAAGGTGTCAATCCTAAGCAAATCAAACTAGGAAATTCATGATGTGGTATCCCCTGACAAACCAGACTGGATTTTACCTGCAATATATGCTAACCCCTTATTTGCTAATAGAGTGGAGCTATGGAAAATCTAAAAAATCTCGTCTGTTAAGAATTTTCTTTGGTTATGTATAGAAGACTTCAATGAAAAATTATCAAATTTGGATAAATTGAGGAGAACCCCATTAATCAATAATAGGCTACTCTTTTTAAAGAATGCTTAGATGCTTATAATCTCCTAGACATGAGGTTCTTAAGACCTAAATTCACTTGGGTAAACAAACATTATAATAGAAGGCTAATCTTTGAAAGACTAGATAGGGTTTTTTGCAACCCAGAACAGAATGCTTTATTTCCCGATTCCTCTGTTCAGCATCTCCCTCAGTCTAGATTTGACCACTGCCCAATCTTAGTCAGTTTAACCATGCACTCTCATTCTGGCAAGTTATTTAGATTTGAAAATTTTTTATTGCATCATCACTCTCTTAAGGAAGTTGTGGCCAACTCTTGGAACACAAATGACAACCTTATCTTCATCATTGAAAATTTCACTAACTCAGTGAACTCTTAGAGTAAATTGACTTTTAAAAACATTTTCAAAGAAAAGAGGCAAATTTTAGCCAGACTCTTGGATATCCAGAAAGCCTAGCAAAAGTATTTTTCCTATTTCTTGGCTAGACTAGAAAGTCAGATTCAAGACCAATAAAACCAAATTTTGAGGAATGAGAAAGACTTATGGTCCATGAAGTCCAGAATTGATAGTGTCATGTAAAGTGACTTGAATTTCAAATTTCTTCAAAACACCACTATCCATAGAAGATAAAGCAATAAGATCCTTACTCTCAAGAATTCTATTGGTGAATGGCTCAATAAGACTGCAGATGTGAAAATGCACATCCAATCCTTCTTCAACTCCCTGTTCACTTCAGGGAACATCTGCTCCTTTAGGAACCCTAAATCCTTTCATGCCTTCTCCAAGAAGATTGATCAGCTTACCTCTTCTAATCTAGAACTTACCCTAGAATGGAAAGAAATAGATTAAGCTATCAGATATCTAAAGCCTTTTAAAGCCCCAAGACTAGATGGACTCCCTCTTACTTTTTATCAAAATTACTACTCTGAGGTGAAAATTTCAATATACTCCTAGATTCAAAAAACCTTTCAAGGTCATATATTATCATAGGGCATCTATGATACCTTTGTCTATCTTATTCCGGAAAACAACAAACCAGAGAGTATTAAACAGTACAAACCCATCAGCTTGTGCAATTCCACATATAAGATCTACTCAAAAGTTCTGGTCAACAGGATTGGGCCTCTCATGAACTCTCTTATCTCTCTAATCTAAACCAATTTCATACCAAGCAGAAAAGGTTTAGACAATATTTTTATAGTACAGGAAGCCATTTTTAAGATGAACTTGAAGAGAAGCAAATAGGGCAACTGTGCTACAAAAATTGATTTAGTGACGGCTTATGAAAAACTGGAATGAAGTTTTATCAAAGATGCTCTGTTTCATTTTGGATTCCCTGCTTAGCTTATTTCAATGATTATGAACTATGTTACTTCCATTAGGATGGCTATACTAGTTAATGGCTTCTCCACATAATGGATCATATCTTCTAGGGGTCTTAGGCAAGGGGACCCCATTTCTCCATATTTGTTCCTTATCTGCATGGAGTTTCTCTCCCTACTCATTGAAAAAGCTGTGGTTCAAAAGAAATGGATCCCTCTTAAAATTGGAAGATCAAGACCCAAAGTGTCCCAGTGTATGTTTGCAGATGATATTATCCTTTTCTCTAGCTGCAAACAATCATCAATAGAAGCCGTCAAGTCAGCTTTAGATGAATTTTTTCTTTCCTCTGATTTGACCATAAGTCTCGAAAAATCTAAAGTCTTATTCTCCAAAAATACTTCTCCCAATAGTCAAAACAGAGTTTTCTCATGGTTAGGAATAAGTAGCACTCTTAACCTTGGCAAATATCTGCAATATATGCTTACACCAAGCACTGTCCACTAATAGAATTATAACGGCAACCTTTCATTTTGTAATGACCACTAACAAAATTTTGTATAATAGATGCAAATATCTTCACTGGCTGCTGCTCATGTTTAGAATTATAACAATCGGTCGATGTATACTAAAAGAAACAATATCATCTTTATTAATTTCATTCCTTAAATGCTAATAATTAGTTTTTAGCCCTATCTGATGTTTAACAATGTTTCTGTCCTGGTCATGGATTGGATTACTGGTAGACCTTTCAACATCTATAGAACAAAAAAGATAAATTAGTGAATAAGTTATAAATTAGAAAATCACATCGTACTAAAAGAAACAATATTATTTTGAGAACCAGTATGGAATGTGTCCTCTTGCCATCCATCAAAATCGAAGCCCTCCTCTTCCAGTTGACTAGCATTGGACGTGCTCTCTCACTGTTGAGTTGTTGTTGATATGTCGTCTTAGTAATCATGAGCACCGAACATCTCCTCTTTTTGTTGATCACTACCGATTGCCTCCTCATATGGTTGATTGCTAGTGGATGTCTCTTTATCCATACAACAAAAAAGATAAAATAGAAAAATGAAATTAGTAAATAAATTGTAAAATTAAAAAATCATGTACAAAATGAAAAGTTTTATACAATCAAATTTAGTAATATACCTGTGTTGCTTGTGTTCGAAGCAAATGAGTGGCACGTTGACTCCAATCATCCACAAAATCCTTATATATATCAAGCTCGTTTTTCTTGTAGATCCCTTACCTTGATTGGTTTGTTTTGGACCTCAAATGCTTCCTGTGCTTATCACAAAGCATCTCACAATATTGTTGAAGGTCCCCTTTATTCTCTCCAAGAAGAGGGTCATGAAGAAATACACTTTCCATGCACAACATGGAAGTGAAAGTAGAGCTTATCCAGAGTTGCTCTCTATATGGGATCAAAAGAAAGGTTTCATCCAATTGACCATACGAAAACCTATTGATCTATTATGAATCACAAACATTAAAAAAATTAGGAGAAAAATAGATAATTTTTTTAGAATTTGATCATCAAAATTTGATTCAACACATTTAATCATTGACCAAAAAATAACATATCTCATCCCTATGTAAGTTATCAAAGAGCACCACAAAATAAGCAATATTCACCCTATTTCGATGGTTCATATATGGTTTTTTAATAGTCCACTTCATTCCAACATCAGTGGGAACTTCTTGGGAATATCATGGATTATAAAGGTCTAATGGTGTTCAATGACCTTCCTAGCAGCAATAGGCACATGCTTCAATATGAATAACTGCTAGAAACAATGAAAAATTAGTTCAAACATGATATAAGAAAGGAAATGAATAAAAACTATGACTATGAATAAACTATGTAAAAGTAAAATAAATAAATAATTGTCCTTACTGACAAAAAATAGGAATGCCCCACTAGAGCCATCTTGACCTTGCCCAACCTGACTCTTTTCAAGTTAGTTTGAAGGATGGCTAGCATCACTACCCCCCATGCATAATCTTTAATGTTTTCAATGTTTTTAAAAAATTTTAAATAAATAAGAGGGACTGTAGCATTGGAGAAGGAAGTGATTACTGATCCTATCTAATATAGGACCAGTGCTTGCACAGTAATATCATCCTTCCCACCAAATTCATGAAATGTGTCCCTTAGAAACTTTAGACTAAAACGTCTCTCCCGTATTTTGTCTAAACTTTGACTCACACCCTGCAATCTCTCACATAAAGCATTTAAACCATCTGAATTAAGATCTTCTGTGGTCACTGACTTGCCATCTATTGGTAGGCCTGTTATTTTCAATACATCTTCTAGTTCAAGAAATTACTCCTGTCTATTGAAAACAAAATATCCTTTCTCAACATTGTAATAGTCAACTACAGCTGTTAGCAATGCAGACAAGTGATCAGCAGGTTCCACGAACTACAATAAGTTCTCGAATCTGCTTCCATCCAATCATTTCTTGACAGAATTAGGAACTGTCTTTGTAACACTTGAAATATTTTTTATAAAATCAATAATGTGTAGTATACTCCTCCTTACCAACAAAAAATAGAAATGTCTCACTAGAGTCATCTTGGCCTTGTTCGACATGGCTCTTCTTAAGCTAGTCTAAAGGATAGCTAGCATCGCTGCCCCTCATGCATAATCTTTAATGCTTTCAATGTATTCCAAAAACTTTAAATAGATAAGAGGGACTGTAGCATTGATGGAAGGAGTGATTCCATGAATTTGGCAGGGAGGATGATACTACTATATGAGTACTGGTCCTATTTTTTATAGGATTAGTAATCACTCCCTCCTCCAAGAATTTGGCGGGGAGGATGACACTACTGTGCGAGCACTGGTCCTATTTTTTTTTATAGGATTAGTAATCACTCCATCCTCCAATGCTACAGTTTCTCTTATTTATTTAAAGCTTTTGGAATACATTAAAAGCACTAAAGATTATGCATGGGGGCAGCGATGCTAGCCATCCTTCAAACTAACTTGAGAAAAGTCAGGTCAAACAAGGCCAAAATGACTCTAGTGGTACATTCCTATTTTTTGTCGGTAAGGAAGAGTACATTACACATTATTAATTTTATAAAAAATATTTCAAATGTTGCAAAGATAGTTCCTAATTTTGTCAAGCAACGATTGGATGGAAGCGGATTCGAGAACTTATTGCAGCTCATGGAATCTGCTGATCACTTGTCTGCATTGTTAACAGCTGCAGTTGACTAGGATGTTTTGTCTTTAATGGACAAAAGTTATTTATTGGATTAGAAGATGTATTGAGAATAACATGTCCACCAATAGATGGTAAGCCAGTGACCACAGAAAATCTTAATTCAAATAGTTTAAATACTTTATACGAGAGATTGCTGAGTGTGAGTAAATGTTCAGACAAAACACAGAAGAGGGGCTTTAGCCTGAAGTTCTTAAGGGACACATTTCATGAATTTGGCGGGGAGGATGATACTACTGTGCAAGCACTAATCCTACATTTGATAGGATCAAAAAGCACTCCCTTCTCCAATATTACAGTCCCTCTTATCTATCTAAAGTTTTTGAAAAACATTGAAAGCATTAAAGATTATGCATGGCAGGCAGCGATGCTAGCCATCATTCAAACTAGCTTGAGAAGAGTCAGGTCGGGTAAGGCCAAGACGACTCTAGTAGGACATTCTTATTTTTTTGTCGATAAGGACAATTATTTATTTATTTTACTTTGACATAGTTTATTTATAGTTATAGTTTTTATTCATTTCCTTTCTTATATCATGTTTAAACTAATTTTTCACTTTCTCTTGCAGTTATTCACATTGGAGCATCTGTCCATTACTGCTAGGTAGATCATTGAACATTGTTAGGTCCCTTGAAAAAACCAGACTGTGAAATACATAGAGGGCTAATTTTTCAAAGACTAGATAGGGCTTTTTGCAACCCATAATGGAATGCTTTATTTCCCAATTCCTCTGTTCAGCATCTCCCTCGGTCTAGATTTGACCACTGCCCAATCTTAGTTAGTTTAACCACACCCTCTCATTTTGGCAAGTTATTTAGATTTGAAAATTTTTGGTTGCATTATCGCTCTCTTGAGGAAGTTGTGGCCAACTCTTGGAACACAATGACAACCTTGTTTCCTTGAGAATTTCACTTACTCAGTGAACTCTTGGAATAAATTGACTTTTAAAAACATTTTCAAAGAAAAGAGGCAAATTTTAGCCAAACTCTTGGGTATCCAGAAAGCCTAGCAAAAGTATTTCTCCTATTTCATGGCTAGACTAGAAAGTCAACTTCAGAATCAGTATAACCAAATTCTAAGGAATGAGAAAGATTTATGATCCATGAAGTCCAAAACTGATAGTGTCATGTGGAATGACTTGAATTCCAAATTTCTTCAAAACACCACTATCCATAGAAGATGAAGCAATAAGATCCTTTTTCTCAAGAATTCTGTTGGTGAATGACTCAATGAGACTGCAAATGTGAAAATGCATATCCAATCCTTCTTCAACTCCCTGTTCACTTCAGGGAACATCTACTCCTTTAGGAACCCTAAATCCTTTCATGCCTTCTCCAAGAAGATTGATTGGCTTACCTCTTCTAATTTGGAACTTACCCTAGAATGGAAAGAGATAGATCAAGCTATCAAATATCTAAAGCCTTTTAAAGTCCCAAGATTAGATGTACACCCCCTTGCTTTCTACCAAAATTACTGGTCTGAGGTGAAAAATTCAATATACTCCTGGATTCAAAAAACCTTTCAAGGTCATACATTACCATAGGGCATCAATGATACCTTTCTTTGTCTCATTCCAAAAAACAACAATCTAGAGAGTATTAAATAGTACAAACCCATCAACCTGTGCAATTCCACATATAAGATCCGCTTGAAAGTCCTGGTCAATAGGATTAGGCCTCTTATGAACTCTCTTATCTCTCTAACCTAAACTAGCTTCATACCTAGCAGAAAGGGGTCAGACAATATTTTTATAGCACAAGGAGCCATTTTTAAGGCTTATAATAAATTAGAAGGGAGTTTTATCAAAGAAAATCTGTTTCATTCTAGATTCCCTGTTAAGCTTATTTCAGTGATTATGAACTATGTTACTTCCACTAGGATGGCTATACTAATCAATGGCTCCCCCATAGAATGGATCATTTCTTCTAGGGGTCTTAGGCAGGGGGACCCCGTTTCTCTATATCTATTCCTTATCTGCATGGAGTTTCTTTCCCTACTCATTAAAAAAATTGTGATTCAAAAGAAATGGATCCCTCTTAAAATTGGAAGATCATGACCCGAAGTGTCCCACTACATGTTTGCAAATGATATTATCCTTTTCTCCAACTGCAAACAATCATCAATAGAAGTTGTCAAGTCAGCTCTAGATGAATCTTGCCTTTCCTCTGGTTTGACCATAAGTCTCCAAAAATCTAGAGTCTTCTTCTCCAAAAATACTCCTCCCACCAGTCAAAACAAAGTTCCCTCATGGTTAGGAATAAGTAGCACTCTTGACCTTGGCGAATATCTGGGCATCCCTATATGCCATTCCAGAATTTCAAAAATTCCTATTATTTTATTCTGGATAGAATAAGATCTAAATTTGCTAGATGGAAAGCAAACTTTCTTGTTTTGCTGGGAGAAAAGCAATAGTACAGTAGGTCTCTGCTGCTGTTACTACTTTCTATACTCAAAATATACACTTTCCTAAATCTCCTTGTAAGGAAATAGATAACATACAAAGGAACTTTCTATGAGCCTCAGCTGATACACATAGAAAATTGCACCTAGTAGGTTGGGAGTCCATAAATAAACCTAAGTCAATGGGGGGATTAGGACTCAAGAAAACAGCTGATATTAATAAGGCTGCAATGGCAAGGATATGCTAGAGACTTAGGGAAAATAAGTCAGACTGTGGTAACAAATATTGACTAAAGAATACATAAACGAAGAAACCTCCCAAGGAAGCTAAAAAAAATTGTGTTGAAGGAGAAAGGAGGGTCAGTGAACAAAAGATATCTCAAATTAGGGGAAGATTTATACAATAAAAGGTTAGCCTGGACCATTGGAGATGGAAATACTATAAGATTTTGGAATGATGGGACAAGCCTAGATCCCTTTAAAAAGGTAATTGCTGGCCCACTAAGATGAGATGAAATAAACATGCTAGTATCCAAAGCCTTTGGACTTGGATCATCTGGGAACCTCAGCTGCTCTTCTATTCCTCTTCCTCAGGAAATAAGTGAGGTTATTAAAGTTATTCCTAGGCCTTTAACTCCTACTATAATAGACCTTACTAGATGGAAAGCAAACCCCAATGGGGTTTTCTCTATGAAATCCAACATTGAGTTATTGGCCAAAGGATCAGTGAACAATAGAGAAGAACACAATCCCAATTAGACTTGGAAAGTTATAGCCAGCAACAAAATAAAGCATTTTCTCTAGATGGCTTGCATGGACAAGATTGCCACCAAACAGAATCTATTTAGAAGAAAAATTGTCCAAGAAGAATCATGCCTAATTTGCAACTATCCAAGAGAGGACACTGATCATGTCCTCTTCAACTGCCCTAAAGCAAAGATCCTCTGGAATAGCATGGGAGTTCCAAGACATATCATGTCTCCTGAGAATCCATCATTCTCTACTAGACTCAAGAATGCTTGTCTAAGCTCCCAGTACTCTTCCTACTTTCAAGCCCAATGGGGTACCTTAGTTGCCTTTGGATGCAAGAATTTATAGAAACAAAGGAACAAAATTGTATTTGAACCACAGTCTGAATGAACAAATCCTCTAAGAAAGATACTCTCTCTAGCATTAGAATTCCTATTCCTAAGGCCAAAAGGTTATGCAAGTATAAAGGAAAAACAACAAATTCTCATCAGTTGGGAGCCTCCTGCTCCCTAGTTTTTCAAGTTTAATACGGACAGATCTTCTTTGGGTAATCCTTGCAATGCTAGAGCAAGTGGTATCAATGGCAATCATAATGGAGAATGGGTAGGAGGATTCATCAAGAATATGGAGGGTTAAAACTAACTTGGCTGCTGAACTTTGGACTTTAAGAGATGGGCCATACTAGCCAAATCCTTGAACATATCAAAATTACAAATTGAGTATGATGCCGAAGTTATTATTGATGTATTAAATAACTCTGCAGCTAACACTCATCAACTCTTTCTTATTATTTTGGATTGCAGGACCATTATGCAGAGTTTTCAAGTAGTTTCTATTAAGAACATATACATGGAAGTGAATAGGTGTGCTAATTTTTTTGGCAAGATTAGGTGCAAAGCAAGAGCAAGAATTCAACAATTATACTTGTACTCCTCGTATTTTGAAATTATTAGAAGAGGACCTTAGAGGACTCTATCTTCCTCATTTTGTAAACTAGAAGGTGTACACTTTAATTTTTAGTTAATTTCAATCTCTTTCTTACAAAAAAAAAGAAAATAGTAAATTTAGACAACAAGAGAGTAGAGAGCAGCATGTGGCTGTAAAGATACTGTTCACTGGTGAGTCCTTCTACACTTCTAAAATTTTCCCAACCTTCAGTCCATACCATTAACTTTTTTAAATAGTGAAATTACCACCACAAACTATTTCCAATTTTTACAATTATTGAAAACCTCAATCCTTAAATTGCATTGTGAATTAGCATGCTTGAGACTGATTAAGTTTGATGATCTTAAATATACTGTAATGCATTTTTCATGTCAAATTAAGATGAAGAAAACATAGAATACATCCTTTGGTATGTATGTCAAATTTTAGTAGCCAAAAATATTTAGTGGAAAATTTGAAAAGAGGGAACAGGGAAATTGAAAGTTTATAAGTAGGGTGTTAGTTTTAGAAAATTTGTTAATGAAATATGGATTACTGTTTTTGAATTAAAATAACTAATAAATTTATTGTTAAATAATTAAATTACTCTCATAATAATCTGCACTCTATTGAATTCACACATACATTTTAATGAAAAATAATGTGTGTCTTACTAAGTATAAGTGTACATCCACATTTCCACATTTAAATCCATATATATGTATGTATGTATGTATGTATATAGACACACACATATACATACACATACACACACGAATGTGCACATATGATGTACATATATGTAGGTTACAAATTGATGTATGTGCACATTCAAGCGCCACTATATGTAAATAAAGGTAAATTAGTAATTTTACCTACAACAAATGTATTTTTATAATTTATGAATAGTAACCCATACCTTATCTACTAATTCTCTAGAACTTATACTTTATTTATGAATTTTTGCCATTCCTATTACTCTTTTCCAAATTTTTCCAATGTTGGGATTAATTATATTGCCTATGTCATATTAATGTTGATTTTCTTTCCCAAAGTCAGATACATGTGGTCGAGCAATTGGTAGACACAGAAGGAATGTTTTAGTAAATTGATACCATTCTAAAGTTTCACTCAGAAACTCAAGAAAATTCAAATGATTAGGGAAAGAAGTATTGCAGCACGTCATGTAGCACGCAGTTATATATTTTTGGTTTATATACTGTTGGAATTCACAAGTTTCAAAATAAGTGATAAACTTTCGAAAGCGAGACTTGCATATACTCAATATTAGTAGACCCGAGAAGATCAACACAATAACTCCAGTAAACTTGTTTATACAAAATTTGCAAATAAATTATGTTGAAGTTTGATGATCATTTTGAGGAAGTATTTCAGCCTACAACTTTTCAATATTGTCGCCTTATTAATTCTTAACGCACTTCGAATGTGAAATGCTAATCAGTGGAGAAAGTTCAAGACAATCAAAGCTCTTGCGATTAAAATTATAAAAAACCGAACTTAATCAATACAAGGTATATGAAATTCAAAGTTTGGGAGATTCTACCTTCTTTTTAGGATATCATACCTGAAAGATAAATTCACAGTTGTATGGTGAAATTAGTGATTTGAACCCTTAGATTGTTACAATTTTAATTATTTAAAATTTAAAAAACTATCATTATTTAGAGATAAAAATTGAGTGAATAGTGCCCCAACGAGAGCAATAGAATATTCCTCAAAGTTTAAACACTTAGATAAGATTTCTAAAAAAGTTTAAAACTTTCTACCATACTTGACCTAATTCTCAAAATCTTTGATAAAACTGATGTACAAAAAAATTTTCAATTATAGAAATTAGGGTCATTTTTTTCTTAGCACAAAAGGGACTTCCTAAGATAGAATGTCAATTTCATTAGCTTGAATATCACTCTATCGAAAAAGAAACAAGTAAACTTTAAATCAAATCTAAACATTTCTTGTTAGGGCTTTGCTAAAGAGTGTTCAATGAGCATTCATTAAGAGAGTCTCAAGTGTTTTTTTTTTTTTGAGGTGTGATTAATTTGAGAAAGTGTCTAAACACAGGATGTGCACTAATTGTAATTATGTGTATTCACATAATAAATTAGTTATAATTTAGATGTGCTAATGAATGTGTATTCACATAATACTTAGAAAAAATTTATTGTTATGTGAATGAATGATTATTGATTCGATTGAAAATTAACCTTTATCCAAAAGGGCTATGATAAGACTTGGGATTAAGGAATCATGACACATTCTGTTAACTATACAGCAAATAGTTATACATACATATATATATATATATATGTATATACATATATACATACATACATATATATATATGTGTGTGTGTGATATTGATCTTATATACACTGACAGTTTATACACTATCAGTTTTGGATGAATAACAACTAATAAAATTTGAATTTAAAATTTAATTTTTACACATATATCATGAATCTAATTATGATAGTTTATACACTGTCAGTGTATAGAAGACTCGTGTGTGTATAAATTATGGAGCATCAAATCTATTAATATTGTATTTTTTTTACATATAATATGGTTTGTGTTTTTCAAATTTATCAAATCTTTGTACAAGCCTATGTGCAGTCCAGTTCAACGAATAGGTTAAGTATAGTTATAATTTCTCTCTTGTCTAAAAACTTTTATCTCTTTTGATAAATTTAAATTATTATTTTTATCTATATATGGTAACTTTGCTTCATGTGAATTTAAAAATTACGTTAGTAAATTCATTGACTTTGTTAGAAACTAATAAATCTTCAATGAGAAAATAAATATGCATTTTTTTTGCCTTTAACTAAGAATGAATATCGATAGGTGTGTAATCATTATAAAGTTTAATTACTATTTCAAAAAATAACCGTTATTCCTTCTTTTATGCATCATGACCTTTCATGACCATTAACACATTATATTAAATATATGCATAAAAGTTTTTAAAGACGGTACTATTTTTTGTTTAGAAATTAATATGGTAGTTAAAAGTTTGGAATATAATTATTTTCTAATATATATGTAAAAGTATTATTGATGAGTTATTTATACCTCGTATCAATTCATAACTAATCACTAATAAAAGTTTATTCCATGTTAAACATGGACAAAATACAGCTAATTGGCTTGGATTGAAGATTACATAAGAAAATAAATTAATTTATTGTAACACTTTTTCCAGATGTGATATATGTGAAATAAAATAGTTGCTTAAAAAATAAAAAGTTATAATCTCTAAAATAAATATTCCAATCCGAAATATATTCTTTTTTGTTCCAAGTGGATAATCAACCTCAAATCCAATGCGAATATTTTTTTGTGTGTCAAGAATCCAATGCGAATTTAACCTTGCATGCTATTGAATTTGAGCGCAACGTATCAGAACTATCGGCCCGCTTTTGTTCGTTTCGTACTCGGGCCCTCGATAGCAACGTTCATTTCAAAAAACAACCGTTATTCATTCTTTTATGCATCATGACCTTTCATGACCATTAACACATTATATTAAATTTATGCATAAAAGTTTTTAAAGACGGTACTATTTTTTGTTCAGAAATTAATATGGTAGTTAAAAGTTTGGAATATAATTATTTTCTAATATATATGTAAAAGTATTATTGATGAGTTATTTATACCTCGTATCAATTCATAACTGATCACTAATAAAAGTTTATTCCATGTTAAACATGGACAAAATACAACTAATTGGCTTGGATTGAAGATTACATAAGAAAATAAATTAATTTATTGTAACACTTTTTCAGATGTGATATATGTGAAATAAAATAGTTGTTTAAAAAATAAAAATTTATAAAAAATGAGATTAAAGAATCTGTAAATAAATTTTCCAATCCGAAATATATTCTTTTTTGTTCGAAGTGGATAATCAACCTCAAATCCAATGCGAATATTTTTTTTTTGTGCCAAGAATCCAATGCGAATTTAACCTTGCAAGCTACCGAATTTTGAGCGCAACGTATCAGAACTATCGGCCTGCTTTTGTTCGTTTCGTACTCGGGTCGTCGATAGCAACGTTCAGATTGATAAACTGGACTATCCGGATCCGGTGGAGCGTGCCAACACCTTCCATCAAACGCGCGTTGGCATCTTCTTACTTAAAAGTGTTGTGAGTTGTGACTCGTGAGAGTATCGCTGCTTTAGTCGTTTTGGCGAAGGTCACGTGCACAACACGCGGCGACTTATGCCTTTTATTAGTAGTCTTTCGTTTTCCATGCCGGAAGGCAAACGCCTCTCAACAACACCAATTGGTGCACTTTCTTTGTATTTCACCCACCCTTAAATTCAAACTTTCTTGGTTGGTAGAAGGCGTGAAGGTGTGATGTGTGATTTGTGATGCAAGACAGGTATAGGAATGGCGACGGGAAGATCAATTAAAATTGCTTTTTAGGCCCTGGTGACCCTCTTATTATTCATGGATGCACAATGTTTATTTAACTTATTAATTTTAAGAAAAAATTCATTAATTTTGCAACATATTTGAATTAGTGTTGTCAAACTTGGATTGGAGCGATTTGACTACGTTCGACTATGTTATTGATAGATGTTAACTAGTTGGACCGTTCTCAGAAACTGTTAATATTATCATGATGTTATAATTATTTTATATTTTTTTAAGCTCTAGTAATATTGAAATTAAGTTCTTGACTATTTTTTAACAAATCATACAAAATGTTTCAAATATTTTAGGTCGATAATCAAATATACACCTAAAAAATGTAGTATAAAATGTGGATTCATGTCCAATAGTGTTCATGCTCCAAAAACAACAACATAATTCAAACACTTCATGAAGGCGAATTCTAGATGACTATCACTTTAATATCTAAAAGGTAGCAGTTTACGTCAAAATAAAGTTGAATATGGTGCATAGAAACATAAAAGTCACTTTGCTTAAAGAAACAGAAGACATCAGCAAGCACATTCTATTCATACAAACACGTCTACACGTGAAATCAACAACCAATTAATTCAATTCATATAGATAGCCATTAAACTCTAGTTCATCTGCAGATTTTCATTGTCATCAACATCAGCATTATCATTTGGTGGATCCCAATAGATATACTAAATCTTAACGAAAATGAGGAGGAAAAAAATAGAGAATTTGAATATAAGACCCATAATTTTGGAACTTTATTTTAACTACTAGATCAAGATTTTTTTGGCGCACTGAACTAGTTTAGTATAGTATGATTAGTTCACAAGTCAATTCAAAACCAGCTTTTTTTTTTTTTTGGCTTTTCAAGTCAAACTAGATGGGATAGCTTTTATAGATGATTATTTCACCTAATTTATATTTTAATGAAAGTCAACATTTTTTTGGTGTTATCATCTGCTCTTCACATAGATTTTAGAATTTTCATTTGGAAAAAAAATTAAAGTGGAATCTACGAATAGCTGCTACGGCTGATTCAATTTTACTTAACAAAAAAAAAAAATCCTTCCAAGCTTGTTCAAACTCCAAAAATGTTGAGTAATAACTAAGCCAAAGCATCTGCTTATTCATGGCAAATAAGAACGTGTGCCAGATTCTGAAAATTCAATTTCTAAGATCACTTCTATGTAATCAACGTTTACGAAATTTGTTGCAAATGAGAACAGCTTATCTGTCATTCACCAACTACAAGAACGGGAGTCTTTCTTGGCACCTTATTTTTAGGTAACATCATTTTTCGTTAATTTTGAAGTAGGAGTGTTGGATTTGCAGTCGAGGACGGAACTTCCTGCCCACCTAAGCCCACCTAAGTTTTAGATATTTACACTTTTTACCTTTAAAATTTTAAGAAATTTGAAATGCTTCTATGTAATTTAAGTTATTTATCCCTCCAAAAATTTGTAAGAAATTTTATGTTGATTCAAAAGATTATATGCATATGCATACGCATTTCACCCTCTCAAGTTGAAATTTTTAGGTCCATCATAGTTTATAGTAGGCTTACGAATTGGGAGAAAACAAGGTCAACGTGCCCAAAAGTGAAATGTACACATGAAATTGGTTGCAACCAAAATTTACCTTACATTCGATTTTCCATTTGCTCCATAGTTTGCACTGTTTTATTCATATACTTAACTATAATTTATTCTATCATTGAGATTGGTTTAATGAAAGACTTTTAGAATTCGTCCCACTATCAGGTTCATAGTTCAAATCCTAGACCTGACAGTTGGGACTTGAAAGCGAAGAGAGGAGGGAGGGTTGAAAAAATAAAAATGGTTCGTGCTCTTTATTTACATCGGGAGGGTTGAAAAAATAAAAATGGTTCGTGCTCTTTATTTACATCCAAAGAAAACAGAAAAGGCTGTGTTTCTTTATTTGAAAAGGCAATTTTCCAAGATGAAATGAAAGTATCAGACTTGGGTAAGGTGACAATGCAAATGAGGGAAAAGAAAAGAAAAGCTGGCTTTTTTTGTCCTAAAAGGCAAATTTCGATGATCATATAATGGTGTAGGAAAGAATAAAAGTGGGATAAAAATTCAGAACAGATCAAGACAGCCACTAAAATGACATAGCGAAGCAACAAAATAAGACACGAGAGATGGATAAAATCATAATGTCTAGGATGTTCATATTCTAAGCCTGGTAACGCAGAAGTTTCTTATTTGATTATACATTAATTCATCTTTATTGTATGTTCAATTCGTATTCTTCTAATCAACAAATTAAAATTATGCAACAAATATATGCATACAAGGAAAAATTTACAAACTAATTGCATACATGTGAAGGCAATGAAATACGCCAAATAGTATTAGATAAAATTTTCTTATGCCTATTGTACACTTAAAAATTTTGCAGCAATAGATCAAAACAAAATTGGAGGTGCAACTGTCCAAATATTAGCATTAGTGGTGCAAAGTGGAAATGTGGAATAAGTTAAAAAGTACAAAATTAATTTTGACTTGCTACATTGCGAGTGCGCTTGTAAAAATTTCATTAATTTTTTTTGACAATTGGATAAAAATGGGATCATTTGCAAGTGCACAGGATATAATGTGTCCAAAATTGACATTATGGATGTATACTAAGGATCAGCCATAAGTTAGGAGGTGCAAAACAAAATTAGTCCAAAAACAACATTGATAAATGAAAAAACCAACAACTCGTTCTTAGTTCCAAGACAAAAACTTTAATGTTCAAAATAAAGGAAAAAAAAAAGCTAAAATAGGAATGTATACCATTCTGTTGCAGGAAAATACGTCCATCAGCATCAGTAATATACTAATATTTCACTGAAATTGTGCACATTGGACCGCACAGCGTTAGTGGCCCAAAGGATATTTTTTTTTTAAACATGTTTGTGTTATGGAGCCAAATAGTGAAACATTAATGGCTTACAGTGAAAAGGGCACATCCATGTGGCTGTACAGGAAATGATAATATGCCATTAAGAATCCTAACATTTGTCCTAGTCCAGTCCACGGACAAGGGGCCCTAACAGTTGCTAGAAAAATTGTTCGCGACGATTTTGTGTAAAATGAAAATGTCGTAATTTGGTTTACACATGACGTAATTCACACTCAATAATTAGTAATTATAAAATAAAATTTTATAAATTTTAAACATGATATGAAAAATGAAATATAAAATGAAATTTAGATCTTATATTTTTTTGACTAAATCTTAACCATGAACTTTTAGGAACAGTTTTAGGAACGGCTGCTTCCTGCCCCTCTTTCAGGTAGGAAGCTTCCTGCAACCGTTACTGCCTCTCTTCCAGGGCACAATTCAGTGGATGCACATGAAGCAAAATTTTTGTGACGTAGAGCCTTGGCTATGTAGTAGAGCCTTGGCTATGTAGGCATATCCTTGTTGAGAATCGAACTGCTCCTCGAATTTAAATTGAAGAATGCAAGGTATATTTCTCCTGCAGAAGATGAAACAATTTAAAGTAAATTATGTGAAGTAACCAATTTGAAGCCACATGCATGTTGCTTTGTCAATTTGAAGCCACATACATCGAATTTAAGCGTTGCTTTAACGAGTTTGAGGTTTTAAAACTTAGAGGTTTTAGATTCTAATTCCCCTTATTCCAATCCGCGTTGCTAATCCTATCTCTCTTCTATTAGGAGACAAAATTACTTTAACGTAAAATCAGAAAAGAAGAAAATAAAATACAACGACGACCAGCCTCATTATAACAACCAGGGCCTAATCTTCGAAAACTTTGTTCCATTAATTTTGTAGGATATATAAAACAAAAAACTGTTAAGGTTCGCAGGCATATATCTTCTTTCTATTTATATATTTTAGCTTTAAACGAATCTTTGCCTATTCTCCTTGATGACTTGAACCCAAGATCTATGGTTACAGGTAAAGTATCTTACCATCAAAATTGCTTTTTTTTTTTTTTTTTTGTTAAGCAAACCAACTAATTTCATTAATGTAGAATCTTAGATTATGCAAAGGAGAAAGCATTTCCATATACATCAAAAGGTATCATTATTCGATTAAAAAAATTTCTGTGGAGCAACAGCCCACTAACAGTGCCTCAACTGAAGTCTATTGCTTTGTTATTGTCTAAATACAATGGAATTTCACATAAATTCTTCCAAAGTATAATAATAAGTTATACCAAAAGCATAACCCCCCAAATCGCTGTACATGTATATGCATGTTTAGACCACTCACTGCATTCCATTTATCTAAATATCTTCAAATAAATAGATATAACCAACATACGTATATATGTCAGTATATATATGTTTTGCACTCAAACTATTAAGATTGATTCAATTGATTAAAACCTTTTTGTTTTTATTTTTTGGTAAGTTTGATTAAAACTTTATTATGGGTAGTGAAAACTTCTTGGTTCATCCTGGAGGGATTTTAGGGCAACATGTAGGCAAATTTTATGCCTAATCATCATGATTGATTATTTTGTTTAAGATAAATTGGTCTTGGTCATTTCAAGTCCTTTCTAATCGCTAAAAGATGTGAATACATTTTTATCAATAGACATTAGAGTTAGCTTTAATTGAAGCGCAGATAATTACTCTTTTTCCAATATGGACATTTGTTTTTTGATAAAATATCATAATTTCATTAGAATCTGCACTAATGGCAGAAATTATATCACAAACATACACATATATATAAAAAATAGATCTGAAGAAATGATACCTGTAGGATTTGAAGAACAATAAAAATTACATTATAAAACTCCAAATTTAAAAAATGAGATAAAATAATTGTAACTCTACGGATATCTGTGCATGCTTTCAATCACCAGATTTGCTAATTAACTGTTTCAAGTCCAGATATTATTGTGAGATCTGTTGAATAGATCCAAGAAATTTCAGATTTGATAATCAAAATTCTAAAAAACTCAGTTCTAATAAAAGAAAATTGAAAATTTTATCAAAAACTCTCATTAAAATCCTTAGAAGAGAATAAAATCTCACTAAAAAAATTTAGGAAAGAAGAAAGCTCTCACTAGACAACCCTAAGGAGAGAAGAAACTCTCACTAAAAAATTTTAGAAGGGATTTTATTCACACAAAAGAAAAGAAATTATAAAAGAGATTTATTCACACAAAAGAAAGAAACTATAGAGAGGGTTCCCCCATGAAGAAAGATCAGAAAATTCTGATCTCTCTCCCACGAAAGAGTTGAAGAGAATTTTAGTTAGAGAGGTTTTTCTAAAGAGAAAAAAGAGAGGAAGAAAATTTATCAAATATATTCTAATCCAAATCGTTAATTGAGTTCCTAAACACTCCCACTTAAGCCCTTGTTATATAGGCATCGATCCCCATATACATATTTTTCACAAAGATGGTAAATGTATTAATCAAAGTTTAAGAGTTTACAGATCTGGATAGCATACCTGTGTAATCTGCTCATTGTAATTTAGGTGGCATTTCCTATGTGGTCCGCGACTAGATCCTATTAAGAGAGATTTAATCAGCTTTGGGTTCAATTTTTGTTGATGACCTCAATGATGATAGAGATGCCTTACCTGGATCAGTCAGCCAACCAAGAGGCAACACATCCAAATCCGGCCATGACTTGCGCCATCAGACCATTGGCCCAATCATATCAGCAGCCGCAAAAGTCCTGCTTAGAAATGGAAAGGGAGGGTCAAATCTTGTTTCAACAATAATCTCGAGCAGAATATTCACGAGCACAGGCGGAATCAGAATTTTTTTTTTTTTTTTTTAAAGGGCGAACTCTAATTCAACTAAAATTTAAATATTTTTAATTTTATTGGGAGCAAACATTTGAATGTACACAAACTTTTTGAAAACATCAACTTTTCAAGAAAAGAAAATTAAATATTCAAAACTTGGGCCCCCCCACCCTAGTTTTTCCCATGTTCATGATACATGATAGAAATGTAGGTAATTATTTGATGGGCTACCACATGCCCCATGAATGCCAATCATCTCCAGTTATCCTGTACATGTTGACTACGCTGCTGCTTAGCCATTTCATTTTCTGGTTTCAACGCGGGTTCCAGGAGACACCGAATAGACAATGGGGCAATGACGTTCACCCAATACCTGCACAAGACGACTTGACTTCTTTTCTTTTCAAGTCTTTGTAAGAAATAAGTATCTTTTGGGTTGCTGAAAAGTCCTTAATCTAGTGATTAATATTGAAGTATCAAGGTTTACAAATTTTGGATTCTAATCTCTTTTTTTTACCTGCCTACATCTCTATTCTCATCCATCTCCTATTAGGATTTTTTTTTCAAGTATCTTATGAGGTAATGGAAGTAAGAAGTTGTATGAGTATGCGAGTGACAAGTATAAAAGTTTAGGGTATGTTTATTTTGACTGAAAACCTTTTTCCCAAAATATTTTCTTTGAATTCCTGCATTTGGTTGCATTATGGTGCATGAAAATATTTTCTTGTGTAAAACATTTTACGTATTACTACGTGGTAAAATAACTTCTTTAAAAGACTTGCTGAATTTAATTTCTGTTGCCTCCACCCGTTGCCTCCACCCGTTGCCTCCACCCGTTTGCCTAACCTTATATGACGAACACTGATCTCTATCACGTTAGAAAACTACTCTTTGATAGTAGACAAATGCAAGAATAGAGAAAGAAAAACGTAGCCTATGAGTAACACTCAAGGGATTGCAACACTACTAATCACCTCTCGCTTCTCCTCCATATGTGCAACCCTTTTTCTCTCGAAGTTGCACATTCAAAGACAAGCATCTATTGACATATCCTCACTGGATGCTTACAAAATTAGACTAAGATCTGCGAAAATCAGGAGGAATTGCGATCTTGACAGAAAGAAAGGAAGGACAAAGATCAGCAATAAGAAAGTGAGAAGGTGCCCTTAGCCCAATAGAGAAAGTTGCAATGGAATGGAGAGGGGAAAAGGAAGGCCGATAAAGTAGTATTTCTCAATTCTGATGGCTTGTGCTTCGATACTAATGCTCACTGTCCAGGGAATGGTGGCTTTTGGGGAGTTTTGTGGTAGCGTGATGTTGCAGGCCCCCGAATTTGATCTAACGGTTTTCACTTTTTGAGAATTGAACAAACACAGGAAAACAAATAGTTTCCCAAAAATTACTTTCAACGAAAATTTTTCCAATGGAAAGCGTTTTACACCCTACCAAACGGACCCTTAGAACAAGTTTGAGAGTTACAAAGATCTCTTAACCATTTATGCTGTATCGTATTCTAGCACAGCTAAACTTTCTGATTAACCCTCGAGCTAATGTTATTCTTCTGTTGTCATACACTTAAATTCTATGTAATTTCACCGACATTCACTCGATTTTTCAAGTGTTTGTATATTTATCAGTGATCTTCACAATTAGAGCAGTTGTGATTCCGCTGTAATCATATATGTTTATGAACGCTAAGAAAAATTCGTGGGAGGAAAATAGCAATGTCATAGACACCATTTGTATTTGGATGTGACCAAGCTATCTGCATCATATCTTACCTCATTCCTAAATTTTAAGCATATCAACCTCTGTTTTATAGATACTTTCTTAAAATCTCAAACTTTAAAAGTTAACAACTCAAATTTTTTTTATGTATTCATGACTTTCAAAATTGCAGTCTGTGGTGCTATAACTAAAGTCCAATAGTTAGATATATTCTGATTCCAAGGATAAAATGGAGAGTTAGTCAAAACAAAACAAAAGGTAACTACAAGTGAAATTGTCTTGCAATTAATTTCATACCTGCGAAAAGAATTGTACCTCGTCTAAATTCAAGTTATCACCAAACACACAATCGTGTTTTACTGCAAGAGAGAAATAGTATCTAGCAACAGCAATGATCAACTAAACTATATATAAAAGAACACAATCACAGTACCAAGTCAATTCCCCATTCTGCATATTGGTAGTAGAGGGATCTCACAAATGCCTTCCCTGCTCCCAACTTTGTATTGACACTCATGAAACCGTTATGCATCCATGAACAACTCAGGTGCTTAATGGCTATATCTCTTGCATACCAGCTTCGACCAGACCCTTCATAAGCTCTTCCTTGAAATCAAATGATGATAAATGGAAGTAAGCTTTTGTGTACTTTTGAAAACTTTCTAAATTATCAAAATCATACAAGGAACAGAAGATTTATCTATATGTTACAGGACTGAACTTTAACATACTTAATTTCAAATTATTTTTAACTTCTGACACGGGAAAATGTTCAATTCATAAAGAAAACATTAGAAAGTTTTTAACTTATGAAAAAATGTTAATTTTCTAAAACCTGGGGTTGGCTCTTGCCGCCCTTCCTAATTCGTCTATGGTCAAACCTAGGATAGTGGAACGAACGGATAACTTGCCCTTTCTATTTTTTTTTTTTTTGAATAGAACCTCTTAGTTTATTTTGAATAGAATCTCTAACTTAATAGTTCTACAAGTTTTACCGTAGAAACATCCAAGATGGGGATGTTGGCATTGACTTTTTTTTTTTAATCTATCCTAGACTAGCAGGTATACAGACCTGACTAGACCAAAGTAGTGCTCTGACACCTCATTTGGATTTTTTTCATTGCAGGTGGGGTTTGAACCCCAACCTACAGCCGAAAGAGGGGGATCCTAAAGTGTAAGGAGCTAGCAAAAATGTGCTCTGGCACCTCTTTTAGATTTTTTTTCACTGCAAGTGGAATTCGAACCCCCAACCTACAGACCAAAGAGGGGGAGCTTAAATTGTAAGGGGCTAGTATGTATACCTGACTAGACCAAAGGAGGTTTTTTTCACTGAGGTTTCACTACAAAGTGACGTTCGAACCCCCAACCTACAGCCCAAAGAGGAGGAGTCTAAAGTGTAAGGGACTAGCAGGTATATAAATCTGATTAGACCAAAAAGGTGCTCTAACACCTCATTTGAATTTTTTTCCTGCAGGTAGGTTCGAACCTCCAACCTACAGCCCAAAGATGGGGAGCCTAAAGTGTAAGGGGCTACAGCCCTCCTTTAAAATTTTTTTCACTGCAGGTGGAGTCTACAGGCGAAAGAAGGAGAGCCTAAAGTATAAGGGCTAGCAGGTATACAAATCTGATTAGACCAAAAAAGGTGCTCTAACACTTCATTTGGATTTTTTTTCCTGGAGGTGGGGTTCAAACCTCCAACCTACAGCCCAAAGATGGGGAGCCTAAAGTGTAAGGGGCTAGAGCACCTCCTTTAAATTTTTTTTTCATTGCAAGTGGAGTCTACAGGCCAAAGAAGGGAAGCCTAAAGTGTAAGGGGCTAGCAGGTATACAGACCTGACTAGACCAAATGAGATGTGGGGAAGCCTAAAATGTACAGAGCTGATTAGATCAAAAAGGTGTACAAAACTGACTAGATCAAAGAGATGCTTAAATTTTTTTTCACTGTAGGTGGGGTTCGAACTCCCAACCTACAGCCCCAAAGAGGTATTTGGTTCCTTTTTAGTAGCCACTAAACTTTGGCTCAGTGGTTTGTAGCTGGCATTGACTGCCTGAGTACTTATTCCTCTCATCACATGTTTTCCAAACCTTAAACCCATACCATGGACTTGCTAGGCTACTAGGGCGAACCCTTGTCCATTTTTGGATAATGCCCATTGGAAGAGGGGCAGTTCACGGTTGCAGGAAGCACCGTTCCTTGACAGTTCATGGCCAAGATTTGGCCAAAAAAAATTGTACAGTTCAGATCTCATCTTGTACCTCGTTTTTAACAACATGTGTGGGACCCACAAAATTTTGTTCTAGAATTATAACGTTGTTGAAAGTAAGTTACACAATGTATAAACAGGAGTTACGTCTTGTACAAAATACACATAACCTTCAGGAACGATTGCACTCATCACATCTCACTGGATCCAGTACCATCCTACCCCATTTATCAATCACATCAAACCAACAGAATCCGTAGATGCATCCTTGACTTTCCTCGTGTACCACAGGTAATCTACAACAACATACAACAAAGGTACACAGTTAAAATGTGCAATAACAAATTAATTGGCCTTCATACTAGATTTTATTTCAAGCTTTAACCATATCTGTAGATGATTACCATAGTTACAAATGTTTGATTTTGAGAATTGCACACATCCAAAAAAATGATGATACATAAACATAAATAAAAACCGAGAAAAGAACCTACCATGCTAAAGGTGCAAAACAAATAGAAAAATGCAAGATTCTTGCTATTGTTTTTGTCTAGATTTCAAGCCTAAGAGAAGCCTTTTTTGGAGTAGTAAACAATGGTCCAGCTGCGGAGTAAAGCTTTTCAGGAGTAGGCCGGCATTAGTTGATTTTTCACCCATCCATTGCTAGGAAACTCAAATTAATTTATTTGACATGGTAGTGATGAAAAATGGACATTTGTATCTTCCGTATTTTTCCCTCTTTTTTTTTTTCTCAAATAAGTTTTCAAGTATGCCAATATTTGATAATAATGTGTAACTTAATTAATTAGATGCTTCACGTGTAATTGACAGGTCATAGATTCGAGTCATCAAGGAGATAAGTAAGGAATCACAGTTGATTCTTAAAAAAAAAAAAGTGTACCTATATTACTAGTTTCCTTTTGGCTAAGATTGGAAGAAGTTAAATTTCTCAATTGATGTTAGTGCGCGTATTATCATTGATATTACAAGTAAAAAACAGGCAACGTTATTGTAATCCAGCCACATAATCGAGAATTCAACAAACTAATAGGATCATTGACCATCATTTGCAGCACAATATTGAACAGAATAAAAAATAATTAAATTCCTTTAGATTTTTAGCGAAGAATAAATACCTTATCAATCAATTTAGGCAAGAGAAGTTTGACGTTATTTGACGTAAATAATTTGTATATGCTTATTATGACTCTGTATCCTCCATCAAATGATTTTGCCAAATAAAATTTTAATTATGCAATTATATCTAATATCTAATAGTCAAATAGATTCTTATTATCACTAAAAAAGAGAAAAAGAACCCAATGCAAATTTCGGGGATCTGGAAATAGAAGTAGATGTTACAAGCCAAAAATGAATATTTTCAGAGGATTTCAAGAAATGGAAGTGAAACAGTGCAATTTTGTAAACCATCTAAGTCGTCTGATACAACTGTAGTAGGTTTTAAAAATTAAAAAGTAGGATTGAATTTTTATTAAGTGGAGCAATAAATTAGATCTAAGGGGAAAAAAAAACAGTCTGCAGTGGTGGACCCAAAAATAAAGAATTGGAGGGGCAACCTTATACATGTATAATACTTGGAATAGATAAGTTCAATGTGGTAAAAATCATGGGACACGTACATACGCATAATAGTTAAGAGAGTTTACTTAGACCTTGTTTGATAAGTCAATTCAACACTTAAATTTAATAAATTCAAATCTTAATATGTACAGACAAGTTGTGGCTCTGAATTACTTCGACAAAACTTACTCAAAATTAGAAGTGATAAACTATTCACTTATTAGTTAATGTACAATATACATAAATGTTAAAATTTCAATACTTAACAATTTAATAACTCAACACATTCAAATTTCAAATTTTAGTTTTGTCAAATATCCTTAGTTTTAAAACCTATAAGACATAGGGAAGAGGGCATATATGTCAGCTTTCAGAATTTGACAATTTGTATGAATGGAAGGATTTGTGAAACCTTACACTAATTCTAAATATAGATGTGAACTTTTCGAATTTTATTTACGATTTGCATGACTAAAAGGCTTAAACAATGAATTGTGTGTATCGTTAGGCTAATGGTAGAACCCCTTGACTGGACCAAGGGTTTTGTTGACGACACAAACACCATTACCTAGTATTGACAACATGAATAATAAGTATCAATTAATAGTTTGCAATTGCAGGAACCTATGGGGTTGGAAGCCAGGAGAACTAGTTTAATCTTAATCATAACACTGCAATGAAAGAGGGGTCAACTTACATACTTCATTACAAAATAGTGTTGGCGTAATTTTTACTATAAAACAGAAGATGAATAGTATACTATACTTGTAACAAACATATTAAGATGATAGCTAACATGTTAAAATGCATGGTTTCCTCGGGACATACATGAAATCCTTTCCACCTAATGAAAACCCTTCTGTGCACATTGGCATTCCTTTTGGTAAAAACTTTATCAATTTCAGTCCTCTTGCATTTTTTCTAGGGTTTCCTTAGTGTTATCGGGTTTTCTTACCCCAAAAGTTAGCTTGATGATAAAGGCTTTTTTTTTTTTAGTTACACTTGTTACACAACTTATTTTACAATGCTATAACACGATAATCTCTCCCTCATACATTGCATCCCTCGAATTAAGTGAATTATATCCACTTGATTAGCCGGACTAGACTCTTGATGCCAATATTGGGCATTGTTAGTCCTTCCACCTAAAAATATTGACGTCTTTTTTTTTCTTTTGCACTTCTAAACGAATTACGTCATTTGAATGAATGGAACCAAAAATAGTTAAGGGCAGTTTTCACTCGTACATGCCCATAATAATTACTTTACACTTGTTTTAGGTCTCATTATTCTTTAGAATTAATTTTCTATATATTGATAGCGTGTATATTATCGTATTAGATGAATAACAAGTAATTTTAATTTAACTTTGAAACCTAAATTTGCGTGTGTATCATATATCCAATTGTGATGGATGGATATGCCGTTGCTATATATAATATTAACTTTATTCTTTGTAGAGACTTTTGTTGGCCTTCAACAAGCATATAATTTCACCACTACCAAATTATTCATGCCAACAGCTAATAAAGGGATTTACTAATACAAAAACATGATATGAACAACAGAAAATTTACCTTGTATCCGTAATGTTGTAAACGTTGAGCCACCAATTCTGCGTTCTGTAGGAATTCTCCTTCTGTGATGGTCCACCTGAGCGAATCATAGGAATTCCAGCCTTTTGGTGGAAAATTGGCCCTAGGTCGCACTCTTGCGTTACTCTCATTTAGATACTGCGAAGTTCCTCTGAAAAGAGAAGAAAAAAAAAAATGAAGCCGTCAATAGTAAACTAAAAGCAATAAAAGAGTTGTTCTAGTTAATTATTTTAATTGATTATAGATACTGATTTTGGATAATTAATTTTGTGATATTCTCATTTACTTTATATTCAGATTATAGATTTTTTAATAACTAAAAAAGCTAAAATTCACATTAAATTTTTTTTACTAATTCTATTTTTTCTCTATAATCAAATTAATATGAAATCTATAGCAACCGGAGAACAAGGCTAACATTACTTTAGGACCCATTATACTATCACAACGAATACCTTGACAGAGAAGGAAAACCACTAAAATGGAAACTCAATGGTGACGGATGAAGCTTCATTTTCGTCAGCAAGACCAAAACTACTAGAGGGATCAGCATGGTCATTGGTCAAGGCTCTAGGTTTAGGAATATGGAGGACGAAAATTCTAATGTAGTTTTCTTAAGAGTGACTCTCTAATAAGTTTGAGACCAAGTATCTCATATTATAAGAAAAAAGGGTGTCTTGAATGTTGTCTATTATTCTTTCTCATTTTATGTTATTTGTTCTTTGAAGGAAAAGGGATCTTGAGTTGGTTGTTTACTTACAAGTTGTTATACACAAATTTCTTCTTTCACTCATTTATCAGTGGATTTGTTGCCTAATTCTAAAGTTGGATCCAATTACAATTCTTTTTTTTTTCATACGATAACAGACTTTCATTAAGAAAACCAGAAACGTTTACATCATTTGAGCAACTACTCCTGCATCATTTTTGGTTAACCTAAGCAGCCAGCTAGGAAAAGAAACTGTCCATTCTATGTCAGCAACTAAGTTTAAGGCAAAATTTTGCCAAAGAATGTGACACAACATTTCCCTCCCTTTTGATGATGAAGAAGAAACAGTTACAAAAACCTTTGCTAATTTGTAGTATGTCGAATAAAACAGCACTAGCCAGAGGATCCTTCAAACTTTCCAACTTGATCTTCTCAATCACAATCTTGCAATCAGATTTTATAACAATGTTCTCCCAACCACTCTACTTAGCTATGGTCAAAGCCTTCCTGATCACCCTAGCTTCCTTCACAGCAGGATCACCACATCACTGTTCATTTCCTGCTAGGCCGCAATCAACGTTACCACTACTACATCTAGCTCCACTCCCAGCCAATCTTTCATCCTTTTGTCTCAAGGCTAACATTCCAGTGTTTAAGCAAATAAATCTATGGTGGTGGTAACCACTTCCTTCTACATATGCTACTTCCCTTCCTTCCTCTTTAGGCTTTTCCCTTTCATTAACTATCTCAGAGTACTCCTGCCATTCCTATACAGCTTTACGAATACCTAATCCCGGACATTTCTATCATTACTGAACTGAATCAGATTTCTTGACTTCCAAAATTTGCCACAGTATATTAATTGTCAATTCAATATGACTCCTACCCTCCTTTCTTTCCTTAGCCTCCACCAAACTATTCACAATGCCAGAAATTATTCCTGTAACATTGAGACCATTCCAACAGATGGGAAGCAACCTTCCATATTAACTCAACATGCTGGCAAAAAATCAGCATGTGTTCCAAAGCTCTGTCATTTCACCACAAACACGAAACATATAATCATTTGCCTTCCTCACTTTGCCACTTCACTACTTCATTTACTGGTAATACTCTATGTAGACACTTCCAAATAAAATGCTTCAATTTATGCTTTATATTTAAGCCTCCACAAAAAAATTTCCAAAGCACCAGATTTCTCCATATTTTCTATACTACTGTCCCCTTTGTTGTTCAGGCTCTCTTTCCTTTTCCATGTATCTTTGCCAAAACATAGCCACTTTTGACAGTATATTGGCCATAACTTGAGTACGCCCACACTAATCTATCCTTGGTTCCATGTTCACTGATTAGAATTTTCCTAATCTTCCTACAATCTTCCTCACTGAAAATGGTTTTTATCAGGTCCTCGTTCCACCTACCATCCTTCATCAATTCATGGACAGATCTCAGTTGAACAGTGTTTGAGGTTTTTTGGTCTTGATTCTTCCATTTTTCCATATTAGGCATCCAGTTATTCTCCAAATATCTATATTTCGTCATCACGAATATTCTTCCTAATCCCTCTCTATAACAGCTCCTTAGAACTTAAAATACTCCTCCACATCCATGAATCCCAGGCATTAGTTTCCATTTTCCAAAGATTGAAACCCCTCTAAAATACTTCCTCTCAAAATTTTACTGACAAGTAGATTTGGATTTGTTAAAACCCTCCAAAGCTGCTTAGCCAGCTTGCACATCTAAACTCTTTGTAAATCTCTAAATCCCAAACCCCCTTTGCCCTTAACCTCTGAGAGTTCTTTCCAGCCAATCCAATGAATTTTTTTTATTTTACTCTTTATTCCCCCCACCAGAATTTAGCCATTTCTCTACATAAGTCCACACATAGCCCTTTTGGCAACTTACAACAACTCATAACATAAGTAGGCAAGGCTAGCACAACCAACTTTAACAATACCTCCTTACCTGCATTACTCAACAATTTCTCCGTCCAGTTACTCAACCTTTTAACAACTCTCTCTTTGATGTAGCTAAAAACCTGTTTTTTTTTTCCTTCCAATCACCATAGGTAATCCAAGATACTTACTATGGATTTCTTCCTTTTGGTGCTCCTCCGTATTCTTACTAAAAAACATAGAAGATTTATTTGCATTTATAATCTGTCCAGAAGCTGCAGCATATTGCTCCAAAATACTCTTCACTTGCCTAGCTTCCTTCATACCAACTTTGCAGAAAATCAACGTATCATCTGCAAAAAATAAATGAGATAAAGAAGGGCTATGTTTAGCAATTTTTTAACCCTGAGAGACACTTATCCTGCATGGCTTGTTTCAGCAAACTGGATTAACCCCCTTAGAGATCAACCGGAACAGATAAGGGGATAGAGGGTAACCTAGTCTAATTCCTCCTTGTAGGCTCACACATCCTCTCTTTTCACCATTTATGTTAGAAGAGTACACCACTGAAGACATGCACTTCAGAATCCACCCCCTCCACTGTTGACAGAAACCCATTGTTTTCAATTATTTTCATAGCAAAGGACCACTCAACCCTATCATATGCCTTAAAACATGTCCAGCTTCAAGGCCATAAAAGTATTTGATCCATTTCTCCTCCTATTCAAACAATGGATGAACTCATGGGCAATAATGACATTATCAATGGATTTGTCTCTCAGGAATAAAAGCAGATTGATTATGACTAATGCAGAGCTTAAGGAAAGGTTTCAGTCTATTTACAAAAATTTTGGATATGATTCTATAAGTAACATTACACAGACTAATTGGTCTAAACTGTGACACTAAGACTGGAGACTCAAATTTTAGGAATTAGAGTGATTATTGTTTCATTAATAGCACTGAGAAGATTCCCTGAATGAAAAAAACTGGAGATGGCATTTATCCGGTCATTCTTAATAACATACTAGAAATGTTGGAAGAAAACAGGGGTCATACCCTCAGGACCTGGAGCCTTGGTAGGATGCAAGGAAAACACAACTTTCTTTACCTCCACCTCCGATACAGGTCTGATCAGCATTGGTGTTCATTTGATCTGTGATTACCATAGGGATTCCATGAAGGATTCAGTCAAATAGCTGAGGGGTTACTTGATGTAAAAAGTGATTGAAAGTAGTTCTGTATTTCCCCCTCAATCTCCTCCACAGAGCTATACCAAGCACCATTCTCCCTCTGCAATCCCTAAAATGTTGTTACATTTTCCTCCTCCCTTCTACAATGGCATGAAAATATTTAGTATTCTTATCACCCTTTTTAAGCCAATCTATTCTTGCTTTTTTTCCCCCAATAGATTTTCTTCCTTCTTGCATGCCTCTGCTAGTTCCTTCTTCACTCTCTTATTATCACATTTTTCCTATTTTCCCCCATATTTTTGTTTCTCAGCAATCTCTTGTTTCAATCTCTGAATTTTCTTTTTAGCATTTACATTCTTCTGTTTATTCCATTCAAGTAAAGCCACCTTGCAATCCTTAATCTTTTGATGTAGTTTAAAGAACCTGAACCCTCTGCTGTTTTCCCCAAACTCTGGTTGATAATAATCCCGCTTCCTTATGTTTCAACCATCTTCTATCAAAAATAAAATTTTCTTTTCCATCTCCTTTCACTAGGCTCAGTATCCAAAAGTAACATAAGATGATCAGACGCTTTATTTTGAATGTGGGTACAACTTTGCCTTTCCATTTTCTTCTTCCAGTGCCTACTATAAAGGATTTTGTCCAATCTTTCTTTAATTTTCCCATTACCCTTCCAATTGTTTGTCCAGGTCCAAGAAGTACCATTAAAACCAATATCAATAAGTTGATTGCTGCTCACAAAATTTCTAAAAACTACCAAAGCTTCTCTCAGGTCTTTTAAGTCCTCCCCATTTCTCATCATTAGACAAAATTTCATTCATATCACTAGCTATCAACCAGTTTTTTCCCCACAAGCACTTCCTTATTTCAATTGTTTTCCACTGTTGTTCCCTCACATGAACATCATTACTGGCATATATACAGATAAACCACCAGTCAGTCCATACTCCCAGCACCCTAAATTGATACTTCAATAGTAAAATCTGTAAAAAAGTACCCTCTTAAACTTGCAACTCTTTTCCTCCACAAAACAGCCATACCCCTAGACTTACCAACAAGGTCAATAACAAATAAACTATCATATCCAACTTTCTGCTTCATTTATTCATGAACATTCTTTTTGTTTTTAGTCCTCAGACAGAAAAATTAACTCTAGGGAGTGGAGTTGAATAACTTTCCTTAAGTTGGGGACTATCAAGGGGCTCCCTACACCAGAGCTCTTATTGAGAATGGGGAGCCCCATTGAGGGTTGCGCTCCACCACCTCTACAATCTATTCTAAGAACTGAAACTCCATTCGTTCTTTTATATTACTTCTTTTTCTCTAATTCCCTCCCCCTCATTTTCCTTCCCTTGTCCTTCCATCTGTTTTCCTCTTACCCCTCCTCATACTCTACTTCCATTCCCTCATTTTTCTCAAAAGAGACATTCTCTTACGTAGCCTCCTGAACTAACCTTTTCCATCCTTTATTTCCTTCTGTATGTCCTAGCTTTTTTGATTCATTCTCCCATTCTGAGTAACATGTTCCTTCTTATCAACTGTATTCTTCCACCGCCTCTACAGTATCCCAACTCTTCAGGAATACACTCATCAAATCCACATTGTGTCATGAATCTACCTTATCACTTTGAACATTCCCTTACTAATGACTCAGAACTCTTATTTTGCTCAGTCTCCCCCTCATTCTGCTGCTCACTTCTCCTATGCATTTTCTCAGCTATCTTACCAACTTTCTTCCTGAAAACTCTTTTGGACCATATTCCTTTTCCTCTTGTTCCCCTAACCTCTGAACCTCTCTCATAGTTTTCCAGTTGTTTTTCATTCATTTTCTAGGTCAACATCAGACATTCTGAGTTTCCTCCCCCCATATCCTTTATCCCCGTATCCTTAACATTCCCAGTCTGACTTGGGTTCCTCCTATTATTCTACTTTTTACTGTAATTTTAGAATTGCTATCCCTCAACCAAGCTCCATACTGAGATTCCTTATCCATATTAGTATCTTTCATCTTACAGTTTCTCTCATTATGTCCTATAATTCCATAGCAATAACAAAAATTTGGGCATTTCTCATACTTAAACTCTATCCACCTAGCATTTCCATTCAATTTTACCGTTGTTCCTCTTAATAAAGGTTTGTTCAAAATCCAACTCCACCATGATTTTCATATGTTTGCCATCTTTCCCTCCCCTATTTGGAATTAAAACCTCTATAACTTTGTTAAACCCCCCAATCTTCCTGCCCACCTCTTTTCAGACCTAATGAATAGGTAAATTCCATAGTTGGATCCAGATCCATGTCTTTGTAAAAGCCCCCTCATCCTATTCCACTCCTTCCTTCCATAGTAAATAACTGGAGGCATGTTATCATAGATCCATGGTCTACCATTTAGCATTCTATCCATATCTCTTTCATTACTGAAAATAAACTGGAACATGTTGATCCCAATCTCTATTACCATTCTTCACAAACAGTCATATACTACTAGCAAAACTTTTAATACCTGAAATATTCGTAGTCTTCTCTCCAAAAACCTTTTCAATAATGCTCATCCGACATTCTGCAACTCCTTGATAAGCATCCCTGCCATCCAGCTAAACACCATTGGCTTTCTCAGCAGTTAGAACAAATTTTCTCAAAATCTGTTCCAAATCCTCAGTCATTTAGCTTAACCATAGGAATCCCCAGCTAATCTACCAGTCAAATTCACCATGGACAGATCCTATAGAAGAGGCTAAAACAAAGAAAACTAAACCAACAAAAATAGGCAAGGGTCAGAAACAACAAGGAACACTACTAACCTATCACGAAAACATAACCTAGGAAACGAAAATCACAAAAACAAAACACCAGCAAGAGCGAAAAATAGAAGTGAAAGGCTCTAGAAAAACTAAGGAAACCGAGGAAGAAAAACGGATCTACATTTTAACCATAGAAGGCATCCTTGGTCTCGCAGAGCATGGTATCCTATTACCTACCGATAGGAGACATTGCGAAGACAGAAAATCATAATAATGCATCATTGTTCCTTGAGTTCACCATTGTTTGTTGAATTTGAAGTAGATCTAAGCTACTAGGATACGCATAGAGTGTTGGATTCTTAATCCAACATTGGACTTATACGTGAATAATTATAGGTTGCAAACTGTCAAATAAGGTTAAGTCTAATTAAAGTGACCAAATATGGTTTGGACTTAATGTATCTAATAGGATGTGGGCATTTAATGTGTAGAAACTTAAGGGCTACTATTTCTATGATGGGCTGAAATAGGATTCCAAAAGATAACAGGAATGTTACTTATAAATAGGGTTATGGTCCCTATATCACACGTATCATATATTTGTCGTATTTTCTAGTACCACAAAATATGGCTCTTCCCTGATATCCCATCGTCAGGAAAGATACTAGGGAGATACTAAAGGATTCTCTCAAGAATCGGCTAATACGTGTTGATCTGGAAGGCCATTCCAATACTCTTGGAAATTCATATATCAGTTTGTCAATATGAATTCAGATACGCTTTCGCAATTTTTATCGTTAATTTATTTCTTAATAATCGCCATAAAATCTTGAGTTACATAGGTGATGGTTTTTACCAAAAGATTAAATATAAATAACCGCCCTAACAAGTGGTATCAGATCCCATATGGTTGATTATTAGGAAATAATTTGAATGTAGTAATTTATATGTAAACATATATATATATATATATATATATTTATGTCTCATGAATTCGGTTTTTTGGATATATATATATATATATGCACATAGGCCATTAAACAAGAAAATTCTTGGTAATCGAGACTGTCTTGAATTTTAACTATGAATGCATGGATCTGCCGCATGATGAATAAGTGATGATATGGTTTTTTCCGTTATGTTCAGATTGATTGTTATGATATTATTCATGCCATTGATTCATAGAATTGGTTATATGGAATTTAGTGGGTCCTACCTTAGTCAATCTTCGGTTGGCTGATCCGTTACTTTCTTATGCTATTTTAGTTGATCGATTGTTAGTTTTGTTTCTTGGTCATTATAATTCCATGGTTGTGGTTTTGATTCACGACAACTTGGTCAAATTCTATTCTGGTCATGATTGATTGCTATGGTGTCAGATTGTCAATTACATTAATTCCATGTATTGCTTTTATAGAATGCATGTGGGTCACACTTTAATTGGCAGGTGTGGGGCATCTTTTGATTTCCCTCTTCTTAATGATTAAATTGACAAAGTATGATGCAATTCAGTAGTTGTTTCATGTGCTCAACATTAAATGGCCGAGAGTTTCTCAAGTAAATTATTGTCACGGTGGTTCATGTCTTAAAACATGGATCAAGTTTTCTTGTTTTGGTTCAACTGTAATCCGTATTTTGGCTTGGTTCCTTGTATAAGAGAATTTGCATATATTTATATGTTAAGAAAATTAGGATTTCTTTAATTTGAATAAACCCTAATAAAGTTAAATAAAACATTTAAACCCAATAAAATTCATATGTTTGGCCCGCTAAATATATAGTTTTATAAGACATTATGGATTTCAAAAAAATTTTGGGCTTGAATAATAAATTAGGTCAAATTATGGATATGGACCTTTGGTCCAATAAGAATTGATCCAATTTGATTGGTTTGATCACGTTTTGATCAGAGTTGACCAAAGTTGACTTTGATTAAAATTTTTTGTTTATTTTGGATAATTTTAAATTTGAATATTGGTATGATTATATATATATTTTGGAATAAATTAATTGAAATAATATGCCACCAAAGTGACCTCTATTATGAAAATTAATTTATTCTAAAATATAACTAGTTGGGTACTTGCAATTTTATGAATATTGATTGGATCAAAGAAATGTCAATATTTAATAAAATTACATGTGCACTTGTGGTAATAAATACGTGATAATTATTTGAATTTTACATGTAATTTATAAATTGGCTCAAAGGAAAATTTATTTTTGACATGTTATTATTATCATTATTTATTACTGCACCAAGATATCACTTAGAAGTTAATATTTTGTCCAAAGACAAAATATTAATGGAATATCAGTATCTTGAGATGGGGTTATCTTTATTTAAATTTATTATTATTTTGGTTTATGTGAGTATAGTTTTAATTATTTTATATTTTTTGTTCAGTTGCAAATGATCTTACGAATATTACTACCAGCATTAATAATATTCCTATGTTGAATGACACAAATTTCAAGTCCTGGAAAGAAAATCTCTTGATAGTAATTGGAGTAATGCATCTTGATCTTGCGTTAAGAGATGATTCTCCCCCACCTCTTACAGATCAGAGTACTTCTGATGAAAAGAAAAATAATGAGAAGTGGGAGAGATCGAATTGCTTGTGTCTGATGATCATTAAAAAGGCCGTTCTAGAAGCATTCAGAGGAACAATGTCAGAAATGACAGTAACCGCTAAAGAGTTCTTTTAGGACATTGAAAAAAGATTTGTCAAGAATGAAAAGGCTGAATTAGCACGTTCTTGACTCGCCTAGTTTCAATGAAATTTAGTGGTAAAGATAATATCAGAGAGTACATTATGAAAATGTCTCATCTTGTTTCAAAATTAAATGCACTTAAATTGACACTCTCTGAAGAGTTACTAGTCCATTTGATTTTAATATCTCTTCCTACACAGTTTCACCAGTTTAAGATGAGTTACAACTATCAAAAGGAGATTTAGTCTCTAAATGAACTCATCTTACACTGTGTAGAGAAAGAGGAAATGTTAAAACAAGACCAGACAGAGAGTGCCCATCTAATATTAACCACTAATAATAAAAGTAAGGGATTTAAGAGAAAGAAGGAAAAAAGAGCTGCAGGTACAACACCACAAAAGAAATAACAAAAGAAATCAGATGATTAGGGAAAGAATAATTATTTCTTCTGTGGAGTTGAAAGGCATAAAAAGAAACATTACACCAACTATCACGCTTGGCGTGCTAAGAAAGATATGCTTCTTAATTTGGTTTGTTTTGAGGTTAATTTAATTTCGATACCTAGACACACATGGTGGTTAGATTTTGGTGCAACAACTCATATCAGTGTGTCTATGCAGGGTTGCCTGAATTGCCGAAAGTCTAATGATAATGAAAGATATATCTACGTGGGCGATGGCAAAATAGTTCAAGTTGAGACAAATTGGAGTTTTTAGATTATTGTTAAAGACCGGATTTTATTTGGATCTTAATGAAACATTTGTTGTACCGTCTTTTTGACAGAATTTAATTTCTATTTCTGCTTTGGACAAATTTGATTATTTTTGTTCATTTGAAAATGAAAAATTTGAATTGTTTCATGATTCAAAATTAGTTGGTTCTGGTTCTTTAATGCACTATGATAATATATATTTAATTGATACAATTGTCTCATTTAATAAATCTCTGCATTTGAGTAGTAGAGGAGTAAAGAGAAAATTAACCAATGAGAATTCAACTGCATTATGGTACAAGAGATTGGGACATATCTCTAAACGAAGAATGGAAAGACTTGTGTCAAATTAAATTCTCGACCTCTTGAATTTTATAGATTTTAATGATTGTATTAACTGTATAAAGGGGAAACAAACCAATAAAAGGAGATTTGAAACCAATAGGTCCTTAGACGTTTTAGAACTTATACATACTGATATTTGTGGACTATTTCCTACTCTGTTTGGAATGGTCAATAATATTTTATAACGTTCATAGACGATTTTTCAAGATATGGTTACATATTTCTCATTTCAGAAAAGTCATAGTCATTGGACGTGTTTAAAAATTTTAAAGCTAAAATTGAGAATCAACTCAACAAAAGAATTAAAAGCGTCAGATCTGACCGTGATGGTGAGTACTATGATAGATATGACGGTTCAGGTGAACAACGTCCAGGACCATTTGCTAAATATTTAGAGGAATGCGGTATTGTCTCACAATACACTGTGTCGGGTTCACCCACTATGAATGGTGTAGTTAAAAGACGAAATAGAACTCTTAAACACATGGTAAGGAGTATTATATGTCATTTTACCTTACCAGAATCACTCTGGGGAGAAACATTTAAAATTGCATCATATATTCTTAATAGAATTTCTATTAAAACAACTATCTAAACCCCTTATGAACTTTGGATAGGGAAAAAGTCCAATTTAAAGCATTTACATATTTGAGAATGTCCAATTGAGGCAAGACCTTATAGGCCAAATGAAAAGAAATTGGATTCAAGAACGATTAGTTGTTATTTTATTGGATACGCTGAAAGATCCAGAGGTTACAAGTTTTATGATCTCACAACTAAATCAATTTTTGAGACAGGAAATGCCCGATTCTTTAAGAATGTCGAGTTTGGGGGAGAAAATACAGTAAGAGACATTGTCTTTAAAGAGAAATATATTAATATTTCCACAGGTATCATTGATCTTATTCAAGATCCTATTTCTAAACAAGATCATGACATGACAAATTAAGACAATGTCGAAAAATAAACTGTTATAGAAAAACAAACTCTTTCTCTCAAAAAATCAGTGCCATTAAGAAGATCCACTAGAAAAAGGAGAAGTGCAGTGCCGGACGATTACATTATTTTTCTCTAAGAACATGAGGATGACTCTGGACTGATAAAAGATGATCCAATCAACTTCCGTCAAGACATGGAAAGTTCAAATTCTCAAAAGTGAATTGATGCCATGAATGAGGAGATTAAATCAATGAAAGATCATGATATTTGGGATCTTGTCCTATTGCCAGAAGGAGCAAAATTCATTGGTTGTAAATGGATATTTAAAATTAAAAGGCATTCGAATGGCAATGTGAAAGATACAAAACTCATACAGTAAGGGACATTGTCTTTAAAGAGAAATATATTAATATTCCCACAGGTGTCATTGATCTTATTCAAGATCCTATTTCTGAACAAGATCATGACATGACAAATCAAAACAATGTCGAAAAACAAACTGTTATGGAAGAATAAACTCTTTCTCTCCAAAAATCAGTGCCATTAAGAAGATCCACTAGAGAAAGGAGAAGTGCAGTGCTAGACGATTACATTATTTTTCTCCAAAAATATGAGAATGATACTGAACTGATGAAAGATGATCCAATCAATTTTCATCAAACCATGGAAAGTTCAAATTCTCAAAAGTGAATCGATTTCATGAATGAGGAGATTAAATCAATGAAAGACAATGATATTTGGGATCTTGTCCCATTACCAGAAGGAGCAAAACTCATTGGTTGTAAATGGATATTTAAAATTAAAAGGCATTTGAATGGCAATGTGAAAAGATACAGAACTCGTCTTATCGCTAAGAAATTTACATAAAAAGAATGTATCGACTATAAAGAAACTTTCTCTCCGATCTGTTCAAAAGACTCTTTTAAAATTATTATGGCATTAGTGACACATTTCGATCTTGAGTTACATCAGATGGATGTAAAGACAACGTTTCTCAATGGTAACATTGATGAGACAATTTATATGGTACAACCAGAAAATTTTGTATCAGGAGATCCAAAAAATATGGTTTGCAAACTTAAAAAATCTATCTATAGGTTCAAAACAAGCCGTCTCGACAATGGTATTTCAAATTTTATCAAGTGATCATTTCATTTGGTTTTGAGATGAATTTAGTAGATGATTGCATATATCATAAGTTGTGTGGGAGCAAATATATTTCTCTGATATTGTACGTTGATGACATTTTACTTGCCAGCAACGATATTGGTCTATTGCATGAAACAAAAAATTTTTAACTTAAAATTTTGAGATGAAAGATCTTGGTGATACATCTTTTTGTGTAAACATACAAATACATCGGGATCGATTTCGGAGTATTTTAGAACTATCACAAAAGAGTTATATCGAAAAGGTTCTCAAAAGATATGACATGCAAAATTGTAAATCAGGTGACACCTCCGTGGCTAAAGGAGACAAATTTAGTCTTGAACAGTGTTCTAAGAATACTTTTGAGAAAAAAAAGATGCAAAAGATTTTTTATGCGTCAGCAGTAGGGAGTCTAATGTATGCTCAAGTATGTAATCGTCCGGATATTGCATACATTACTAGAATGTTGGGTAGATATTTAAGCAATTTTCGATTAGATCATTGGAAAGCATCCAAACGAGTCTTGCGGTATTTACAAAAAATAAAAGTTACATGCTCACGTTTCGAAAGTCAGATGAGTTAGAGATTATTGGATATATTGATTCCGATTATGTTGGATGCCAAGACACTATGAAATCAACGTCAGGACTATATCTCTTGTTGGTTGGAGGTGCCATATCTTGGAAGAGTGCTAAACAGTCCCTCATAGCATCTTCTATTATGGCTGTAGAATTTATAGTTTGTTATGAGACATCCAATCAAAGAATTTGGCTACGAAATTTTGTCACAGGATTACGTGTAGTGGATAGTATTGAAAGATCACTCAAATTATTTTGTGACAATAAATCAACAGTTCTATATTCCAATAATAACATGAACTCGATGAAATCTAAACATATAGATATCAAGTTCCTGACTGTTAAAAAAAAATTACAGAGTGGACAGTTATCAATAGATAATATTGGGACAAACTCCATGGTTGCGGATCCACTTACTAAGGGATTGTCACCCAAAATATTTCATGAGCATATCGCTCGTATGGGTGTCATGTTGTTAAATGATGTACAGTTTTTGTGAGAGTTTGATATCTTGAATGCTCTTATGATACTTTTCGGTTATTAATAATTTAAGGATATTTTATGTATAAATAAAGTTTGGATTTATTTATACTCTGATTTTGGTATGGTTTGATCTCATAAAATTTAAGATGGACCAATTGAAAATAGACATGTTTTGATCACATTACATGAAATTTCCATGTTACACATCCACATCATGATTTATGTTATTCAATTGTATCAATATATGTAACCATTGATGGGTCGAGTTATGAAATTGTAACAAAGGCCGCTTTGATCCTATATTGGTGTGATTGATGGACCGAATTGGCTGCAGATACATTTTAACAATGATAGTAAAGTTGAACTCATACGGTTAATTGCAAAACATAATTATAAGATTACACATATAGTCCAAGTGGGAGATTGTTGGATCTTTAATCTAACGTTGGACTTCTATGTGAATAATTATGGGTTGCAAACTGTCAAATAAGATTAAGTCGAATTAAAATGATCAAATATAGTTTGGATTTAATGTATCTAATAGGATGTGAGCCTTTAATGTGTAGAGATTTAAGAACTCCTATTTCTATGATGGACTGAAATAGGGTTCCAAAAGATAACAGGAATGTTACCTATAAATAGGGTTATGATCTTCAAGTCACACGTATCATATATTTGTCTTATTTTCTAGTACCACAAAATATAACTATTCCCTGATATTCCATTGTCAGAAAAGATACCAGAGAGATATTAAAGGACTCTTTCAAGGATCGACTAATACGTGTTGATCTAGAAAGTCGCCCAAATACTCTTGGAGATTCATATATCAGTTTGTCAATATGAATTCAGATACGCTTCCGCAATTTTTATCGTTAATTTATTTCTTAATAATCGCCATAAGATCTTGGATTACATAGGTGATAGTTTTCACCAAAAGGTTAAATATAAATAACCGCCCTAACACAGAGAAGCTAAGTGAAGAAGAAAAAGTACGGGAGTTTTGAATTTTTGAATTTGTAGAGGTTCGAGAAACACCCACTCGGGTGACTTGGTCTCTACTCGAGAGAGAAAAAAACACCTACTAAGAGGGACAATTTTATGCAGCCCACTTCAAATGGCCCTGGATTCAATTACAATTCAACAAAAATTTTTCTGTTGGAAAACGTTTTGTTTTTAGCAAAAAGTAGTTTGAGATTGCAGGGTCATTTGTCAGTGGTTCATTTTGTGTGATCCAATGAAAGATGAGAAATAGTGGGTAGGTATTTAGATTTGGCTATTGATCTATTCTTATTTTTGTAATTTGGTTTAGTGTTCAAATAATGACACTAATGACAACCCTCCATGTTCAATGGTGTTTTCTTTTACATTTAAGAGCTTTATATTCAGAAATATAAGAGAAAATGTACAGCACCACCACATATGCACCAACCATATTCAAAAGGAGAAATAGAGATGTTTCTCTAATGTTTTCCAGTTTTATTTATTTACCTTGAAATTTTCTTGCTTTGGTTAATGATTTTCCATGGAATTTGTGGGTGTAAACTTCTTTTAATGTTCTAGAGGATAAGCTTATAACCGTAAAGAATAAACTTCTAAAGCTTCTAGAGTGCCACTGAACATTAGAAGACCAAATACAATACAAGTCACCCGAACCATTTCTTGCAATAAGACCAAAACTCGTTTTGATCGCCTAAACTAAGTGAATCATCCCATTCCAAAGAGCATTTGTTGTGAATCACGACATTTACATGTATGCCTACCCGAGTGAAATCAAGTTTGGAAATTGGATTACAAAATTTTAGGGATAACAATTGAGGAGTCTATGGGGTGGGAGAGCTCTCCCCACTACTGCACCTCACTTGCCTTGCATCACTATCCCCACTGGTGCCCGTGTCTCATGGGTGGTTATTATAGTTTTTGCTTTTTTTTATTTCACCTTATTTTTTCTACACATATTATAGAAATATCAAGTTTATAATTCATTTTTTTCTGTCTTTAGCTAAATATTCAGCTTTGTTGAATCATTTTCTTGCTGAGATGGACATAATGTTTTGAAGGGGCACAAGAAGAAGGTTATCTTACACATCAATATGGGTCCATCAATCTACAAAAATTTAAAACTCTTGCAAGAGTCCATTGGAGCTATAAGCAAATAATCAGTGCCAATTACTAATTAGGTAAGTTGACCATCATATCGTTCGAGGACATATTTTTTGTGGTTAGATATGACTACAAAAATGTAGAAACTAAGACCTTTTATATGCTTGAAGTGAATGGTAACTTATTTTTCAAGAAATTGCTCCAAGCACCAACAACTAATCCCACAATTCAAATTTTATCCATAATTTTTAATTATATATATTTGTATAGATATAGATATACAACTATATATTTGTTTAATCTTTAACCCGGGGATGGTGCGGGGATATCCTCTCTTGTCCCCCACCCCATTTAAATCAATGTTTTTAAATCCGGACCGGAAAGTGAACTGGAAAACCTTCCACCAATTCACGATTCGACTGGTTCAATCAGTTCGACCCTAGTTCAATGGTTTAATAATTTTTTATTCATTTTAGTATTAAAAATTTTGAATAAAACTAAAATATTTATTTTAGAAAATAAAAACTTAATAAAAACTGGTTGAACCTCCCGATTTTTATCGATTCTTGATTGGTTGAATTAATTCTTTGATTTTTTAATTGAATCGAACCGGAGGTATGACCGGTTCATGGTTGAACAGCGAGCCAGCCGGTCTGGTCCAATTTTCAAAACATTGATTTAAAGTGAGAGAAAAAATATTCCAACCCCCTACCTCGACCCCCATCTTGCATTTCCTCCCTCCCTATCTCTCCATTATAGCGCAAGCATCTTTTGGCACCTACCCGAGTTGTCATCTCTATGAGATCCATGAAATTCTGTGTTCCATCCTAACTCTAATTACAATCTCAATTAGCTCAAATTAGAATAGCTTTTGGTCACTTAACTATCTTTTGTGTCATATTCTCATTCAACTTCCAAAAATGTTGCATTTTGCGCAATTCTTCCATTTTGGACTGTTTAACTTGTGATTTGTGTCATATTTACTTTGTGATTAAAACTTTACAAACACAAACCTTGATAACACTTAATATTAAACTATCATCGATGCAACTTTGACCAATATTTAAATGAAACATATCATTCTGAGTCTACAAGCTCCAAATAAACAACTGCTTATAAAAGGGAAATAACTAACTTTCTTTTTCCAACATAAATACATTAATCCTAATTCTAATAGATCACTTGCTTAGCTATGTCCTTTCATCATACTCTTGTAACCTTTACAATGATTAGCTCATAGTCATCATTTAGAGAAAAATATAAAAACAGCATGGTTTGAGCAAACATATGCCCAATGAATAGCAATCTCCTCCTCTGCTGAATTATGCAGATATTATACATATATACATTTCAAAAAGATTTAACACACTATCCACATGCAGCAATTTCATTCATGAGTAAAACTTCTGCTGTACATTTACGTGTACATGTAACATAAACATTGATGTTCCCATGATCAAATCTATGATTATAATAGAGAAAAACTTTTAACATGTGAACAGCTCATAAACTAGCACTTGCATTCATCGCTTTTGAGCACTCAATCTAGCTTTAAACCCTGATTTTAAGAAGGCAGGTCAAGCAGTGCTTGTGGCCTTTACTTGGTTTGCATAAACATGATTATAAGATTAAGCTATTCCAATGAGCCACTTAATCATAAAATTAGGACTATCTCATGTCAGTTCAAAGCCTAGTATGGTTATTAACATTTACCGATACAAATCATGCATAACATGACACTCTAGATGATCATAACATTTCAAAACTAAACATAATCATACATGATCTGCTTTTGGATAATTAAAACAAATTAAGCAAAAATAATTCCTATTAAATAATTGTAGAAATCACAGAGGGATAAGAATCACTCATCTCTAGTCCATGATGATATACTTAATCGCTCACGTGCTTTGCAGAATTCCCTATATCCTAAAAGTACATAACATGGAATGCTTATTAATTACTTGATATAATGTAGTTACTGTGACGCCCCCACTTCTCCCTAAGGCGAACCAAAGGGTATCCGTGGGACGCCTGCCTAGCTCTCGCCAGGACTCAAGGCAAAACAATTCAAACTTAACTATAATTATCCAACAATACAGGCCTAATTAAGAAAGTCGCTTCCATAACCAATATTCGACAATACATCACAAGTACAAAATGTATCAATCATCCCAATTTTACATTTAGTTTCCAAAAGTTACTTCAAGTCTCCAGTTATACAATAACCCAAGGTCTAGCCATGTACATTGAAAACCCTAAAACAAAAGTACATCCAAAAGGGGTTTTCCTCAAGTTCGCTCCAATCCATTCCTGTTAAGGAAAACAAATCTAAAGGGTGAGCAAAACGCTCGTGAGGCCAAGAAACACACATGCAAGCACATTGTCCAAATAACAAATCCATTTAACGAATAAAGCAGTAACTTGCAAGAAAGGAGTAATTCGAGCAATAATATGTAAGCAGAAACAATTCAAGGATATGGTAGCTCTCAGGAGCTAAGTTCCACTTGCTTTGCCAAGGTCATTAGTATACCTTCCCGCGATGACTCTCCGTCAACCGGGTCGGTATTTCAAATTCCGTAGATTTCCACTTACTTCTCATCCGTCCACCGTACACCACACCGGGCCCGAACGACATTTGTAGGGCGATACTCCACGAGTATGCCAAGCGAGACCTCTCCAATAGGTCAAGCTTTTCATGTGATTCTCATGGCTCACCGAGGTTCCCGACCAAGCCCATGCCGGCTCGAGTCCCAAGGTCGGCCTATGAGTTTGGGCGTCCCCCATGTATCATTTGGATGTCGAGGAGATTCACTCCAGCGACGTATGCAGCCATAGCATAGAAATTCATATCATTCAAACATTTGATATTTCCAGGCATTTGGTAATTCAAGCATTTGGTATATTCCAGCATTTCAGGCAGGAGTTATTCATTTCAAATGAGAACGAGTGCGATAAAGTACACACTCGACTCCATTTTCAAAATCTTAAGTCATGGATATCAAATAAAGCATGTAGCAAGTTTACAGGAGTTCAAGTAGACATGCACTTGACACTCACCAAGTAATTCAAGTAGAAATGTCACTTAGAGGTTCAAGCGTTCAACGTAGGGTCCTCTTGAAGGTCCTCGTGGGTGCCTGAACAATTAAATAATAATTCATCACTTGAAATCCTAATTATCGAGGAAGATTGTACACTTGCATAATCTAAGAAAATTCTCGTGAAAATGAGCCCGATTTATACGTAAATCAAGGCTCAAAGGTGGTGTTTTGAGGCACAGGAGAAATCAGGTTTTTACCTTTGAAATCAGGTATAAAACGTTCAAGTGGTATCTGTTACAGCCCCATCTTACCCTAAGGCGAACCAAAGGGTTCGGCGGACCGCCTGCCCAACTCTCGCCAGGACTCGTTCACTCACATCAAAGAAAGTAAAATAAAGCCTCGAGAATAAGCGGAAACGAAACCCAGCCTTGAACCATAAGATTACATTCACCTCAAGCTCAACCAAATATACAGTCCCAAATGTATACATAAGCTTTAAATTCTTAGTACATTCCAACCCTAATCAAGCACTAGAACGAGATCAAAAGCCAAAACAATACAAAAGTCTAAACTATACTATACAGGTCTCTCGCCCTTGCTCGCAACCCCTGTTAAGGAAAACAAAAGACGTGGAATAAGTTAAAAGCCCAGCGAGGTTCTATATACTCAACTAAGCAATTAAACAAGGACATAAGCACGTAACAACAAGTAATCCAGATAACATTTACAATATAAAGCAAGAGTAACACATTCATTAAAAGGATACGTGAAGCCATTCGTTCGTTCGTTCATCGACCATCCCTTCCTTCAATCATTTAGAAAAATTTCATTTGTCATTGAAAATCCCTCCGTCATTCTTGCCATTCATTCGTTCATTTCGTTCTTCCCCTTCTGGCCAGCGCACTAGCCAGTCCTTCCCAAACTTCATGGTCATACTCGAGTATACCAAACATTCACATTAACCCAGAGTCACTAATCGCCTGACCGAGTCCGCTTCTGGCTCGAGTCGACCAGTAACAAAAGGCAAGGGCCCAGTTCAGCCAGAAGGCTTACATTCATGCACAAGTAACATTTAATCATTCAATCATTCCAATGTCACGTTCATTTGGGCCGAGTGCGATAAAGTACACACTCGCCTAGTAAAAATCATTTTTGCAATCATTGAGAACATTTAACATTTAATCAAGTATTTCAACTAGCCACATAGTCAATGAAACATAACGTATATAGAACACTCACCTAAGCAAGCAAAACGTCCAAAGTATCCCTCCGGATCTCAACCCTAGTCTCCAAGAAACCCTAAGAGTAATCAAGAGAATACATTATGGTTCTATCATCAAAATATGTGGGTGAGTCAAAGAAATCCGAATAAAACTAATACAAAGTAAAAGTATGATTTTAGAAGTGGAAAGAGTACATTTTGATCAAAGGAAAAGAGTAACTAAAGGTTTTCCAAACCAAACATGAAAACTAAATTCAGAAGGGTTTTAGAAAATTTCATCGGAAAATTTGGAACAGCGACACGTCAGAATCTGGCCAGAACTTGGCCGGCTACACGGCCGGATAATGAACAGTAGTTTTTCCTCATTTTTCGTAAAACGTGTTTTTGGCTCAAAACTAACACATTTGCAAAGAATTAATGTATAACAAGTATCTTGGTTAAAAATCATATGAGAAAGGTAATTAAATACCTTGAATTCACACTTTAAAAACCTTGCGCGTTAAAATTAGGTTTTGTGGCCGAGAAACCCTAGGCCACTCCTTTTGTTTCGGAACGAAAATGAACACGTATTTGAAGTTCGAAACTCGACAATTGGAACCAAACATTATGGTACAAATGGAAACGTACAATTGCAAGTAAAATAGCTCACATAACACTACTCAAGTGGAACTAAGAATGTCCAAGCAAGGAAGTTCAATCGCATTCCAAAATCACATTTCAAACCTCATTTCCATTCACTCAAGGGTAAGAAAATAAACGGACAGCATTTCCCCTTGTTTTTCCTTACTTTTCCATCCTACAACCAACCACAAATCATACCATTCAATCACAATTTCATATACAAACCATAAGCTATCAAACACCCTTAAAATGCAACCAATTGAAGCTTTACAGCCATCCAAAACCAGGCCCAAATATTCCATCATAACTTAGCACACACAACTCCAATTCAGTTGATTCCAAATCCATATGAAAGCTAAGATACAAGGCTACAACTCTTAAGAAGGCATCAAAAGCTAATTCATTCATCTTCCCAGCCAAAAGAGCCAATTACAGAGGCTGATTACCATTCTCGGACAGAAACAGGGCAGCAGGGGTAAAATAGTCATTTCACAGGCTACAGTACTCCGATTGAGCTGAAATTTTACAGGCATAATCTACACTCAATTCTCTACAACTTTCATGTTTTGAGCTAAGTCCAATTCGGCCTCTATCATGGCCGAACAACACTGGTCAGATTAGGGCAGAAAATTCCCAATAAATCAGAAATCTAACCAACTCTCCACTAATCCACAAAATCATCCATTAATCATGTTAGCAAGCCACCATAGGCCACTAATTTGCAACTATTGGAAACAAAAAGGATGTTCTTAGCAACCTTACCTTCAAACCTCAAACAAAGTTGGTAGCTTAGACTTCCTCCTCCCAAAACAACTCCACCAAGGCCTTCAATTTCCCTTAGCTAGCACTTGTATGGAATAGATTTCAATTTGGTCGGTTAAAACTCAAGATTTGGCCAAGATTAGAAGCTAGAAATGGAAGAGGTTTTTCCTTGTTTTTCTCTTCATAAGGTTCGGCCAAGGCAAGGGAAGAAATGAGGGAATTTTGGTCAAATTTTGGTTTTGGTAAAGGTGAGAAAGTTAGGCAAGTTTCCTCCAATCGGTTGGCGACACGTGGCGTCCTTTAGGTTTTAAGCTTATCTTCCCACTTCCAATAATTAGTCTACCTAATTAACCTCTAATCATCTCCTAGCACCTTGGAAAATAATGTCACTTAATATTTCATCACTTAATCGGCAAAATTATATCGCACTAGCGGGCCCCACATCGAACAAATGCACTTCAAGTTACGCACACTAACTTGTACTAGCAAAATGATTTAAAAATTGTACTTACTTGTAAAATGTACAAAACATTTAATATTTTTAAAGGACAGTATAAAATATAAGCACAGAAATAAAATAATACTTGAAAATGTGAAAATTTTCGGGTTCTCACAGTATCGAGAAGAAAAGGAGAATTCAAAAACTCCATTTCTTTTAGTTTCAAAAATTTCAGATTTGAGGGGTATTCTTGAAAAAATCATAACTCAATCTCCGTAGGTCCAAAATTGGAAAACTTGGTACCGTTGGAAACTTCTTTCAAAGTACTAAAAGTTCCTAGAAGACACTTTTCTATGATTCCTAACGGAAGATATTCAAACATTAGCTCAAAGTTGCTGTTTTAAGCTCGCAAGGCAGTTTTAAGGTTGGTTTTTTGCCAATTTTGGAAAATCGGCAAAAATCACAGGATTCGATCTAGCCTTTGGATTTTGGAACTCAATTAGAGTTACAAGCAAGGTTTAAAATCCAACAAACGGAACAAGAATTGGAGGTTTGAGCACCAAGATATAGTAGCTCAAAGTTGGTGCAAAAACGAAGCTCACTGGGCAAATTTCCAGATTTAAAGCTGGAACTTTGCGACTCTAGTTGGGCATCGAAACGGATTCGAAATGACACCAAATTTGGCAGTAGTATACTACCATATGAGATCTATCCCTCAACCAAATTTCATGGAAAAATTCGTTTGGGAAGCTAGTGAACAAAGTCAATAAAGTTTGCAAAATTTCTAAGGCAATCTGCCTTGCATTTGTATTTTTCTCTTTTCCAAACATTTGGCCAATGAATTTTCTCAAACATCATTCATTTATGAAGAAAAAGTCTAAGAAACATCCAAGGTGCAATTTGGTAGGTGGTTAGCACCAAGAATTCGAAACAACAAGTCCCAAATCAAAGCTAAAGCATTAACTAGCCAAAAAAGGGTTTTCTACCTTGAGTCAGTTTCGGATTTCGGCCACAACTCACTCAATTCAACTCGGAATTGAGTGTGGTTAGTGGGGTTAGAAACTACATTCATAACGCTACAATTTCTTAGAAGAAATCAGTTTCAAAATCAGTCCACAACTAGGTCATTTTTGGATATCAAGTTGCTGCGAAAAACAGAGTTCTCTGTGAAAATGTGGAACAGGGCAGTCGACTTTAGAAGCTTGGTACAGATCACTCGGGTCGAATTAGAACCTACATTTTATACCGTTGGAAAGATGGGAGTGTCTAGTTTCCATTGCCACAAACGTCACTCGATTTCGACATCGGAGTAAAACGATATGGCCGAAACAAGAACACTGCCTGGGCAGTGACGTGAGGATTTTCCAGGTTTGCTTCCTTACGAAATTTTAACTTTTGGCCAACCAATTCATGGAATTTTTTCAACGAAACTTTCTACACATCTTATACAACATATAAACATCATAACTAAGCAATTAGATCCAAAAACAATTCGCCTTAAAGGTCACGAGCATCAAGAGGGCAGAATCGGAAAATTTCACCCTTCACTACCGTTGAGCTTTCCTTCAATAATGCTACTTATATCCACTAGTTTAACCTCTAATCCAGCATTAACAACAATAAAACTCATCAAATCAGTCCAACAACTCAAAGTGGGAATTCATAGAGCCCACACAACAAGTTTCACAATAAACCAAACTACCCACATGATCTTACAAACATATATGTGCAATACTACTACCACAAGTCAAAATTTATAAGGTTGATTGCTATATACCTTCCTTGGTGGTTCAAGCAGAATTTCGGCCCTCTTGAAGCTCAGAAAATCCGTGGAAAATGAGCTCTTTTCTTAGCTAGATGTGATCTCCAAGTGAAGAGCTAGGTACGGTTAAATTTTGGAGTAATTTGGTGGAGTTTTGGATGAAGAAATGAGGAAGGAATTTGTGGAACTTTGGAGAGTTTCTTTGCTTCTCTTGGCCGGCTGTTCTTGTGCAAAAAGGAGAGTACCGTGGCTGATGAAGAAGTTTCCTTGTGAAGCTTATAAATTTGTGGACAAGAATTACTCCAAAAGTCAACTCTCTCTCGCGCGCACACGCGCGCGTTTCATGCTCGATTCCTCTCGAGTTCGTTTCACTTGTGCACTAGACCTTTAATGCACTTATATTCATACTAATATTATTCACTCTTAATAGTCTAGAAATAAGGGTCTAAAGTCCCTCAATTAATCACGCGCGCGAAAACGCGTATTTCCAACTTGTGCGCGATAAAGCGAAATCTCCAAGAAATTCTTATAACGATAGTATAACTAACTATCACTTGAATATTTAAATCTAAAAATAACCATTTTAGGACTAATATACAAGTCTCCAATTTTCCAAATTTATTGCATCCTCGAATCGATTATAATATCCAAACACGTATTCACCATTCACACTTATCGAACTTCCAAAAATTAAATTTTGAAACGAGTCACTTTAAAATATAAGCAAGTCATAATTCAATGTAATTAGGGTTAAAAAGGCTAGAAAATAATATTCGGAGTATTTGGCCAAATAAATAATTGAATAAACTAGAATTAGGAGTTTAAAATAAGTAAATTTGCGGGTTCTCACATGAGTCTAGTATTACTTTCTCAATTCTCCAATAAATTTGCCTCAGCGCGTCTTTTTGAAAAGCTATCGACGTGCAAGCGATATACACTTACTTAGAACTCATTCACCTTTAATTCCTCAATTAACTTTCTTAATCTTCTATTGCTCATTCTTAATTTTTCCCCAAGATAATTACACTCTCGAATAGAATATCACCTCAAAACACATGTACTTATTATTTCATCATTTAAACAAATCTCCAAAAATTAAATTTGCTAACGGGACGTTTTAAAAACATAAGGGAGATATTGTTCCATATGAATGGACTTAAAATGGTTGAAATAAATTATTTGGAGAAAACAAGTGAATAAACATTTAAATAAATCAATAATATTCGATAAAAATAAGAAATTTTTCGAGTCCTCACAATTACTATACTCAATTCCACTCTTCAAATGTCCCTAGTACATGTGTGAGCCTTTATAAACAAAATTTTACACTTTACAAAAATTAGAAAATTTCCAAAAATAGAATCTTTCCAAACCTAGAAAGTTTTTTCCAATTTGGCGGTACTAATTTTTAAAGATTACTAATTATGTAGACTCTAAAAGAACATAGCTGTCCTGACCATTGGGTTTCAGTCCAAGTCCAACTTGCCATCGATTTAATTAGTTATCATAATTCCATTTTTTTTATAATTGGACATTTTCCTTAAGATTTAGATCTCTAAAGATAATCCTTAAAAAAAAAAGCCTGCTACAAATTTGTGCTAATCCGTACATTATTATATTCAATTGGAATTTAAAAATATATATTCAATTGGAATTTGTGTCTTTTAATTTGGTTGCTTCTGGAACAATTGGGCTCAACTTAAGCAATTGGCCCATGAATCAACAAAATTCAAAACCACTCTAATTCCAAACTTGTTGGATCATAAATAAAATTTTCAAAAATTCTTTTTTTTTTGTCGATACGATAACTTTCTATACTATAGGGAGAAGGAGGACCTGAAGCGATTCCGGGATAACTCGAAAGGGACTGAATCACCACTGGACTAGTGCACCCGCCTAGATTTTTTTTAAGCAAAGCCACATTTAATTGTGGCAAATTGGCTTGCCTCCCACATTTAATTGTGGCAAATTGTGGCAAGGTTCCTTGTCTCCCACCTCACCAAACTTTAATGCATTGGTGGTGGCTATCAGTCAAACTCTGATGGTTAAAAATCCTTTTATTACCCTATCGTGGAAATCTTAAAGTTAACTCCAAATCAGTAATGATACGAATCAGTATTATTACGGGGACTAGTAGTAGTCTAGCCTTTCGTTTGGTACATAGGAATAACCTAAAATGAAAAGGGCTTTTCATTCAAAATTTTTTCCTGCCAGAATGGATAGGAAACTATTTATCATTCGAGTGTAACTCAAGTCAAAATGGAATATGTGTTTCTTTTCCAATGTTTGGTATAACCTTATATAGAAGGCAGACTGGAATGACAAAATTATGATGTTGACTTAATTGCCTAGATATAAAACATTTCTTCTCTATTTTGTTTGATACTACCATTCTAAGGTAAATAATACTAGTTTTCTTGTGTTTGATTTGGAACTAGACTTCCAAATAAGAATGTATTCCATAGACATTTGATATAAAGATATATGACTTACTAATAAAAAAATAAAATTTTAATAGCATAAAATTGTGATGGTTAAATACTAATTTGGCCAAACTGAATATTCAAATTACATACATATCAAATTGTGCGATATCAATTCGCATGTGCTTGATTTCGTCCCTCTGTCCCGTTCTTAAACCTATTTACCAAAAGAAAAGTATACTTTGCCAAACTGAATATTCAAATTACATACATATCAAATTGTACGATATCAATTCGCATGTGCTTGATTTCGTCCCTCTGTCCCGTTCTTAACCTATTTACCAAAAGAAAAGTATATTTTGACTTAGTGGACGTCTAATAGCATTTTTTTTATTTCTTCTATTTTTTAGAGTACATAGGATCTCTAACTTGCCATCGAGTTAATTAGATGTCTAGTAGCATTTTTTTCTTTTTTGTTCTATTTTTGAAAGTACATATTGAATGTATATTGGCATGTTATTGCTTCTTTTGAGTTGACAAATGTCATCACATAATCCAATTTTCTATATAATATTGAATAATGTCAAAATTTTTAATTAAACATTTTATGTAATGATAAGAAGAGAAAAATATCATTTAATAGAGAAGGTGATAATCCCTAGTGTTGAAGTATTGCTTTATGTAAAACTTTGGAAATTAAACTTTTCAAATGTAGAGGATGCATGAAATGACCAATATATAATATATAAGATAAACTCTCATATTAATAAGAAAGCCATAACAATTAACTTCAATAATTTGTAAAGAAACAAAACAAGAAAAGACAAAAACACATGGCGAAAATAATACAACAAACTATAAGTAAACAATATATTATAATTGTCACACAAACTTTTTTTTTTTTGACTTTTCACAGAAAAGTGCTTTTAGAAGATGGAGATATATGGAAGGATAAACTTGGCACCCGCAATTTAGGTGTTTTCTTGCTATAATTTAGGTGTTTCCTGGATAAAGTGAAAATGGGCTTTCCTTCGAATTTATGAGGAATGGAATTTCAGAAAAAAGTTGGAATAGATTTTCCAGAGGAAAGGTCTTTCCAACAAAAAAAATTTGCATATCTAGCACTGGAATGAAACGAAGAAGTTGGAAAGGCTCTCCATTCCAGACCTTTCCAACGTACCAAACATGGGGTGAAAAGAATTAGTAGTACTATTATTGAAAAAGACATTGATAGTGATTACTGATTACCAACCAAATTATACTTTTTCGAAATTGAAGGATTCAATTACCATCATGAAATATATATTGCTCGTTGGAATTTTGCATTGGCAGCTTTGTTACATTTTTTCCTAAGCAAATTACATCAATAGGGAAGAAAGAGTGTATAAATGGAAGCACTCATCAATACTCGACACTGGCCCGTAGGCTAAAAATAAATAAATAAAAATAAAATCACAGGGAGAGATAATTTGTCCACGATATTGGGGCTATAGATCCACTGAAGTCGGAAGCCTTAATCGGATGTGTTGGTAACAGGTAAAGACCGAAGGGCGAAGGCTGCTCAGCGAGATGCCGATCATTTCTCCTTTCTGGTATTGTTCACTTGTACATATGCAAACTGATTCGGTTCTTATCTTTAGGGTTTAGTTGGTGTCGGGAGTTGGATATCCATTTCCAGTCCTCCTCCCTTTCATGGCTTTACATCTGAGTTATACCTCTATATACATATAATTGGACTAACTTTATGCACTCAGACCAAAACTTTAATGGAAATGATACAATTGATCCCTATCAAGAAAAGCTGTATCTAACTAACCCGAAACTACTTCAAAGCATTGATGATCAATACTGCATTCAAGGAACAAAGTCAATTCTCCTTTGTTCTAGGAACTTTAGACTATGAAGCTACTATAAATCTCACAGCAGCCACAGTATCATTAACCATGTTCATAGGCAGCATCTGGCTATACTGAGAAACACTTCTATTCCTGTGTCTCCATAAGTAATACTCCAGTAGCAGCAACCGCAACTCTTTTCAACTCATATCCCAATCTTGAAGCAATTTTTTGGAGACATTTTTAGTAATTTTTTTGACGTCTCTGCAAACTTTGTTTGTTTCTCCAAAATTTATAAAAATCATCTCTAGAATTCTTTGTGTGAGAAAATTTACTTTAAAAAAAATTATAACTTAAAACTAAAGCCCTACAGAAACTTTAGTGTATAGCTACTGAATGTAGATGTTATATGCTGAAGATGGCTGGTTCTTATTGTTTCCAAACGTAAAGTTTTAGGGTGCGTATATGTTGAAGATGGTTGTTACTTATTGTTTCCAAATGTAAAGTTTTAGGGACCGTTTGATAAAACTGAATTCTGAAAACTGAAATTTCAAATCAGAAATTTGAAATTTGAATATGTTAAGTTTTTGAATTGTTAAGTATTGAATCTGATACATTAGAAAGTATATCATATTAAGTAATAATGAATAGTTATTACTTACTTTTGGGAAAAAGTTTTGTTTGGAAAATTCAGTACCACTTAATTAGTTTAGATGTTCAATTTTTGTTATTAAATGTATTTGAACATGTTGAGATTTGAATCCATTTAATTTAAGTGTTAAATTGGGTTATCAAATATGGCCTTATTTGAAGCTATGAAGCTACTATCAAATAAATTGGGTTAGACTATGAAGCTACTATAAATCTCACAGCAGTCATAGTATCATCAACCACGTTCATAGGCAGCATCTGGCTATACTGAGAAACACTTCTATTCCTGTGTCTCCATAAGTAATACTCTAGTAGCAGCAACCGCAACTCTTTTCAACTCATATCCCAATCTTGATGCAATTTTTTGAGACATTTTTAGTAATTTTTTTGGCGTCTCTGCAAACTTCGTTTGTTTCTCCAAAATTTATAAAAATCATCTCTAGAATTCTTTGTGTGAGAAAATTTAGTTTAAAAAAATTATAACATAAAACTAAAGCCCTACAAAACTTTAGTGTATAGCTACTGAATGTAGATGTTATATGCTGAGGATGGCTATTTCTTATTGTTTCCAAACGTAAAGTTTTAGGGTGCGTATATGTTGAACACGGTTGTTACTTATTGTTTCCAAATGTAAAGTTTCAGGGAGCGTTTCATAAAACTGAATTCTGAAAACTGAAATTTAAAATCTGAAATTTGAAGTTTGAATCTGTTAAGTTTCTGAATTGTTAAGTATTGAATCTGATACATTAGAAAGTATATCACATTAAGTAATAATGAATAGTTTATTACTTTTGGGAAAAAGTTTGCCTTGGAAAATTCAGTACTACTTAATTAGTTTAGATGTTCAATTTTTTGTTATTAAATGTGTCTGAACATGTTAAGATTTGAATCCATTAAATTTAAGTATTAAATTGGGTTATCAAATATGGCCTTATTTTTGCTTTCATTTTATATCCTTTTGCAAATTATTTATTCCCTTTAAGTACTTAGGTTCCATTTAGTTCATAGGATAACATAGTATTGGATTAATCATCTTATATCATCCCACATTTGGTTGCATTTTACACATGGGATGATACATCCCAAGTAACCGAATTAATCCCCTATTCATGGGATAAAATAATGGGGAGGTGCTATTAGTCATATCGGGATGACTAAAAGATAGGATGATGAAATTATAGATTAATTTATCCTTACAAATACTATAAATTTATATTCTCATAATTATATAACCTTACCCTCACATGATAATATAACATGAACGGACCTAATTTGACCCTACTTTTTAATTTAATGTTTTTTTTTGACTAATTTGCCTTTGTAAATGATACAAATTCATACTAAATATTATATAACCATACTCTCACATAATAATATGATAACGAACTAATTTGCCTCTATCCATTATTTTAAATTTTTTGACAAATTTACTCCCATTAATTAATTTAAATTTTTTGACTAATTTGCCCCCACTTACATCATAATAAAAGGACTATATTGCTATTGAACTAAATTATCCTTACTAACCTTATTTTTTTCAACCAAATTCTATATAAATACATAACTTTATCAATTGCGATTTGCGAATGAGGGTTTCAATAAACTCAATTCGATCCAAAGAAAAATCTTCTATTTTGGTTTGAGTTTGGCTCATTTGAAACTCTTAGATAGGTTGGATTTTATTTAATTTAACCTTAACTTAGCCAAAACTCGACCCATTATTAAATTGACTTTCAAATTTGGATTTAAAAACTAGGTTAAAACCTATTTTTAATGCCTCGAAATGAGCTGTTTGAGTGAATGCAAATTTTTATATACCAAAGCCCTTGATTTACTTTATAATTTTAAAGTTTCAAATTACTTTATTTTAATAAAATTTATAAATTATATTATTAAAATGATCCTACAAATAAAGGGGTACTTTGGTCATTAAAATAGTAATCATATCACATCCAATCTCCAACCAAACATGGGATAGGATTATTTTTCAATATATCCTATCCAATTTTGAACCAACTAAACACTAGATGATTTAGATTATTAATCCAAGGATGACTCGACCAAGTATTAACAATCCAAGAATGAGTTATCCCATCTCATCCCATTCGTAAACCAAACGAACCCTTAATTTACTCTTATTTACTCTCACCTATAGCCACAATTAACAATCGTGTTAGTCATGAGTTCTGTGACTAGGGGTGGGTAAAAATACCCGCTAACTCGAAAATCCAACATATTTGATCCGATCCGATCTAAAAATTAGGATATCCGATTTGTATTATTTGATTGGGTCAAAAGAGAGTTGGGTACCCACTTAGATGCGAGATAGGTTAGGGTCACATAATTAAAAACTCGCAAGTACCCAACTCGCCCAACACACACTGATAGGTTGCATTTTTACTATTAAATTTATGATTGTTTTCCCTTGTTTTTAGCCAAACATTGCATTAATTGATAGATTCTATTTATATTTGGTAATTGGTATTGGTTGTAGGAATCCGAAGCAAAAAGGAATTAGAAATGTGAGTTTTAACTGGACTTCTGTACAGTTTAGTATGGGCGCGTCAAAGTCTTATCCTACACATATGGGAAGCTCAGGATTTCGCACGTGATCTCTAATTTTAAATCGAAGTCGCAACAATCAGACTCTCTTCACTGAGTGGATAGTCTTTCACTTTTATTAGGATACGAGTCTAGTCTATCTATTTGGGGACTTTTTGAAAAAGAATCAATTGCCTATTGGGAGTTAGATTTTATCTAGGAAAGTAGTTTAGTAGAGATAGGAAAAAAGTAGGAAAATCGTTGTCAACTTTTTCTTTCCTGCAAGAAACCAAGAACAACATTTTCTTTTTCTTTTCCTCTTGACACTTCATCTCATAATCAAAGAATGGTCTTGGCAATTAACTCAACTATTTTGCGTGGGATTTCTTTGATAGAGATGAACTAAACGTTTCATTCTAGTTAAGGAACAATGGAGGATTTGGTTCAACTAAAATTGTGAGATCGAATTGATTATATTTATTTCTTTTATTTACTGATATTTGTATGGTCCTTGATTTAATTTCTTATGGTTATTATGTTATTTGGATATCTAGAGCCCTGTATTTAAATTAATCTAATAACTTAGAACCAATTAGAGTAGTTAAATCCGTAATTGTTTAATTGCTTTAAATTATTAGAACTGGAATGATTGGTTTTATGTCAAGGGGACGAATGGGCTAATTTAAAATAACCCTCGTAGCGTGTTATTTGATTGGAACAGGATTTCTCTAATTTTTAAGATAATTGAAAATTTGAACTCTAAGATCGTACCTAAAGTTATTTCTTAATTAAGGTAGTGGTTAACGGTCATACCTTAACCACCAATACAGTAAAGAGAAGTTGACTGTCATCACTTATTTGGCAATTATAACTTATTATTAGTGAGTAAATCAAATTATTATTGCATCAGCGATCAATTGAGTGAACCATTCTCAAAGTTAATCCTTGGCTAGATTTTGCTTATTGTTGATTAAATTTCAATTAATTGTCATTTAGTCCTTTTATTTGAGTTATTTAATTATTCTCATTTTTATAAAAATCCCCCGTACTTTGAGGTCTAGAAGAAACAAATTTTCCCTAGTTCCTATGAATTCAACCCCGCTCACTGCTATATACAGAATTTATATTGCATAGAATCAACGCCAATCACACACACATACACACAAATATATTAATTATTTTTATAACATACTACACAATAATATTTTTAGAGCTAAATAAGCAATTTCATTGAACAAATTGCATTATACATATGAGAGCCTATAGTTTGTCTACAAAATTCATTTGTAAAGGTCATGATCTTATGTTTTTTAAAAAAGAGTTTAATTAATATGGAATATATATTTAAGAAAAGGTACTACTTATTGATAATGGCTAAATTTGTGATATTTTAAATGTATTTCATATTGATTTTGAGTCAATTTATAAGATTAATTGGTATAAGTTCTCCATTTTAGGTCACTAATTTGCACCTTAAGTTGATAAATGAATTAGTTATGATTTTGTTATTTTATTCGCAAAATTTCGTTGTTTTTGTAGGTAAAATGATCAAGCTCAATTGGAAGCGAAATGCCGCCAGGATAGAAACTTGAGAAGTCACAACAAATGCTAAAAGAAGTTGTGCAAGGAAAGGTAAAAAAAAAGAAAGAGAGAGAAGAAACCCTCGAGGAATCCGCCCACGATTTCTCCCTCGATTTGTGGGCGAAAACTTCAGTCCACAGAGAAAATCAAAGAAAACACTTGCTCTGGCCAATCAGGGAGAATCCCTCGAGAGATTTGTCCAAGGGATTCCTGGCAGCTGCAAGTTGCCAACTTGCATAAATTTTCTTTCTTTCTCCATCTTTAACAAGACAAAAAGGGACAACTTGTACCAACTTTTGGGGGTTCTAAGAGCTTCTCTTTTTGATATTTTGGTTCCAATAATGCAAGACCAAGAATATATACTACCTAGTTCTTCTAGTTTGGTAGTTAGTTCAAGTTAGCTTGAGAGAAGAGAGAGGGTTTGGAGAAAAAAAAAGAACAATCAAAGGGTTGTGTCTTACCTCAAAAGGCAAGACACAAGCCCTTAACAAATGTAGCTCTCTTTATTTTCTCTTGTTTTAGTGTAGGTTGGTGTAAGATAATCTAGTTATTGTTATCCATTTTTGTATTGGCTCAACAAAGAGGCCAAGAAAGATGAAGAAAGAGACACTCAAGAAGCTCTAGTGACAAGGGTTTTCTTCTCTCCACTTTTCTTTATCTTTGTATTGAACTCTATGTTTGTTAATGCAAGATTTGGATTTTATGTTAGTAATGTTATTTTAAAGTATATGCCTTGGGTATTTGGTTCAGTTTTTTTATGAATGTTTGGTGTTTATTTTTTGGCTAAGTGATGCTATTATCTTGTTTTGAGTTATTTAGCACTTTTGCTCTTATGATCATGATTAACTGGTCATTGATTATGATCATCTAAAGGTGTTAGATTTGCAATGAGAATTGAAATTTGACACTAATTCATAGAAGTGTTAAACCTCGGGAGTACCCTCACGAAAGTAGAGGTACACCTTTGTGGCGTTTGTGGTTTTGTTCCATGTAATTTCATAGAAATAAATGAAATTGTAGTTGATTTCATAACCACGAAAGTAGGCATGGATTAACTATAGATATAGTTGATACACCGGCGAAAGCTGACTTGTAGTTGTCCATCTTCTTTATGGGTTCAAACCTTAATACCCTATACTCGTTTACGACCCGTATACTTATGGAAAATCACATATGGGGTATTTAAGAATTTCTAAATATAAAACTTGACTATGAATTGAGATTATTTATTATATGCATACCTTGTGCTCGTCAAGTTTTTGGCGCCGTTGTCTGGGAAGATTTGTGGCAATATCGGCGTGAAGGGCAACTTTATTAGTTTTAGACATTTTAGTTGTATTTATTGCATGTGCTGTGTTTGATATTTTGTCTAAGTCTAACTTTTTTTTTTGAGTTTGTTGAGCCTTGTGAATCTTATATATTATTGTCTTTCATTTTTGTGTTTAGTTTGTGTATGTGTTTTATCATTTATTTTTCTTGACTAATCTTACTCTTAAATTGTTTAAAAGCATTTTTAGAACATGAGAAGGATAGATGTGCAATGTGCAATGTATAGTGGTGGTAATCAAGGAAGAGCCGCAGGTAAATCTTTTGATGATGGATTGAGGTGTTTAAATGCTAAATTTGACTATATCATGCTAAATGCTAAATTGGGCAATGTGATGCATTTGATTGAGTAATATAGGAGTGTTGATGTTTTGAATTCCAATCCTGTGGTTTGTGACTTGTGTGGAGGTTACTATGCTAATTATCAATGTGTACGAGCACAACATGTGGATCAATGTGATGAATTTGGACATTGCAATTCTTATTTTGATCAATATGGTCATAATTGTGGTAATTCTTGTGACTATGGTTGAGATAATCAAGGTGCTTATAATGATTCTCCATATTTTATCATTATCAACTCCAATATGTTCAATATGAGTCGAAGTCATCTTGGGAGTTAGCTATTGAAAAGTTACTAATGCACTTTTGTCTTGGGAGTTAGCCCTAGAAGAGAAAAGAATGAATGCAAGCTTGCTATAGAAAAATTTGCTAATCAAGTGAATTTAGATATAGAAAGGCTAACTAATGCAATTTCCAATCATTTTGATATGGTGGAAGGAAGAATACAAGAATTAGCCTCACGTTTTGAAAGAATATATGACCAATTGCATGGTTTATGTGAAGTTATTTCAAATAGTGATATGCAAATTGACCCTGTTGTGAATGGTGGAAATGTAGTATGTGAGAGTGGATTGTATTCTGATGAACATGGTGAACCTAATTTGTGTTTCAATAAGGAAATGTTCATTTCACATGATCATATCTTTGGAACTAACTTTGAATCTCAAGAGGCAAGCATTAAGGACTCATATTTAACCCCTTTCGAGGAGTGTGTTGAAAGTGTAGGATCTAAGGACATTATTACTCAAGAAAGCCATGCGGAGGATCCATTAATAAACTCTCAAGTGTTGCAAATGCAAGGTAATATCTATGAAGTTCTTTAGATTGGTAAGCCAACTTCGACTCTCATATCATATGGATATAAGGCTCATGAGGTGGAGCCACCCTTTGTAGATCCACCACGACCTAAGTTGGTGGACTACTCTTTGATAAAATCTCCTTGATAAGAAGGGAATAAAGTCAAGCTTAAAAATTTTAACAAAAGCGCTTATTGGAAGGCAACCCAATGGTTTAGTATTTTTCTAGTGTTTAGTATGTTTCTCATGTTTCTTACGTTTAATATATGTCTTTATGTGTTTTGTAGGTCACAATATCAACAAGGTCTTGAAAATTGCCAAAATTTCACTTCTCCTCTTGGACAAGGCATAAAGGGAGTTTTCATGCTTATACTTGCATTTTAGACATCGCATGCATTTTGAGTATTTGATGTTAATTCTAGTTTATAATGCATGTATATGTGTGTTTTGAACTCAAAATATGGTGAATGAAGTGTGTTTGCATTGTTAAGGGTTAAAATGATCTTGTTTAAATAAGAGGAAGTTGATTTGGAGGATATTTTTCCTATGTGTTGAACAAAGAGACTGATTCTGAGCCACTACCTATAATCCCTCAGAGAAACCCTTGAGGGATTCGATCCATGGTTTTACCAGGGCAACAAAAATTTCTTCTCCAAACGCACTGCCCACAAACCATGAAAGTAACCATAGGAGAAACTGCAGCAGTAACTGTAGAAAATCTGCCCACAGTTTTTGATCGAGCAGCAGCTTTAAGCAGTGAGATCGCAGCTTTTCCTTCATTTTTCTCTTCCCTCTTCACAAACAAGTGTTGCTACTCAAAACCCACATTTTGTAATCTTCAATTTCCACCGTTTAAACTCCTTAAATTCATCTGAAAATCACTCAAAAACACTATATATGAACAACATTTGGGCATCAAACATCATCAAAAACACCAATTTTTGAAGAATCAAGTCACGAAAATTAGGGTTCTGAGTTTTCAATTCTTCAAATTTGGCATTGCTTGGAGCTTACTTTTTAGGGATTTGCGCATAAATTTCTTTGCATTTCAGTGCCATACAAGTTTCAAGTAAGTTCCTTGATCTTATTGGCTTATTCCAATTCTACCATAGTTGAAATTTGCTGTTTTCTTTGACCGAAATTTTGGTGAATTTTTGTGGTTGTTTTGGTGTTCAATTGAGTTCATTTAACTCCCTTAAGCATGCTTGTTTATTTATTTTGGGTGGAAATGGCGGTTAATTGATGAATTAAGAGAAGGTCTTTATGTTATATTCTTTGATTGAATATGCAATTTTCATGAGGTGTTGGTTTAATTTCATTCCAATTGCTTGTTGGCTTTCTATAGCATGTTCTTAAGAATAAGAGCACTTTTCTTAGATCATTGAAACTTGAAGTCATTGTAAAAAAAAAAGGAACAGGTGAATGAATGTGCTAAGCATATGTGAGATGATTATAGGGATGTTGTTAGGTGTTGATTTTTAGCACTTACTTGGCAATTTTAATTTTGTGCTTCAATTGATTATAGTCTTTAACTAAGATTGTCATGAAATCAATGCATATAGAGGTGTTGTTAGGTGTTGTTACAAGTTAATTTCCTATACATCTAAGGCCTTTGTTTGCTTTTACTCTACTAATCAATCCAATTGCAACATTTTAATTGTTCATAATGATTTATTAAAAATTGAATGCTAGGCACAATGGTCCGTTCTAAGACTGTCGTCCGAACATCAAATCCTTCTAAGTGTAGATATGTCTCTTCCGCTTCTACTTCTCGGGTTGTTCGGACTAAAAAGACAACAAGACAACAACTTCCTATTGATGAACCAACTTCATCCAAGAAAGAAGAGGAACAACAACAACAACAACAACAACAAGAGGAGGAGAAGCAAGAGACCGGACCACCATATGACAAATCAAGATTCACTTCTGCACAGAATGAAACATGGTACAATCACCGGCTCAAGGCTAAGGTGCTGGTAGAGAAGGATATCGCACCCGATGTTGAGAATCATTATCATATTAAGGCTCAGTTCGCAAGGTTTGGGTGAGATGATTTCTTCAATCTATCCAACTATGACCCTAAGGAGGTTGTTCGAGAATTTTATTTAAATGTGGTAGATAAAACCAAGTTTCAAATTAGTGCACCTGATATGATTCAAAGTTGGGTTCGAGGGAAGACAATCATTCTTACGCGAACTGATCTTTTGATTGGTTGAACGTACATGATGAGGGGTCTGATTTTCAATTTAAGAAGGCATTTCAACCTTTGCAAAGTGATGAAAGGGAAATTTCTGAAGGACTTGCTGGATTGCATAGTGAGTATTCCACTACCCGAACATCTTAGCAATTTTTGATTCTCACTTCATCATTTCAAGAAGAGCATCGACCTTTTCTCTACCTCTATGGTTCCAACATTCTTCCGAAGTCAAGTGTGTTCAATGAAACTCGAGTGAGTGACATTTATTACTTAGATAAGATGGTCCACGGATTAGGAAATGTCTCAGGTTTGTTACTGGGGAGTATTATAATTAATCATATGTGGATAGTTGCCAGAAGTAATGATCCTCAGCATGCCTTGCCGTATGCCCGTTACCTTACTTTGGCATTCGAGAAGAAGAGAGTCACCCTCGCAAGTCTTCCTTGATCCTTGATGGACATGAGATTGATAGTTATGCTTGTTTCTGTTTCTTTTGCACTTACCTTTACTCTGACTTTTGATGTAGTTGTCGTATATTTTTTCTTTTTTCCTTTTCTTTTGTTTGGCTTGAACTATTACTAATCACTTTAGTTGAACTTCATCTTTTCATTTCTTTTCTTTCGTGTTTAAAGCTAGGGAAGACGTCATCACATGGTTTTGATCGTCCATTGCTTGAAAAAGGGGAGTATTGTTTTCTCTTTTATCTTTTTCCTAACCTTCATATTGAGGACATTGTGAATTTTAAATATGGGGGAGAGGAATAGGTTTAGGAGAATAATTTTGAATTTTTGTGGCTTTGTGATGATTATTGTTGGCTAGAATTATGTTGGAAATATTGGAATGTATTTTGGAAATATGGCCATGTTGAAAGTAGAGGTATGTTGGAATATATTTTGGAAATGTTGGAAATATGACCATTTTTTCCTAGCCTTCATATTGAGGACACTGTGACTTTTAAGTGTGGGGGAGAGGAATAGATTTAGGAGAATAGTTTTGAATTTTTGTGGTTTTGTGATAATGATTGTTGACTGGAATTATGTTAAAAATGTTGGAATGTATTTTGGGAATATAGCCATGTTGAAAATTTTTGAAATTTGGATTTGCTAGCAGGGAGTTTCGCTCAGTTATAAAGGGAAATTCTGTTAAAATTTTTTCAAAATCTTTTTCAAAATTCCACTATAATCCAAAAGGTTTGAGAAAAGTCAACAAATTTTTACTCTCAAGAAGTTAACTCCCTTACTTGCTGGATTTTGGAATGTGCTTTTGAATGATTCATTTTCTATTTAATTTGGAATTTGTTATTAAATGGTTAGGATTTTTGCATTTTAGAAAATATATTTGGTAAAGTAGGGAGAATTATGCTTATATTTGCATGTTTAATGAGATTTCTCCCTTCTAGTTAAATCTACAACTAAGTGATTGATACAGTCAACTAAGTGATATGTTTCCTACTCTTTATATAGCTTTAAGAGGGATTGTTTCTTCAAAAAAAAGCATAAAATAAGAATTTTACTCCAATGATTCTTGTACTGAGTAACTGGGAGTGTTCATATAAAATGTCGACTTTCATGTAAAAAGGTGCTTGAATTAGGATTAGTTGAGTGACTTGAGTATGGAAGTGTTAAGTAACGGGAGGTCCTCACCTAAAGTATCGGTCTTTGCATGGAAAGACACTTTCATAACTTAAGTATTTATTGATAGTTTGTGTGAATAATTTCCTCTTTAAACTTAAGTCTTGAGGAAAAGATGGTGATAGCAGAGTGATAACTATCTTTTGATCGTATGAGTAATTTATTTGTGGAGTTAGATTTGAGGGAGAGATTGAATTGAACATGGTTAAATTTGAGTATAATTGTCTCTCTTTTATGAGATGTTATGAATATTTAGTGTAATTTGAATAATTGCATAATGATTGATTATTGAGTTATGGGATTTGATTTTGAAAAAGCATATTATTTGGTTAGGCACAAGGATCATTGGTTGTGTAGTTGTTAATATTGCTTGAGGACAAGCAATAATTCAACTGTGAGAGAGTTGATAATGGCTAAATTTGTGATATTTTTGAATGTATTTCATATTGATTTTGAGTCAATTTATAAGGTTAATTGGTATAAGTTGTCCATTTTAGGCCACTAATTTGCACCTTAAGTTGATAAATGAATTAGTTGTGGTTTTGTCATTTTACTCGCAAAATTTCGTTATTTTTCTAGGTAAAATGATCGAGTTCAATTGGAAGCGAAATGCACGAGGATAGAAACTTGAGAAATCACAACAAATACAAAAAGAAGTGGTGCAAGGGGAGAGAGAGAGAGAGAGAGAGAGAGAGAGAGAAGGAACCCTCAAGAAATCCACCTGCGGTTTCTCCCGCAGTTTGTGGGCAGAAACTTCAGTTCACAGAGAAACTCAAAGAAACACTTGCTCTGCCCAATCCCAGGGAGAATCCCTCGAGAGATTTGTCCGAGGGATTCCTGGCAGCTGCAAGTTGCCAGCTTGCATAAATTTTCTTTCTTTCTCCATTTTTTGACAAGATAAAAAGGGACAATTTGTACCAACTTTTGGGGGTTCTAGGAGCTTCTCTTTTTGACATTTTGGCTCCAATAATGCAAGACTAAGAATATACACTACCTAGTTCTTCTAGTTTGATAGTTAGTTCAAGTTAGTTTGCGAGAAGAGAGAGAGTTTGGAGAAGAAAAAGAACAACCAAAGGGTTGTGTCTTGCCTCAAAAGGCAAGACACAAGTTTTTAACGAATGTAACTCTCTTTATTTTCTCTTGTTTTAGTGTAGGATAATCTAGTTATTATTATCCATTCTTGTATTGGCTCAACAAGGAGGCCAAGAGAGATGAAGAAAGAGAGGCTGAAAAAGCTCTAGTAACAAGGGTTTTCTTCTCTCTATTTCTTTTATCTTTGTATTGAACTCTAAGTTTATTAATGTAGGAATTGAATTTTATGTTAGTGATGTTATTTTAAAATATATGCTTTGGGTGTTTGGTTGAGCTTTTTATGAATGTTTGGTGTTGATTTCTTGGCTAAGTGATGTTATTATCTTGTTTTGAGTTATTTAACACTTTTGCTCTTATGATCATGATTAACTGGCCATTGATTATAATCATCTAAAGGTGTTAGATTTGCAATGAAAATTGGAATTTGACACTAGTTCATATAAGTGTTAAACCTTGGAAATACACTCACGAAAGTAGAGGTACACCTTTGTGGTATTTGTGGTTTTGTTCCATGTAATTTCATAGAAATAAATGAACTTGTAGTTGATTTCATAACCATGAAAGTAAACATGAATTAACTATAGGTATAGTTGGTACACCGGCGAAAGAGGGTTACGCTATAATTTTGCCGAGATTTTTGTACTCATTTGGTTAGGGAGTTGCACTAACATGAATAGGTAGGGATTCCATTACCCAAGGAGCTTTTATTTACATTTGTCTATCAATTTATAGTTTAGTTTATTTGTTTTAATTTGTTAACAGTCTAAATAATAGAAAAGTTTTAGTAGTACTGGTAGTTATCCATCTGCCTTGTGAGTTCGACCCTTAATACCCTATACTCGCTTACGACCCGTAAACTTGTGAAAAATAGCGTGTGGGGTATTTGCAAATTTATAAATGTAAAACTTAATTGTGAATTGAGCTTAATTATTATATGCATACTTCGCGCTCGTTACTTATTTCAAATTTTCATTGATTTTGAATTCTTTTATTTTTTTTCTTATATTCTCTTCGTATGCTTGTTTCTTGGTGGAAGACTTTTTTTGAAAATTTTTTTTTATTAAATCTTAGATGAATATGTAAAATACAAAATTTAATTAGTATAAATTATTTTTAAAAAAAATTAAATAATAAGCGGAGTGGACATTTGATTCGACCCTATCTCAATGGGTACCTGATAATATACAGGGCAGGTAAGGGTTAGAAAATAACTGACCCATAAGGTACGAGTTAGATCAGCCAGATGATGCATGAGGCGGATACTCGACCCGTGCCCAGCCCTATCTGTGACTTTCTTTCTTGAGCATAATAAGTTAGAGTATATAACAATTATCATCTTTAATATCCCCAAGACCCAACTTAATAGATAGGGACATTAACCAGGTTGCTTCTAGGTCCATTGTATTAGACTCTTATGCATTTATCTTTCTGCTTACTTTTTGTAAAGTTCTCCCCCGGAATAATAAAAAAACTATGGCTAAAGTATCTTTTAATCCCTTATGATTTCATAATTTACCACATGACCCCCACTATGGTTTGAAAAACCTATATATTACCCCTCATGCTTTGGGTTAATGTATGACCATTTAGTTTTTCCATTAAACTAATGGTCAATAGTAAAAAGTCAAGGTCAAACTAATAAATTGATAAATTTACCCTTTCATTACTTCTTTTTTTCCTCCAAACACAAAAAAGAAGAATTGAAATAAAAAACCAACAAATTAGAAATAGAAAATAGCATCAAAGATTTGGTTTGAAAATTTATAATGATATTTGTAGTAAAAAACATGTGGCATATTTTATTTCTTATTTATTTTCGTTTTATATTTTCCTTCCATCTTTTTTGTTTACTATTTATTTATATTTTATTTCCCTTTCGTCTCTTTGTATTTGGAGAAAATAAAGATTTTGTGTTTCACAGTATAGGTTTTCAAAAATCATCTTTTCTCTTCCTGAGAGAGAGAGAGAGAGGAGAGAGAGAAGGGAAAAAAGAAAAAAGAAAAAAATAGTGAAAAGGTGAATTAATCAATATTATTAATTTGATTTTGATTTTTTACTTATCGACCTAGTTTTAACAGAAAACTGAAAGTGACTTTTACCCAAATCATGAGAAGATTATATATTAGGTTTTAAACCTATAGGGGGTTATGTAATGAAACACCAAATCATAGGGTGGGTAAAAGGTAATTTTATCCAAAAACTATTCTCATCAAAAGTCCATCTCCTATTTGTGTACATTAATAATTCCTAAAACTTAGAAGTCATCCAATAATAGTTTCATTCCAAGAGGAAATAATGAATTCAAGTTATTTTTCTATATCCAATAATAGAATGAAAATTTCACCATGGTCTTGAAATTGTGAGAGAATGTTTAAAGATATTCATGTTCCCAGTCTTGATGAAATTTTTTGAGACATTTTTAGTAATTTTATTACATCTCTGTAATCTTTGTTCATTTCTCCATAATTTATAAAAATCATCTCCAATTAAGAAAATTTTACTTCAAAAATTTCTTAACATAAAAAGTAAATTCCCTTTAGAAACTTTAGTGTATAGGCTACTCAATGTAAATGATTACATGATAAAGATGGTTGTATCAAACTATTTCAAAACATAAAGTCCCTCTCCTATTTGCATATAATAATAATCCCTAAAAACCATTTGAAAAAACTTTCATTCTATTATTAGATGCCTTTAGAAGTCATTCAATAATAGTTTCATCCAAAGAGGAAATAAATGAATTATAATTTTTTTTGTTAGGACCTTTTTCGTGATGATATATTCAATATTTCGTTTTGTTAAATTCCATCTTCCATTCTTTCTAGATTGAGATCAAAGATAATCTTTCACTTGGTGGTTAATAATTGCTCACTAATTTTTTCCCAATTTCCCCATACAAAGCAACAAACCAATAATAATAATAAAAAAAAGAAAATTTTCAATTGTTAAATGTTGCAAGAGAGTTTAGATGTGCCAATTCATGCATTGGGCTATGAATTGTATCCTTATTAGGTGTTAAAGTAATTCGAAGGGAAATTTGAAAATCATCAGGTTGATATTCACTAAATCTGACATAATACGCCCTTTTTGAACCCAAAAAGAAAATAAAAAAAACATAATGTGTCTTCAAAAGGATTCTTATACTTAAGTTATGCTAATTCTTAATTCCCCAGCCCAAAAACAAGTATATAGTAATGAAGCTAGAAGTATAGCTCAATGCACATCAGCAAATGCTAATGTCCAAGTAAAAATGTAACTTTGTTTGTCATACTATTCATCACTATTTAGATTATCCTTATAAGTGGATGGCAGCAATAAAATTTCTAGTTTCCTTTTCTTTCAATTTTAGTATTTAATTTACCTAATACAAAAATGGCTACAATTTTATCTTTTCTTAAGACACAAATGAAGAAAAAACGATGAAAACAAAAGAAGCACAATGGAGAGCTTTCCGGTTGAAATGAAAACTCTGTTGCATTTATGTTTAATTTAGAAAATTCATTGTCAAACAAATCCCTAATACAGCTTTAATTTTATTTCTTAAGTAAAACCCAAATCTTTCTAAATCAAACTCTATTCATAAAGTACAACCACAAAGCCAATATTATAAAAATATCCTCAACATAGTAAAACATAGTAAAAATAAGACATTTAAATTTAGAAGCATGGCTAAGTCACTAGAATCTTGAGTAAGGGTATCATTGAAAAGTGAAAACTAAATCACTAAATCTTTATGCTTTAAATTCCTTAATACCAACTCTAATTTTATTTCTCAAGTAAAATTTAAAACTTTTTAAAATCAAACTCCATTCATAAAGCATAACCACAAAGTCAATAATACAAAAATAACCTCAACATAGTAAAAATAAGATATTTAGATTTAGAAGTATGGCAAAGGAGTAGTTATAATTTATTATACTAATTAGAACGACTTGCTTGTTTTTGAGTTTAGGCTATCCAAGTGACGGCCATTTTAGGGTTTCCCATTTAGGGTTTCACTACACAAGGAGGCTTGTCATGAGGCCACCTGGCTAGTTTTATAGAGGTGCTCTAGCCCCTCCAGCCAGGAACTTCGCTACTGTCGTTGCTGGGGAGTCTTCGAATCCAGAGAAGGCCGAACCTGGCGTGGTCTCTACATTTCGCGGCGAACCAGCGCTGCGCATGTCGAGGAGCGAGATGTTGCAGTTAGCAGAGCCTTTCCGCAGTGCTCTTGTGGGGCGTTTCGCGTATGACTGACCACTCATGGATCAGATCAAAAAAGTTCATCACAACTCTAGGATTGAAGGGGGACTGCCCGGTAGGGCTCTTGGATGCGAAGCATGTTCTTCTACGGCCAGTGTTGGAGGAAGATTACACGCGCTTGCTGTGCCGCCGCACATGGTATGTCCAGAATGCTGCCATGGTCGTCTCCAAATGGTCCTTGGAGTTCAGGGCCAACCAGGAGTGCTCCATTGTTCCTGTCGGGGCAGTCTTCCCAGAACTCCTTTTGCCATTCTTTGAGAAGGGACAATTGGTGAAGCTGGCGTCGGCATTGGGGTCGCTTCTTAAAATTGGATACTGCCACTGGTGAACTGCGAAGACCATCAGTGGCTCATGTCTTGGTAGAGTTGGACGTAGCGGCACCGCCGATTCAGTGGATTTGGATAGGAGACGATGACTTTGGGTTTTGGCAACGAGTAGAGTTCGAAACGTGGCCACCCTTCTGCCCTTTCTGTGTTTGTGTAGGCCATGTGGAAGATGTCTGCGCAAAGAAGCATCCACCACTAAAGCCGCCGCCAACTACACTCCATGTAGAGAATCAACCTCCTCAGGTGTACGTACAGAAGAGGATGAAAGACGCAGAGGCCGTGGCTGCGACGACCCCCATTCTTGGTGGCACCTCCGAGCTCTGCACTGCGGGGGAGGAGTCTCACCAGCGGGACGGCCAGACTGGGTTGCGGACAGAGAAGGGGGAAGACCTGGTCGCAAACGTCTGCCCGACGCTGCAGTGGTACGACGACTTGCGCGAGAAGCTAGGGATTGCTCATGGGGCGCAGCAGCCCAACATGGTGCTGGATGGTGAGAGCTCTCTAGCGGCGCTGCTCTCTGGCCAGCAGCCAACGCACGAGTGACCGGCCCAGAGAGGTGAAGGGTGAGCAGTGGAAGTCCGTCTCTCAAATGCTTTTACGGCGCTTGGGGACCTAGAAGGGGAGCTTGTTTAGCCCTCCTTCTTCCGCCCAGGCAGAAGTCAATCTGTGGGGAGGTCCTCCCCATTACAGCGCACGAAGACAGGAAGTACGGAGAAATCGCTGGAGCGCGGCGTTGGCCCGGGAGAGTCAATTGGAAACCTGCGTCGCTTTCATGGTGGATTGGAAAAACGAGTCCGTCAAGCTAAATTGTTGGAGAACAATCTCCCTCGAGGAGCGTTCATCAATGCCAAGGATGTTGAGCTTCTCAACAATCTTGGTAGGAAGTCAGGGAAGCCCACCAATTATACCAAGAAGTTGCAATAGTTTCGTGCACAAATTCCTTCTATTTCCAGGTCCAAATGATTAGCCTGATCAATATATTGGTGTGGAACATACGGGTATCTCCCAATCTGCATCTAAATGGTTTCTTCATAAATTATGCTCTCAGCATGCTGTTTCGCTTGTTGGTTTTGTTGGAGGAGGTTGGACAGCTTGATGTTATCTGTCGCAGTCTGCGCTTCCCAAAGCCCAAGCTTTCTTTGAGGGCAAAATATGGGTCTTTTGGAGCGATGCTTTAACACTTGGTTTCGAGGAACGGGAAGACCAACTGGTCCATATGAAGGTGACATGGGTAGGGTCCACTCTTAATTTCTCAGCAGTGTATGCAAAGTGCACACAGGTGGGGAGGAGAGATCTGTGGAGGGCAATGGAGGAGATTTCTCAGGGATTGGATGGCCCATGGATGGTCCGCGGGGGATTTTAACATGATTTCCAACGCAGCGGAGAGGTCGGGAAGGAGCCTCCCCCAAACTTACGTAACATGGAGGAGTTTAACGATAGTGTTTAACTGTCGCCTATCGGAGGTCGGCTTTGATGGCTTGGCCTTCACATGGACAACGGTTCTCTGTGGCAGCACTTAGATAGGGCCTTAGCGAATGAGGCATGGTGGGAACTATTCCAGACAACAAAAGTTTCCCATTTAATGCGTGCACGGTCGGATCATGCCCTATTACTAATTAAGTGCGGGAGTCTAATGAGGCGTGGCTCGGCGTTCAGATTCCTTAACGTGTGGAGGAGGCACCCCAACTTCTTAGCGGTGGTTAGAGAGATGTGGAGGTCCCCAATGTCTGGAGGCGGAATAGCAGGCTTTCATGGCAACCGATGCAGACCAAAGCGGCACTTCGAAGTTGAAATGGCGCAAGTGTTGGGAATATATTCCAAAATATGAGCGAGGCGGAGAAGGGCTTGCAACAGAAGGAGCAGGAGTACGACTTGGTGCGAGACCCAGCATCGAGAGCAGCATTGGGAGAAGCTTGGGCCCATCACACCCGAGCTCTTGCCATAGAAGGGGAATAATGGAAGCAAAGTTAGCTGCTAAATGGATCCAGTTGGAGGATGCAAACACGAAATTTTTTCATTCAGTGGTAAAACAGCACAGGTCCATGAATTTCATTGTTCGGGTGAAAGGGGAGAATGGGCAGTGGATTGAGGATGAGGAGGGGATCAAGGCTTCCGCTGCTCAGTTTTTGCACGGTTATTTTCTTCAGAACGGGAGGGTAGATCCCCACCAATGATAGATAGTACACTACCGACTATGACCTCGGAGGATGATGAGTTATTGCTTAGGCTACCCACATTGGAAGAGCTAAAGGAGGTGGTTTTTGCACTGCCAGTGGACAGTGCTGCTGGACCGGATGGGTTCGGAGCTGGGTTCTACCAAGGGTGTTGGGATATCATTCACTCTGATTTACTGCTAGCCATCCAGGATTTCTTCAAGGGAGTGTAGCAACTACGGGCCTTTACGAGTGCCATGTTAATCCTTTTTCCTAAGGTGGTGGGGGCGTCCCAATGGAAAGAGTTTCGACCCATTAGCCTCTACAACGTCAGATCTAAGATTATCTCAAAAATCCTGACCAATCGGCTTAACATACTACTCCCAAAACTCATATCACCTTGGCAGTTAGGATTCGTTCCAGGTAGAGAGATCACAGATAACATTTTCCTAGCCCAAGAACTGGCACTGGATATAGATAGGAGAGTGACTGCTCCCAACATCATGCTGAAGTTAGATATGGAGAAGGCATACGACAGGGTAGAGTGGGACTTTCTCATCTTTATGCTGCAACAGTTTGGCTTCTCCGAGTAGGCGATAGATTTGGTTTTCCGTACATTGTCCAATAACTGGTTTTCGATTCTGATCAATGGCTCACCAGCAGGGTTCTTCAAATCCTCCAGAGGGGTGCGCCAAGGTGACTCGTTATCGCCGGCTTTGTTTTTGTTAGTTGCGGAGTTCTTGAGGCATGCGCTGCAAAGATCCTTCGCCCAAGAGGTGGATAGGTACTTTGTGTCGGCAGGATCCCGGGTGCCATACTTGGCCTTCGCAGATGACATCCTGGTTTTTGCTAGATACTCGAGCGGTGGTCTGCAGGCGTTGAGAGATATCTTTCAGTGTTATCAGTCGTACTCTGAACAGAGAATTAATGCCGGTAAAAGTTCGTTTCTTATCTCCAAGTGGGTGTCGGAGGAACAATGTGTGTTGGTGGTTTCAACGCTGGGTTTTCAGAGGCAGGGTTTCCCCTTTACCTACTTAGGGACACCTGTGGCACGGGTTCAGGCGACTTGTATACTGTTTGACGCGGTCATTGCAAAATTGAGAGACAGATTGCTTCATTGGAGCCCACGGCTTCTGTCCGCAGGAGGCAAATTGGTGCTTCTGCGACACATTCTTAGCTCGGTCCCAATGTACATACTACAGGTTTTGTAGCCTCCGAAGGCGGTATTTGCTAAGTTGGGGAGAATTTGTAATGCTTTCTAATGGGATAAGTCGATGGATGCCTCGGGCATTCATTGGGTGGCATGGGAGAAACTATGTTACTTGGTGGGAAAGGGAGGAATAGGCCTGAGGTCCTTCGAAAACATGTGCGTAGCCTTCGCCTGCAAGCTTTGGTGGAGGTTGAGGCAGCAGGAGTCTATTTGGGCACAATTCATGCATGATAAATATATACGGGAAAGGCATCCCACTAAAGTGCAAGTACCGTGGCCCTCTTGGTCCTGGAGAAGCCTAGAACAGGTGCGGGAGAGAGCCGAGCAGTAGATCCACTGGTGTATTAGGAGAGGGTTTATAGATTTCTGGAATGATCGGTGGCTCTTGGACTTCCCGCTGGCAGATGTTGTTGCTATGGCCGACCCCTCCCCATATGTTGGTGGTGGAGTTCTTTGGCGATGATGGTTGGAAACTAGATTGGTTGAAGGAATGGGTCTCTGATTGGGTGATCCCGCTGGTACACGACATCCATATCTACCCGGAGCAAGAGGATCGCATGGTTTGGCTTGGGTCGACAACAGGCGAGTTTTCGCTGAAAGGGGCATGGACCTCGATACGCCAACGCCGGGAGCCATCACAGTCAATCGAGTGGTGTGGAATGCTGTGGTTCCCCTGAAAATTTTATTTTTTTGTCTGGTGGCTTGTTCGGGATATACTCCCTCTGGAGATGACACTCAAGCGAGTCGGAATCCCGGTTGTCTCACGTTGCCTCTGCTGTAGGCAGCATGAAGAGTTGTGGAGGCACCTGTTCATAACGGGCCCAATTGCAGTCCAGATATAGAGTTATTTTAGAAGGAGATTTGGTATTATTGACTCTATATTCTCGTCTATAGTACTGGCCTGGTCTTCCTCTAGCCCAGGAGGGAAGGTGCATCACATTCGGACGCTGGTCCCTCTGAGTGTACTATGGTGTTTATGGAAAGCCAGAAATAATGTAATGCTAGGTTTGAGGGCTTGCGACTTGACGGCCCCAGGGTGATTAAGATGGTGGACCAAATAATTCGGCCATGGGGCACAGCGGGGGTCCTCTCGACCATACATTTTAGGGGTGACACTGAAGATCCATGGGCGGAGCTAGTGCCTTGGCCCATTCGACGACGATATTCTACGGCGGTGTCATGGAAGCGCCCACCATCTCCTTTCTTCAAATTGAACACAGATGCTAGTGTATCCCAAGGGAGGGCAACTAGGGGGGCATCCTCAGAGATTCAAGTGGGTGGGTTGTTTTTGCATTCTACAAGGAGTTTGGTGACACGGAGGTTCTCACCGTAGAGGGTTTGGCATTATTACAGGGTCTTCAACTTTGCCAGGATCAGCAGGTCCAAGGTCTCTTGGTGGAAGCGGATTCACAGGTGCTGGTCCGGTTGATCCAATCAGGGACGGTGTCGAAGTGGCCTTTATGCAACACGCTGCGTCGGATACGTCGTCTCTTAGCCTTGCTGGCCTCTGCAGTGTCGTACAACTTCCGGGAGGCTAATGCTTCCGCCGATATGATGGCTAATTTGTGCTGGGGGTCCGATTTCTTTTGCACGTCTCATCAGCAACTACCAAGTGCGGTCCATGCGTCTGTACTATTTGACACTAGGGAGTTCTTGTCTGTGCGACACCACCTTTCACTAGTGCCTTTGGGGTAGTACCCTAGTTAGTTGCCCGACTGCATGCGCGCGATGTAACCTTTCTCCTCTGATTGGATTTCAATAAAAGAAGTAGCTGATTATATAAAAATATATATATATTTATATATATTGTTGGAATCCAATTTAATTATTACTTAATGTAGGCCAACTGTGTATCCATATAAGCACAGATATCGAAAAGTTCTCGATTGGTTTTCTATTTAGTATTTCTTTTTTAAAAAAAAAGTATGGCAAAGTTATTAGAATCGCTAGCAAGGGTATTACTGAAAAGTGAAAATTAAATCATGAAAGGTGTCGAATCTATTCAATAATAAAATATCTACTTGAGAAATATAGCAATGAGGAGGATCGTTTCCACAGGGATTGGAAGAAATTCGTTTCTTTTAGAATAAGATTTAATGGGGGGTTTTGAATAATTAAAATAATTAATTAATTCGAACTAAAATAATTAAATGGAATTAAACTAAAATTAAATCAATAAACAGTAAAACTTTAGCGAAAGGAGTCACACAATTGATTCTTGATGCAATAATAAATTCAACAGTTTATTCAGTCATAAACTAGTTATAGCTATCAACACGCTCTGATAACGAATTTTTCCTTACTTTATCGATAGTTAAATTACGACCATTAACCATTTCCCTTATCAAAAGACAACCCTAACTACGATCGTAAGATTTAATCTCTCAATTACAATAAAAGTTAGATAAGTCTAGTTCTAACCAACAAACATACTACAAGAGTTTATTTAGATTGGATTGTATATTTCTCTGATACAAATCCAATCATGCCAGTCACCACAAAGATTAAAATAGCTAAACAATTACGGATTCAATTATTTTAACTGGCGATAGATTATCTTGTTCAATCAAATATGGGGATTATCTTGTTCAATCAAATATGGGGTCCTTGACATTTAATTAGACATAGCAATCATAAGAAATTAATCCAAAAAACATACAAATACCAATGAATAAAAGAAAGAGAAAAAATTAATTCAATTTCACAGTTGATTGTAGAACCAAAATTTCAAATTATCCTTTGGCTAGAAAGGGAGTTTAGTTGCAGCTCGTGGAGGGACCCCAAGAAAAAATTGATGTATAGCCAAAGAAAAAAAGAAAATGTTGAACCCTAATTCAAATGTCTTTCCCTATTTTTATATCTATCTAAAATATATCTAAATTCCTCTAGAAAAAAAATAAAAAGAGAAATAAAAGAAGAATAATAAGCTTCCTAATCATGATGGAAGTCCACGTATGGAAAAGGAATCTCGTTTCCAGCAAGAAATTCAAATTGGAATTAGAAATATCCATGCATGACGATCACGAACTTTTCAGAACAAGCAGAACTTTGGTGCGGCCATGCCTAACTGGGTAGAAATCTTCTAGAAAAATACCACTTTAACTTCCTTTCACACCCAATTCCTACAATTAGCACCAAATGCAGAATTTAAATAAAACCCATCAATTAACGTAATATTTGGCTAAAATAACAAGAAGATATTCACAAATTTAAGTACCATTATGCATCTATCAAATCACTAAATTAAATTGGTGCTTTTAATATAGTATAGTATCCTTTATCCATTAGACATCCTTTATATATATAAGAAGCACTTGTGGCTTCTACTGTTGAGCAAAGCTGTGCTTCTTGTCGTTGTACCTTCGCGTGCATGGTTCTGCTTGTACAGATTGTACTTGGCAGCTGTGGTTGCAGTTGTTGTGCCAGCTACTATGCACCCGTGAAGAGTAAATATATTCCAAGCATAAAAATTCAATAACAACCTGGAGCACATGTGAACATTCTGACACTTGTTTGGCACCCCAGCACCCGCGCATCGCACGGGATACCGTAATAGATAGATGTAGGGGAGGAATGGGAGAGAGCTGGAAAATTAGAGTTTTCTCTCTCAAAAAAATTTAAGAAATTGTCACAAATATTCTTTGTAATTTACTTTTACTTTTACTCCAGCAAAATATTTTATATTACATAATCACGTTTAGATAACTTAAAACTCGTATGCTCAAAAGTTTTTTGGCTTGTTTATGGCCACACACTGCACAAACCTTTATTTCCCGTCAAAGTTATGTGAGCCATCCTATTCCTTAGGTCCCCGTCCCTGTCTCCATCCCCAATCCAAATCCACTACACAGGACCTATCCAATCACCACTTCAAAAAGCAGGCCTTAAAAGTTGTAGAAACACTTGAATGCATGCAATTGACCACTGAATCAAATTGGAACTCAAAAGAAGAGAAAAAGCATTTAACCTCCGACGCTATTAGAGGCTCCATGAAAATCATTTTGTCTTTCTCTTTATTTTCTTTGGGATTTGTGGTAAATATAATTGTGCTTTCATGCTTTTGCTGACAGTTATTGTATTTTTAAAATTATTTAGTGTCCAAAAATTTTAAAAAATTAATATACATGAATAAAATATTCCAAATACGTAACAAAATTTCCTAAAAAATGTTACAACCAAATAGAATCGGATAGAACTCCGTCATCTGCTCCAAGCCCAATGTTGTACATGTATCCTTTTCTGTTTCTTTCTTTGTTTTTTTCTTTTTTCTTTTTTAACTTTCCCATCTCGTCCCACACTCTTTTCACCCTCAGTTACCATGCACGAGATTCAAACCCCATCCTAAATTCAACAATGGAAAAAATCCTAAAAACTCTCCCTTGACCCAATCCGGGTAGCCATAGTTTCTTTTTTGGCTAAAAGTTGCAAATCTTATTTTTTTTTTTTTAAATCTTTTGAACTAAGGCCTCCTCTCTCATTTCATGACATTCATGAATAGAGTAAGGACATATAAGACAAGTTTGGATTGTAAATTATTTACCAAATTTATTTAGTTGAATCATCAACATATTTTTCAATTATTTTTATTTCATATATATTATATCAAAAAAAATGCTACAAAAATTTTTCTTTTTAAATTATCTTAAATAATCTACCATTCACTTTAAAGTTTGCTCAAAGCTCAGAGTCTCTTTTTAGAGGACATAGGATGCTTAAAGAAAAAAAAAAAGAAATGGGATAGGCAAATGTAACGAACCTTTACAAAAGTCCTACTTTGGTTGGTCATCTCAACTCATTATACCTTTCTTTTCACGACTCGGTGGAAACCAGAAAGGAAAGGGACCAGCAATAGTCAAGAAATTAAAAGGGACCAGAAAGGAAAGGGACCAGCAATACTCAAGAAATTAAAAGACTACAACAAAAGTATGTTTTTAATTTTAACACATGATTTTCACATGCATTACCTGTCCTCAAGAAACACCCAAGATTTGGTTTGTAATCATTATGTCGTTTTAACTTTCAACTAATGAATGATTCTTTTTACAATTCTTCATGGACGGTGGATCTATGTCTACCCTTCAACTTACAACTCTGCCTCAATACTCACCCGTCCGCATAGTTTCACGCCAATTACATTAAGGGTTAAATGCACTAATCCCTTTGAACCTTGCCTTCCGTTGCACTTTACCTCTATGAACTCAATAAATAGGCACCTTTTTCCCCTTGCTTGATTCCCTTGCTTGATTATTAGGGTAGATACGCTCTTTCTATGTTTTTTACTTTCATATTTTTCATCTATTCTTCCTTTTCTACTTGTACATTTTTTAATTTATTTTACCTTTTTCATATGACCAACTACCTTTACTATTTTTATTTCTATATTATTTTTTAAGCTTTTCAAACTTACTTTTTATTTATTTGTATCTTTTTAACTTTTTGTTATTAAAAGTAATAATGATTACAAAGTCTACAGTATAACAAAGTACATATTAACCGTACACATAGAATATTGCATATAGAATTTAAATTAATATATTTAGAGATTAGAATTAATTAATTATTAATAGTAAAAGTAACAAATAAGCAGATCATAGTAACATAATGTTTAATCAACCATATGTTATGAAAGAATAAAAATACTAGTTACTTTGTTTATTTGGTATGCACTTTTAAATATAATGTAATTGAAAATTTTTAGTTTGCTAATATTTATTTAAATTTCTAGTTATATACATTTTTTAATTATGATAGGCATATAGTACTTCCTCATACTATATAGTTTGTTATGAACTTTCTAATAGTTTAAATAATGAATTAAAATAAGAATAAAATTATAAGTAAAAAAACTACAGTGTGATAATAAGCATACAATTGGTAATACCAACAGAAAAGTGAAGGAAATAGTGACACGAGAGAAGTGATAAAAATACAAATAAAAAAAAAGGAAAAGAGCGTAGTATAAAAGAAAAACAATGGAACCAATGAATAAAGAGAAAAACACTTGATTTACCAAGGACACTTTTGTTGTAAAACATAAAACAAGGAGGCAAAATGTGTATTTATTGAATTTAGGAGGGGTACAATGCAACTAAAGGTAAAATTTAGAACGATTTAATATGCATGACCCATATAATAACGACAGCTCTCAAATATTGGTCCGACTTTAATTTGCACTTTATTTTGGACTGTTGTGCTCCAATTTTTGCCATATCGTGTTTGCTGACCAAAGAGTTGTACGCTCTCGTTTTTGTTTGTTTCTAACAATATGTCCACCTTTTTTCAAGAAAAAGAAAAGAAAAAAAAAAGAACATGTATATTTTCTTGTTTTGCTTAGGTGATCAATATTGCAGTGTACAGAGGCTTCAAGCAGGTCGTGAACAAACTTGGTATAGCATATTGACGAATTCAAAGGCTGCTTTTGGGATCCTTATGTAATAATCCGTATGTGAAGGTAGGTGTGTGTGTGTGTTTTAATGAAAGAAAGAATATTGAATTTGTTTTTCTTTTTATAAACAATCCCATACAAACGAAGAGGAATGTCACTCTATAAATTTTATTAAGGGTAACTATAAGTAGAATCCCACTTCAATTCCTAAACTTCAAAATGAAATATTTAAATTCTTAAACTATAAAATATTTCCCGCTTTACTCCAATTTTTAACAGAATGCACAAAATCAAACGGAATAGTTGCCAATTCTATTAGTTATTATTATAATTAAAGTTAACCAAATCCAACAGGGACATAAATGTAATTTCATGAAATCCAAAGCTTTTGATACACTCAAAATTTTTAAAAATTATTCATTCACCTTCTTTCTCTTCCTCCCCATCTCTCCCTTCATCCCAACCACACACCGCCCATGCCACCCACTGCCACCGTTTGCCACCAGAAGCTCTGATCCTACCCTTGACTCGTAGCCCTCCATTTGTTAATTCTTGTAACATAATCACAAAAAAAATTTAAATATCAGAAACCAAATCAATATCAACAAAAACTTTTAAGTGGGAAAAGAGGGAGATAACGAGGCCATAAGGGATGGTGGTGGCGGTGATGTTGGAGGAGGAGGAAGAGGAAGAGGGGGTGGATCGTGCGGCGGCGGCGGCGGCAGCGGAAGTGGAGGTGGAGGTCGGAGGTACATTGGTCGAGGATTTCGAGGTAGCCTTTGTCCCGGAGCCAAGACTTAAAAGCCGGGTCGGGTACACTCAGAGCTAATGGGTTGGAGGAGAATACCATTTTCTTTGTCTCACTACTTTCCTCTTGAGGAAATTTGTATTCCGTGATTTGGCTGGTGGGAAACAAATCAAACAGGATTGATCCATTTTCTCAGTGGTCTTTCGTTCTTTTCTTTTTCCCCCCTTTTCTCAAAATATGTTTCTAGATTTTTGGTTTAAATTCAGTTGGTATTTGTAAAATTGGTTTTCAAGAAATCTCAAATTTGTTTGCAGTATTCTTTTCTTGAACAAATCATTTACATTATTTCCGTTATAACATAAAAAACATGCTCCTACAATGTTGTGATACGAAATTGGGTGAATGAAGAAGAGGGGATAAGAAATTGGGTGGGGCGGCTATTCAAAGAGGAGACAGGAAACAAGTTACAGGTTGTGATAAGTACAAATGGTGATGTATTGGTACGGCGAACATTTTGTGATTTCTTCTGTGATAAACGTCATATTTTTGGATTCATCACCGGGAGGAGAATGAAGTAGTAAAGCGTGGCGGACGATGATGGCAGGAGAAAAGGGAGATGATGGTGTAGCAGTGGTAATGGAGGAAGAAGGCAGTGAAGAAAGAAAGGAAAAAATAGAAAAGGAAATGAAAGGAAAATAGAAAAAGGTGGAAAAAATAAAAGGAAAGGAAAGTTTTAAAAAATGGCTTTTTTATTTAAAAAAGGGAAAAAACTTTAATTATTATTAATTAAAGAGGTAAAATTGTCTTTATCTCTCTGACTCTTTGTTTTTTTTATATTGGGTCTCGTGAAATTACATTTATGTCCCTATTAGATTTGATTAAATTAAATTATAATTATAACCTAAATGAATTGGCAACTATTCTGTTAGGTTTTGTGCATTCCGTCAAAATTTGGAGTAAAGTGGGACGGATTATATAGTTTAAGAATTTAAATGTCCTATTTTGAAGTTTAGGGACTGAAGTGAGATTTTGGTCATAGTTTGAGGGGATAAAATGGAATTTACCCTTTTATTAGTTTAAAAGTTGTGATGGAGGTAGATATACCCTATCTCTACGATTGAAAAGTAAATAAAAAAAAAAGAAATATTATTCCCTTACAAATATGACTGTACAAAAATAAATAAGCAACTAAATTGAATTTAACAAAAAGACCGCCTAAAAGATGGAAACCCAAGTCCGTCAACATGAATTGCTCCATGGACTTCTTTTGGTAATGATGAAAAGTCGCCACGTGAAAGGCTTTGCCTCTTATCATTGTACCACTATATATGATTTTTCCAAAATTCATACGAGTGCGTAGTACACTTATCTGGTATCAGTCTCAGTCGATTCTTTAATTGGTTTAGAAAAACATGAGAAGGCAAGGAGGAATTTTCCAAATTCATCCCTAAGAACCTCATCATCAACGCTAGGACCCGGATCCTCCTTCGATATTTTAGATATTTATATTTCTTTTCTTAAAATTTTGAAAATTTTGAAAAGCTCATGAATTTTAAATTACTTGTCCTCCTAATATTGTTTTTAAAAACTTTTATGTTGATTTGAAAGTTTATATGTATATGTATTTTGTCCCTTCAAATTAAAAATGATTGTCTCTGATTTAATGGTTGATGAAGGTGAGATCCAAACTAATTGAGTGAAGTGAAGAAGATCAATCCAAGTCGAAGCAACCAAGTTGCGCTTTGAGTAAGAGAAAAAACATCCTTAACATCTTTGAAAACCAATTGCACCTTTTTTTCCCATGAAACCTGAAATGCATCAAATATAAATCTGTATCGATGTCCATGAAGTTTGAATTTGCTTATGCCTTGTTGTTGCTGTATTATTCTTGTTTGCTTAAGTTGTAATTTTGAGTAGTCGTATTGTAAAACTAAAATTCCTTTTTTTGTGTTTTCATATATGTTTTTTGTATTTTTCATGTATTAAAATTTAGAACTTCACTTATCAAGACGCTTCAAAGTTCACCTTTTAAGTCAGTCCAATAATCATGAGAGAGTTCTTAAAATTCTTCTTACGGTCATGTTCAAGTTTGAATCCTAAACTTGACAGTTGGAGATAAGAAGGATATAGGGTGGGGTAGGAAAATTAAAAAAAATATATATATATATTTAAAAAGTTCACTTTTTAGGACAACTCATAAATGACGGTTTATCTATGTTAGTTTTCAATGTTCCCCATTATCATGTTATTACTTTTTGAGACAATTTCTTGTCGTATTAATTAATAGAACAAGAAGTATATTGAATAGGCTGAATTGTATTAGCAAGTGTCCCATTTAAAAAGCTATCAAAGACATTTTGAAGGGTATCAAAATAGGTTTTTTTATTTATTAATTTTTTAGGATGGTCTACTAAAGTAATTTTTTGTTTCCAAACTATTGTGACTTTTTCTAAATTAGTCTAAAAACTCCCAATCTAGTAGTGAGATTTATCTGACAAAATGAACATATGGGTATGGTAAGACAATGTAGACTAGAACACAAGCTAAATTCTTTCGTACAAGATGCAGCATAAGATGCTATATTACAAAAGGAAAAATAGCTTATTTAGGTGAGTTGGTGTGTGAGTGCATTCAAGAGGCACACACTTATAATAATGAATGATGATGCAAGAAATTCATTTACCTCTTGAATATGTAATCATTTACAAAGTACACCTGCAACTTAGCTAAATATGTCAATATTTCTCTTGCAAATAGGTGTATAATTTCCTTACAATACATTCTTTTGCCCACTGCCTATAAACATGGGATTTTGATTCTAAGCCATTTCAGGGTAGGAAGTTGAAGAGAATTTTCCTCGATTAAATTAACCAAATTATGCAAATTCAACACTATTATCCACATATCATATTGCTAGTCTACATCCTTTAAGGGTTGATCTTAATCATGTAAATAATGTTACTTACTAGAGTTTTCCCTACATTTCCTGAGATCATGAAATGTTGAAAAAACTATGCCATCTAATAAAATATTATACTAGTTTTGCCCATTCAAATAATTGCTGTGGATAAAATAGCCTAAAACAATTCACATGCTAAAGCATAATTGACAATATAAAAGTAAACCAAATAGCTAAGACATACCTAAATTTTATTAGTTCTCTGCAATTGCGACAACTCATAATAACCATCGATATATCTTTCCTATATATTTTCATCAGTATGTTTTCCACCATTATGTTTTTCATTAGAATAATTCATTTTCTGTTTATATGTTAAGTTTAGCTGGGTTTACGCAAGTACTTATCTCATTTCCGATAAAGGTATTTCTTCATTTCTATCATTTATTTATTGTCTTAATAATTAAGAGTTCTGAAAGTTGCTGTGGTACGTACAAAAATAATTTATCCTGGGGTGAGCGGATCAACATACTTAAAAATATATTTTATTTAAGAAAGGTTTACAACTAGATTCTTTTAAAACTTTCAAATTGCGTGTGCATTAAGGGTGGTGGAAGGATGAATCTCATGAAATAATTGAGGACACCTATACAAGTTTATTCCAATAGTGAATGTACTAGCATGAATCATGAAATATATATTGCTCCTAAGAATTTTGATTTTCCTGCTATAACAATAGTACAAATTATAACTTTCTAGAACAAAGATGAATTAATTTGCTCGGCTAATACATGTTGACTCAATTGGTAAGAACGGAATATTTTCTCATGACTCGTTGTGCGGCCAAATTCTGTTATTGATATGAGAACTATGTTTTGTTGGTAGATTTGCAACCTGATAGGGTGCATAATTGCTATTCAATTTATGATTATTTTACTCTTAATTTTAGCCAAATATTATTTTAATTGGTGTCAATTGTAAGAAAATGAGCAAAAAGGTGATAAAAGGGATGATTTTTCAAGAATTGCTGTCAAGTCCAGACAATTCGGAATGTACGCGCGTGGCTTCCCAATTTAAATTGAAGTCTTTTTCCAAGATATTCAGTTTTCCATTTTGTATTTGGAAACAATAGCTGTCTTGTGTCGATTTAGGAAATAGCTTTTTTTTCTTAGAAAAATTACGAAATAGTAACAGTTGAGGAAAGGAAAGAAACGTGAAGGGAGTGAAGTCTTTGGTTGGCTGGTTTTTCACTTGATTAGTAGTTCCGAAGCCAAAGTGAAGTCGAAGGGGTCGGGACTCTGCTAGAAAAAGGAAGAAAAACGATGGCCTCAACTATTCCTTGGTTCCCTCCCGTACCCGCTTGGCTTTTCTCTTCGTCTTTTATTTTGTTTAGTTTTCTTCTTTTGTCGGGTTAAAAATAAAAAAATCCCATGTGATATACCTAATATATAGAAAAATCCCTCGTAGTTTTAAAACATATAAAACAGCACCTCATATTTTGAACTAAATTGTAAACTAACAGAATTCGTTAAACTTAATGGAATCCGGTAAACTTAACGGAAAATTAAACAGAATCCGGTAAAATTAACGGTAAACTTAACGAATTCGGTAAGTTTAACAGTTGAGACCATCATTTTCGTTAAATTTAACGAATTCTGTTAGTTTACAATTTAGTTCAAAATATGAGGTGTCGTTTTGTATGTTTTGAAACTACGAGGGCTTTTTTATATATTAGGTATACCACAAGGGATTTTTTTGTTTTTAACCCTCTTTTGTCAAAGGCTTATGCGACTCTATTCAATGGAATTGCGTAGGTTACTCTCAATAGAGAGTAACTAGTTTTCTTTTCTAGTCAAGAAATAGCAAAGGATTTGGTTCATCTACATCGGTGAGATCTAATCGTTTTTATTAATTTCTTTTATTTGTTAGTATTCGTATATTTTCTGGTTTAACTTCCCCATGATTGTTAGTTGTTTGGATATCAAAAGCATCTGATATTGAATTCAATCTAACAAACTATTGCCAGTTAAAACAGTTAAATCCGTAATTGTTTAATTGTCTTAAATTAGTGGCGACTAGCGTGATTGGTTCCATGTTAGGGAGATATACGATCTAATTTAAATAAATTCTGATAGTGTGTTTATTAATTAGAACAGGAGTTTTCTTGTTTTTAATGCAATTAAGAAATTAAATTCTACGAGCGTACTTAGGGTTGTTTTTTGGTTAGGAAAGTAGTTAACAGGCGTACCTTGACTATCGAGACACTAAGAAAAAGCTGGTTGTCTATCGCATGTATGTATGGCAACTATAACCTGTTTATTAGCAAATAATTAAGATAATTCTTGCATCGATGATCAGTTGTTTGAACCCCTTCTGAAGTTATTTCCTTGGCTAGAGCTCGTTTATCCTTAAATTAAGCTTAATTTGCTTTAGTTTAATTATTTTTAATTTGTATTGATTGTTTATTTTTGTTTTCAATTGTCCAAACTCCTCCGATTAATTTTTCACCTGGAAAGAAACAAATTTTCTTCCTAATCCCTGTGGAGATGATCCTATTTACCATTGTACTTGCTTATACCTTTGTGAGTAAGAACTTATTATTATTGTACAATCTCGAAACCTGTCAATTTTTTGTGCTGTTGTCAAGGATTGGCATTGGTTAATTTATTTTTTTTGAGTTTGTTTTATTTTATTTTATTTTCTGTTATTTTTGCTCGTTTATGCCTCGTTCTTCTTGCAAAGGTGAATTGATTTTCGATCCCAAGGTTGAAAAGACTGCATGTAGGCTGCGAAAAGAAACCAAAATACAAAGAGGAGAGCAGTCACCTATTGCATCTCCATGGCTTAATTTGGCTGCGGACTTATTGGATTCTTCCAGTGATTCTGAGCAGAAAGAAGTCATAATGGCAAACAATAATTGGACTCTAAGGGAGTTGGCTGCTCCTAATTTAAATCAGCAGCCTTTATGCATTGCTTTTCCTGATTTTGCTGAAATTGTAACATTCGAATTAAAATCAAAATTAATCCATCTCTTACCTAATTTTCATGGTTTGTCTGGTAAAGAACCCCACAAACACCTCCAAGAATTTACCGTTGTCTGCGCAAGTATGAAACCACCTAGTGTGACAAAGGAGCAAATTAAGATGCGAGCTTTCCCTTTTTCACTAAAAGGAGCTATCAAAGACTGGTTATACTACCTTCCTGCAGGGAGTATTACAACCTGGACAGACATGAAAAGAAAATTTCTGGAGAAATACTTTCCCATCTCTAGAGTTGCCAATCTATGAAAAGAAATCAGTGGTATCAAGCAGAGTCTTGAGGAGTCTCTCTATGAATATTGGGAGAGATTTAAGAAACTTTGTACTAGTTGCCTTCAACCCCAGATAAGTGAACAACTTCTCATGTAATACTTTTATGAAAGCCTACTCTATAGAGATAGAAGCATCATTGATGTTGCAAGTGGAGGAGCACTAATGAACAAGAGTCCTTGAGGAGTCGGGGATTTGATTGAAGAGATGGCTGAAAATTCTTAGCAATTTGACACGTGGGATGATGTACCTGCTCGTCGAGCAAATGAGGCAAGTGTTCTATCAATGTAACAACAACTGGCTGAGCTAACTTCTATAGTTCGACAAAATAGCAGTGGGAAATAAGCAACAAGTTAAAGCGTGCGGGATTTACAAGGATGTTGGCCATCCAACTGATGGGTGTCCGAAGCTACAAGATGATAGTATTGGACAAGTAAACATGGTTGGAAACATGCTCGCGCCTAATAGGCAGTACGATTGGAAGGAGTACCCAAATTTTAGTTATGAGGAGAATAAGCAAAATTCTTTTACCAATCGACAGCAAGGGTTCTAGCTGCAATATCCATTAAGATCTTAACTCTCTTCATCCAATTCAGAAACATTTCTTGAGGATATGATCAAGACATTGGCTACTAACACCGTGCAACTGCAGCAGAACACCTTGCAATTTCAGTAGAATACCTTGCAATTCCAACAAAAAAATGTAGGTGAGTATACCAGATCTGAAATATCAGATGAGTCAGATGGTCACTGTGATAAATCGCCTAGAGTCCCGAGGGCAAGGAAGACTTCCTTCTCAAGTTGAGATGAATCCAAAGAACGTCAGTGCCATGACTGTCAGAAGTGAGATAGAGATTGAAGGGCCAAAACCCATAATTCCAAAGGATAAGAGTGACGCTCAAATTGAAAAGGAGATGGAAAAAGAGGGATTCATCAAAGCAACTCCTGAGGTAACTCCCAATTCTGTGATTCAAGTTAAATCTAATCTGACTCCCTTTCCTATCAGGTTGAAAAAATCGAAGAAACAAGACGAAGAGAAGGAGATTTTGGAAGTGTTTCAAAAGATGGCAATCAATATCCCTTTGTTGGATGCAATCAAACAAGTGCCAAAGTATGTTAAATTTTTGAAGAGCTTGTGCATCAACAAGAAGAAATTGAGAGGTGACGAGAGAGTTGTGATGGGGAAAAATGTATCAGCAGTGCTATAAAAAGAAATTTTCACCCAAATGTGGAGACTCAGGTATGTTCTCTATCCCCTGTCGCATAGGAAACACTAAGATTAAAAAGGCCATGATAGATTTAGGAGCCTCCATTAATGTAATGCCCCAGAGTATTTATACCTCCTTGAATCTAGGACTATTATAGAAAACTGGCGTTATAATTCAATTAACTAATCATACAAATGCATATTCTGATGAGTTAGTTGAAGATATGCTGGTCCAAGTTAATGAATTAGTGTTTTTTACTGACTTTTATGTCCTTGACATGAATGATGAGCGCTCTCTTAATCCATCACCTATTATATTTGGGAGACCCTTCTTGAATATAACTCGCACAAAAATTAATGTTAGTAAGGGTATTTTGACGATGAAATTTGATAGAGAAGTAGCTCATTTTAATATTTTTAATGAAATGAAATATCCTATTAACTCTCAGTTTATATTTGCCATTCATGCTATCAATCCCTCTGTGTAAGAATTTTTCTGAGTTTAATTATAGGGGAAAATTCAAAGTTGCTATGAATAAGTCTCATGAGATCAAAGCAATTTATGAGGTGAAAATGGGTAGAGAATTAAAGAGGATGGTTGCACTCAATGGTTATTTGGATCTTGAAGAAATGTCACTGATTGCAAGAAAATTTGAATTACATCCAGATCCAGAAGTGATGTTTCACGTCTAGCCAAAAATGTTAAAGAAAGACACTTATTAGGAGGCAAACCAATTCATTTTTTGTTATTTGTTTATGTGTTTCATTATATTTATCTTAAATTTTTCATATTTGGTGTGTTTAATTTTTATTTTTTTTATGCTCCAATAGTTAGCAGACTTCCTCCCGACAAGACGTGCCCACATCCTAAGGGCATGTTGTAACGTGCAAATACCCAATTCCACTATCAAAAAACTACTGCCCAACATGATGTGCCCACGCCTAACTGACTGGAGAGATCATGTTTTGATTTCAAAAATTTTGACAGACAACTAAACAACAGGAGGTGCCCTCGTCTTGAGGGCACGTGGTAATGTACAAATCAACTCCACAATTAGAAGACTCTAGACCAACAAGACATGCCCACGTCTTGTTCCGACAAGGGGGAAGTAAAAAAAAAACAACAAAAAGATATTTTTTCTTTCTTTCCTTTTCTTTTTCCTTTTCTCTTTCCTTTCTTTCTTTCTTTCTTTTTTCCCCTCTCTTCTTTCCTTCTTCTTTCATTCTTCCCTTTCCTTTTTCTTCGCCGCCAACCGCACGACTAAAACCTTAGGATTTCTATTTCCGTTTATGTTGCTGCCGCTCGCTGCTCCTACCATCATCACCATTCTCTATCGTTGCCTCTCTCTCCATTCGTTTGCATTATAGCCCCTGAAATTTGTCAGCCGAATTGGTGCACTACTAAAGTAAACTTCTCACCTGTGTGGACAAGTTCATCAAATGGATGGTTGGTTAGCCAACGTTGAATTTCACATGTCTTTTTCCCCTCACCTGTAGCTATCCTCCGCCCCTCAGCGTTTAGGGAAGTTTCATTGTTCCCTTACTTTTCTTTTATTCTTTATTTCTTACAATGGGGACAATATAAGATTTAGGTGTGAGGGGTAGTATATTGGAAAAGTGCGAGTATAGGCATTTTTGTTGAAATTTTTTGTTCGACTTTGTTGAATGTTATCCAATTTTTGTCACATCTTGTGTATTTTTGTGGTTATTTCTGATTAATGATGGCTAAATTCTCAAATTTAACTATTGCTAGGGTTTTATATTTTAATGTGTCAAGTATGACGTGGTAAGATTTAAGAGTTTCTCTCTGGTGAATAGTTGAGATTTTGTGATTTTTGATTAATTTTTCTAGACATTGTAAATATTTGTCTGGCATTTTTTTATGTGAATTGGTTCAACTATTAATTTTAGTTCTCCATGTTTGGAAAATGAAGCAGACTTGTGATCTTTAATCTTATTTTGTTGCTTATTTGTGAATAATATTTAGCTATACTCCACTAGTTATCGCTACCTAATAGCTGGGAATTTTCACCAAAAGTGTCAATTTTCACATCAAAACGTGTCGATAGCTATGAGTATGTGACCCTATGGCGATGACAGCTAAGTAACCGGACTCCTTCATTCGTTAGATGTTGGAGTTCGCATCAAAAGGTTTGAATGACAAAGAACTAAGTTTTTTTTCCTGAAAAAAAAAAGAAAAAAATGAGAGCTCAAGTATGGAGATATTTTAAGGAAAAAAAAAGTTGTGAAAATGTGAAAAATGTGCAAATGTTTGAATGATAGTGTTAGTCTGCTGATCCATGAGATTTAATGTTGAAATTTTGCTTAATAGTTGAACCATTTTCTGACGAATGCTAATTGAATATTTTATATCCTTATATTAGTTAGTCAGGAATTGGAAGAGTCCTTGGTTTAAAAACTAAATGGAGAGATATCTCTTGAAAACTAACCACTAGTGCTTGACATGTGTTTTAATTATATCTTGGTAATGGATGATTTGGGGCGATAGCCATTGTTCTCGCTTAATTACTAATTGGTTGTTCTCATGCTTGAGAACAAGCATGATTTAGGTGTGAGTGAAATTGATAGGTTGCATAATTTCTATTCAATTTATCATTATTTTACCCTTAATTTTAGCCAAATATTAATTTAATTGGTGGATTCTACTTATATTTGGTTAATGGTGCCAATTGTAGGAAAATGAGCAAAATGCTGATAAAGGGGGTGATTTTTCAAGAATTGTTGTCAAGTCCAGATGATTCGAAATGTACGTGCGTGATGGTTCCCAATTTAAATTGAAGTCATTTTCCAAGATATTCAGTTTTCCGTTTTGTATTTGGAAATAATAGCTATCTTGTGTCGATTTAGGAAATAGCTTTTTTTTCTTAGGAAAATTAGGAAACATTAATAGTTTAGGAAAGGAAAGAAACATGAAGGGAGTGAAGTCTTTGGCTGGCACTTCATTAGTACTTCCAAAGCCAGAGTGAAATCGAAGGGGTCAGGACTCTTTGCTAGAAAAAGGAAGAAAAACGACGGCCTCAACTATTCTTTGGTTCTCTCACGTAGCCGCTTGGCTTTTCTCTTCGCCCTTTATTTTCTTTAGTTTTCTTCTTTTGTCAGAGGCTTATGCGACTGTCTTCAATGGAATTGCATGGGTTACTTTCGATGGAGAGTAACTAGTTTTCTTTTCTAATCAAGCAATAACAAAGAATTTGGTTCATCTACATATGTAAGATCTAATTGTTTTTAATAATTTCTGTTATTCGTTTGTATTCATATATTTTTTGGTTTAATTTCCCCATGATTGTTAGTTGTTTGGATATCAAAGGCATTTGATATTTAATTCAATCTAACAACCTATTGCCAGTTAAGATAGTAAAATTCGTAATTGTTTAATTGTCTTAAATTAGTGGTGACTAGCATGATTGGTTCCATGTTAGCGAGACATACGATCTAATTTAAATAAATCCTGGTAGTGTGTTTATTGATTAGAACAGAACTTTTCTAGTTTTTAATGCAATTAAGAAATTAAATTCTACGGATGTATCTAGAGTTGTTTTTTGGTTAGAGAAATAGTTAACGAACATATCTTGACTATCAAGACACTAAGAAAAAGCTGGTTGTCTATCGTTTATATGGCAACTATAACCTGTTTATTATCGAATAATTGAGATAATTCTTGCATTGATGATCAATTGTTTGAACCCCTTTCAAAGTTATTTCTTGGGCTAGAGTTCGTTTATCCTTGAATTAAGTTTAATTTGCTTTAGTTTAATTGTTTTTAATTTGCATTGATTGTATATTTTTATTTTCAATTGTCCAAACTCCCCCATTAATTTTCATTTGGAAAGAAACAAATTTTCTTCCTAATCCCTATGAAGACGGCCCTACTTACCATTGTACTCACTCGTACCTTTGTGAGTAGGAAATTATTATTATTGCATAAGTCCAACACCTATATCAACATATGATCTTGGGAGCATACTCTGACCCATGACCAAGGAGTGAACTGGGATAACAGGTAACGGCAAAAAAAAAAAAGAATAACAAAGATCAAATTCACAAGATAATGATAAGCATCCCAATGTTTTTTTTTTATTCATAAGAGACAACATCTAAAATAAAATATCATGAGCTAAATTCATTAGGAAGTTAAGAAATTCTGATAAATAATCCAAAGCAACTAATAAATTACATCCAAAACAGAAGGAAGTCTAACAAAAACATATGACTAAAAAGCAAAATACTAATTTGAATGGCTATTCAAGTGAAAGTTATGAATCTCCTAAGACTCAGAGGTTTTGGACTCAAATTCCCCTTCTCCTCTCCTTCCCTATTTCTCAAATCTCATTCCTCCCTTGTTGGAAAAAAATTAAAGTTACAATTTCCTTTAGGTCATTCTACATGGAACAATTGATAGTCGGACCTCATATTGATAAAAAAGAATAATTTTTCATAAAATTGTATGAAAAATATTCTAAAAAAGAAAAAAAAACTTAACTTGGAAGAGCAGATTTGGACAATCGGAGAGAATTCATAGTTGAAAATAAACTAGAAATTTGGTATTATGTCTATGTAACTTATATAGGGAACATATATAGTTACTTTGACTAATACCCGTAGTTTTTTTAATTTAATGTAGTACAGCATTTTTTATTGAGATTGCATTTTCTTTTGTTTTCTTTTTATTTTGTTTTCTTCTTAAAGTTAGTTTCTACATTTAGGATTGTAATAACCCTATAAAATAGGTTATCAAGAGTTGCATAGTCATAGGAGATATTTATGGAGAGAATTAATTTTCACCTAATTAACATGCTTGACTTCATGATCCAAGCTCCTAGACTTGCAATTTTTTAAAAGCACCCACTGGTCAGTGGAGTTTGGCTCACTTAGTGTGTATAACCATATTAATTTGAGAGGGCAACAGTACGTTAACAAAGTAAAAAAATCCAAGAAACGTATATGAACAACAGAGATTCTATGGGATCTTGGAGGGGCGACTGCCCTTGCCCCTCCACCCGACTTCATCCTTGCCATGATGGTATCAGAGTCGAAATCACCCAAATCTATTTTAAAAAAAACACGATTTTTTGCCAAAAGTCCTATATTGGTCGGGCAAGAGGATAGGTTGAATGAAATCTCCTGTAACAAACAGCCTTACATATTCATACGCAACATATCGCAAATTGACTTGTGTTACAGCTCAAATTGATTGTATAATTCTTAAAACATCTGAGGTAGATTGGCACAACTTAGGTGTAAAACTAGTTTGTCACTTGCACCAAAATTTGTGCAAAAATGATGGGCTTACACCTATTAATGTTATTAGATTTACATTACTTATTTGAATTGGAACTTGTTGAAAATGTGTATGCTCTAAAGTCAAGGTTTAATATGCAGTTGAACTATTTATATTATAATAAATGGTGTTTTTATCATTTTGATTGTTTATATATTTATATATGTATAATAAAACCCTTAGACTAAACCTAATAAATGAAATCATAAAAGTTATGATGGTGAGGTTCATTGATTATAGATAAGGTTTATTTTTAAATATTTCTAATCAAAGTGTTAACAAGATAGGGTATTATTAATACAGTTAGACTATGCCACTTCTTTATACTTCAACATGAGATGTAGTAGACTTCATTTACTATAACGTGTGAGCACTAAGATTGTATCTGTGTGCTTGATAAGATGATCAAATTCACTAAATTGATCCATATATAAATATCCTTAAAGTGTTAAAGGATTAATCTCTAAGTGACGCTTGCATAAATGATCTTTAGAGTTAAGATTATCATAGTATTTTGAGTACGGATGGTTATACTTTATTGCGACTTGATTGTTCCTGCATTAGCGAATGGTTACATCATTGACATATAGGTATATAGTTGAAGGATGGAAAAGCAGTGAATGATTTTTAAAGATTTACTACCTCTTATATAAAGAGGAGTTATCTTAGTATTGGTTACTTATAGAAACTACTATTGTAACCCGTTCAATGCACGGATTTACGTTTAATATAATAATAATAGTAAATGAATTATTTATATTAGTTACATGAAAGAAAAGGTTTAAAAAAATTAAAAGAGTGCTATTTTAGTATCTAATATTTATTGTATTTATGTACCTTATCTAACTTTAAAGTATAATAAACAATATGAGCAAATATCACAAAAATATCTTAAGAAATACTAAAAGTACATCAATCACAACATTATTACCCCTTCTTCTACATTCTCTCTTTTTGCACCACTACCCCTCAATATTCCTCTACTCTTCATTACCCCATTCTCACCTTTCTAACCCAAACTTCTTGTATCCCTCTAACTCTTTTCCCTCTCACCAACAATACCTTCCGTTCACCCTACCCTACTATTAAATTGTGCAATCTCTTAGCCAATTTCGTAACTTATTTACCTCTTATTATTCTACTCTTTTCACCAATTTATAGTTGTAAGTAGTGACCAATTTTTCAACTCGGTTTTCAACAAATGAGTGTAGGTATGCAATTTTATTAGTTTCAAATGGGTAACCCAATTAAACCCATTAATTAGTGGCTATTAAATTGATAGATTGGAACTACCTATTTAGAGCCAATTAAATTCGATGTAGATTTAAATTCATTAGTAAGCAAATTTAAATCACTACCAATACAATAATTATATTCTACTTTTTGCAAAGCCATATGTAACATTCTTTTCCTATTCTTTAAATTTCATTTTTTTTTAATTTTTGTTAAATCTTATCCTACTTCCTCCTTCCTGTCCATCAAAGTTTTAATTAACTCATTGAGCGTTAATTGATTTCTTACATTCATACCTAAATTATTTTGAGATTCTCATAGATTGCAAAATTTGAAACTCACCACTTTTGGTTCTTCTGTATTTGTTTTGTTTTTAGGTAAAAATTTATTTATTAATATAATATGTTTCTATTTTTGTTGATTACAATGATATATTATTTTGTTGCTCAATGAATATGGGAAAAAATAAATAAAATTTGTAGTGGACTATAAATGGGTAAGATAACTAAAACCATGTAAAACTATATCCATCTAACCTATATAAATCACCCATTTTGATAGTTTTTCCCCAACCCACAACTATAACTCCCTTGACTTTACCATCCCTAACCCGATACCCCTATCTTTATACTCCTTTTACTATTTAAAATTCATTACGTTACTTTTACCTTTTCCAACCCTATACTCCTAACTTTCTATACCTTTTATTATTTAGAATTCATTACCTCACTTTTAAGTTTTTTTTAAATAAAAAGTTAGAATTATAGCCGTCAAGGAAAAGTAATTAGGTATAACTTTGGTAAAATGCTACTATTTTTTGTGATGACCATCCAAGATAATTGTTTAAACAAATATTTGTCTTAAAATTTGTGATAAAAACTCAAAAAAAACCATCTAAATGCCCCTTTTATCAATTTAAAATTCATATAAAATTTTTGTTTTATGTGCACTTTTTGATATACGTGTTATGTGAAAAATTATCCAGATGGAGTTTTGCGTGTGTCAAAAATTATCTAGATGACATTGTATGTCAAAACTGTTTATTTCATTGGTTGGAATAATCATTTAATAAGATAAATTTAAGGCTAAAAAAATTGATTTAGTTGCAATCAGTTAAATGATTAAAGAATGATTATAATTGAATATGTCATCTGAATGTTTGGCAAATCTATGTACATACCCAGAAGGAAAGTGCTAAAAATGTTACTATCTAAATGATTAAAAATGGGACTAATCATATTATTCCTCAGATTTGACAAATCAGTCTTTATTAGTAATCAAGGAGTAAAATGGGTTAAAGTGACAAAATTGCAATTGTGAGATTTTGAAAAAAAAAATTTAATTCTTTTCTCATTTTGCGTGCGTTAAATAATATTTTGACTTACTCCAGTTTAAATCCTTTAATTTCTAAGGTATTTTTATGGTTGAGTTAAATTTTAATTGTTTGCTTTTATATTGTGGTCCGTGTTTAGTTATAATGCATTTTGGTAGTGTGGCTCACTAATAAGTGTGTATTAAATTTAGTGGACATGAATGGATATTATATACCAAGGAATATATGCTTAGAAATGTTAAGAGTGAGTTAGAGGAACACCACATAGATGAGTGATTAGAAACTAAGAAAAAAGATCAAGAGATAAGCATTAGTCAAAGTAGTGCCACGTGTCGTGTTTTCATTTAGTCTTGGAGCACTTAAGTCTTCATTCTTATCACTTCATTTTGAGCACAAAAACCCTTCATTCTTTCTTACTAGTTGGCCGAACCTCAAGAGGAGTAAGACCAAGAGAGAAAACTCCATTTTCCTTTGATTTCCTTCACCAAATCTTGAGAGATTTCTTCCAATTACCAAAATCTACCCCGATTAACTTCGCATCTAAGGTGATAGCAAGCTAAGGGTGGAGTGTTTTGAGAAGAAAAGGGTTTGCCTTACTTGTTTTCAAGGTGTTGGAAGGTATAATCATCAGAAGCTCCTTTTGTTCTTTAAATGTTGTTGGATAACTTGATTTTGATTGATTTTATGGAGATTCTTGCGATTTTAGGGTTGGGATGATAAATTTCAGTTTTATTGATATTTTCCAGATTTTATATAAGTTATTTCATCTTTTCTTTGGCATTTATATGATTAGTAGAAGCTAGTTTATTGTTAAGGTGGAATTTCTAGTTTTTAATCGCAATTAGTGATGGTTATATGCAAATTTTAGCTTAAGAAGTGTAATTTCAGTTCTGCCTTGTTTTTGGAATCAAATTGGGCTGTAAATTTCTCCATATTTTAGACTGAATCAACTTTTGGACAAAACATGAAAGTTATAGGGATTTGAGTTAACTTTCTATCTGCTAAATTTCAGATCAATTGGATCATTTTAACTTATGATTTGACCAGAGCACTCCTGACTGCGCAAAAACTCTAATTTTCCTAACTTATTTTTCATGTACTTCTGACCGTCCATATTTGACCCTGAAAATGCGAGAATTTGGTGTCAATATCTTCATAGCAAATGTAGGTCTATATCTTAACTTCGAAACACAATAAAATTTGCCTTAATCTGATAAGTGTAGCTTGGGTTGTAATCAAAACACCAAATTATGGCAAAACTGCCATCTTCATTGTTTCTCGTTGCCTTTCTCTTGTTTTCCATTTCCTTGGTCCGACTTAATATATACTTCTCCAGTGTTCTAAACCTGATTTCTAACATTCTAAACAAGTACTCAAAACATGGTTTTTAGTTGCACACATTGGCTTTGAACTTAACCGTTTTTTATCATTTTCTTTTACAAATTATGTGTGCACCTTGCCTATATGACTTACTATACTTTTCATGCCTTTTTTCTTTGATATAGAAATATAAGTTATGCAGCTTGCACTAGTGTATGATTGGCTCTTTGTGGACAATATTTGATTGCAAATTTCGAGAGTGGCTAAGGTGCCAGCGCTAAACTGAATTTTGATAAAAACGTGACTTGTTTAGGATGAGTGTTTCTTGCATGTTTGTGTATTAAATGACTGTGTACTTGTTGTGAATATTCGATCTAGTGTTAAATGGATTTTCAATAGTCGAGTGTGTACTTTATCGCACTTGACCTAACTGAAAGTGAATTTTCAAATGATTAACTGATTGAGCGTTGCTTATTTATGAATGTAAACTATGTGGGCTGTATGGTACCGCATTGGCTGAATTGGGTCCTTGCCCTTCGTTGCTAGTCGACTTGAACCAGAAATGGAATCGGTCGGACGACTGGTGACCCTGGGATAATGTTTGGTATACTCGAGTATGACCACGAAAGTTGGTGGAGAACTGGCCAGTGAATTGGTTAGTGGCGAGAAATGAAATCAATGAATGAATGTCAAGAATACTGAAGGAGTTTTCATTTGGAAATATTTTCTAATATTGGAGGGATAAGGAAAATGGTTGACGAATGAATGAACGAATGGCTCCACGTGAGCAAGTATCCTTTTAATGAGTGTGTTCTCATTGCTTTTATATTGTTAATTTTTTCTCGATTGATTGTTATTAAATGACTAATGTTCTTGTTTCAATTGCTTGATTATGTGTATGGGAATCTCACTGAGTTTTAACTCATCCTTCTATTCCATTACATTTTTTTTTCCTTACAGAATTTGAGAGCAAGGACGAGTAATTAGAGGAAGACTAAACTTTTGACTATAACTTTTGTTGTGTAATAGTGATAGTATTAGTAGTTGGTTGGATCTTGAATTTTTTGTACTTAATCTTGAGGATTGTATATCCGTGTTAATGTTTGTATATATCTTAAGTTTGATTGGCACATTTTTACTTACTCTTGAGAGTTGATTGAATTAGTTAGTGAATCTTGACGAGAGTTGGGCAAGCAGTCCACCAAACCCTTAGGTACGCCCTAGGGGGGAGGTGGGGTCATCACAGTTGGTATCAGAATTTAGGTTTCAGATCTCTATAGTGTATCCTAAATTTAAAGTTTAGGATGCCGAACTGTGGGACATTGTGAAATTTAAGTGCAATATTAAGCATCTATGTTCCTGATGGATAGTAAGATTTGATGTTTAAGGGTTTTATATTGAGTTGGCGAGAAGAGAAGAGAATTGTGCAAGATTGATTTGAAGAGTAATGGGTCAGTTTCTTGAACAACGATACTAGTTAATACCTATCGGACTGACTTTGACTTTGACTTTGCATTTGTAAGGAACTAGATATAATTTTTGGAGCGATTGTTTAAGTAGGGATCTTTTGAACTTTCTTTGACGGATGAACTTGGGATTTAGAATCTACCTTTGGAGAAATTGGGAAACCGTTGTCTCTTGTTTTGTTCTGCTTGTATGTATGTGTTTGCCGTGTTGCGGACTGATATGTATAGTGTGCTAGACATATTTTGTGAACTTAGTTTTGTTAGGATGATATGTACAATATTTTGTAATTTAGCTTGTGAATTGTTGTGTTACATATTCTAAGGGTGTTTTCTCATTTTTGGCCTATGTTGTTTTCTTCTTATTCTATTTATATAGCCGATCTATTTTTGCTCATACACGTATTTAGTTTATGTAAAAAAAAAAGGTATAGAGGGGCGAAGAAGTCGAGGATGAGGGGTTTATCGTGGACATGGGGCTAGTCACGCTCAAGAATCAAGAGAAGAAAGAGAAGCGGCAGCTAAACAACAACATGAACCACAGGCCGAAGCAGGGGATCTAGTAGCGATGGCCATACAACGAATGACCGATATTTTGGGCGTGTTTAGTGGAACAACAAGGGCAAGCACCTGTTAACCAACCCAAGGAACTTGAGGGAGGAGAGGATAGGGCTCTAGAGCATTTTCAGAAGTTTTCTCCTCCTAAATTTCTTGGAGGATCTAATCCGGAGGCAGCCGAGAGTTGGTTAGAACAAATGATTAATATTTTTGCCGCGCTAAATTATCCAGATGAGAGACAGGTGACTTTTGCGATATTTCAATTTGAAGGGCTAGCTTGTGCTTAGTGGAACGTGATTAGGGCTAAGTGGGAGAGAGAACAAATAGCGCGGACTTGGGTAAATTTTATATGAAAATTTAATGAGAAATACCTTCCGCCCTTAGTCCAAAAGAAAAGGGAGGACGATTTTATTAGATTACGTCAGGGAGTCTTGAGTGTGTCAGAATATGAAACCCAATTCACTAAATTATCTAAATTTGTCCCTGAATTAGTAACTACGGAATAAAGAAGAGTAAGGCGGTTTGTACAGGAATTAAATGTGAAAATCTAGGAAGCTCTTGCGGCGACTCAAATCACTACATTCATAGAAGTTCTTGAGAAACCCCAAAGGGTTGAAATTGTAAGGGGGCAAGTAAAAGCATTCCAAACACCAAAAAGAAGTGCGCCGAGTAGTGAGTCGGAAGAACTTAAAGACACCATACCACCTTCCAAAACTAGAAGAGTAAACATTCCATCTTACCCACCATGGATGTAAGGACAATATGAGGGAAGTTTGACAAGAGAAAGTCAGGTAGGAAGAGGACGACAAGAGGAAGTCTCTCTAAAGAATTCAATAGAAGCTCCTCGATTAGCTTGCGATTACTGTAGGAAAACAAATCATACTGGGTAAAGGGAAAAAAATGCTTGATATTAAGGGTGGGCAAAAAAATTCGAAAACCTGAAAACCCGAGAGACCCGACCCGATCTGCACCGAAAAATAGGATATCCAATCCTATTTCTATCAACGGATCAGATAGGGTTGGGTACCCTAAACATTTGGATACGGATACGGATCATAAAAATAAAAATCCGCGGGTACCCGACCCGGGGGTATAATATATAAATATTAAAAATATAGGGACAATTGTATAATATTTTAAGTTATTAACCCTAAGGTCCCTAACCTAAGTGATTCCATCGGTCAATGGTCATCCATTCAGAGTTCAGCCGACACTCTTCACTCCACTTTCTCCTTCTTCTCGACAACTCCTTTCTCCGTCTCTTCAATTTTGTCAAGTTGAACTCAAGCCTGCAAGCCTCAAGCAGACGATTCAACAGAGACTTTCGATTTCGATTTCTGCAAGCCTCAAGCAGACAATTCAAGGATAAAGCTTTTGAAATCTGATGATGAATGCCAATCTTCCATCACTTTCACAGTACGCCTCCAAGAGCCCACCAACAAACCTTTCTTTATTCAACCATTGTTAGTGCTTCAATTTGGAGTCTTGACAAGATATTCCTCCAATGACCAAAATTTATTATTCTTGATGCACTGCGCCTAGGTTAGAGGAGGAACAGAAAAGGAATCCTTGCGTCAGTTTTCCATTTTTTTTATTTTACTAATTGGTTTGCTTTGCAGAAATTCCCTGTTTTTTTGTTTTGGTCCTAAAAATCATATTCCACTGGCCAAATAAATGCGTCAACAGTTTAGCTCAGTTGTGTTGTTTAGTTGCATCGGCAGGTTCATCTACAAGAATTTGCATTCTTTAAATAGGGGCGGATACCCTATGACCCGCCCCTACTTTTCGGGTATCCGAGGACGATCGGAGCGGATTAGGGTCAAAAAAATAGCGACCCGATATATTAGAATCGGGTCAGCCAATTGTCATTCGGGGCGGGTACCCGATCCGTGCCCACCCCTATTTGATATGTGGAAGTGCTGATCATCGAATTTACAACTGTCCGGATAAGCAACAAAGAGGGTTGAATGTACAGCAAAGGGATTAGATTACTTCTAGACCGAACCAAGAAAGAAAAAACAGATCCAGAGCATCAGCTAGAATATACTCTTTGGATCAGCAACCCATTCCAAAATCTTATGAAGGTTAGAATTTCGAAAACGAAATTCTTTTAAGGGGGAGAGATTGTGAGATTTTGAAAAAAAAATTAATTCTTTTCTCGTTTTGCGTGCGTTAAATAATATTTTGACTTATTCTAGTTTAAATCCTTTAATTTCTATGATATTTTTATGATTGATGTTAAATTTTAATTGTTTGCTTTTATATTGTGGTGCATGTTTAGTTATAGTGCATTTTGGTAGTGTGGCTCACTAATAAGTGTGTATTAAATTTAGTGGACATGAATGGATATTATATACCAAGGAATATATGCTTAGAAATGTTAAGAGTGAGTTAGAGGAACACCACATAGATGAGTGATTAGAAACTAAGAAAAAAGATCAAGAGATAAGCATTAGTCAAAGTAGTGCCACATGTCGTGTTTTCATTTAGTCTTGGAGCACTTAAGTCTTCATTCTTATCACTTCATTTTGAGCACAAAAACCCTTCATTCTTTCTTACTAGTTGGCCGAACCTCAAGAGGAGTAAGACCAAGAGAGAAAACTCCATTTTCCTTTGATTTCCCTCACCAAATCTTGAGAGATTTCTTCCAATTACCAAAATCTACCCCGATTAACTTCGTATCTAAGGTGATAGCAAGCTAAGGGTGGAGTGTTTTGAGAAGAAAAGGGTTTGCCTTACTTGTTTTCAAGGTGTTGGAAGGTATAATCATCAGAAACTCCTTTTGTTCTTTAAATGTTGTTGGATAACTTGATTTTGATTGATTTTATGGAGATTCTTGCGATTTTAGGGTTGGGATGATAAATTTCAGTTTTATTGATATTTTCCAAATTTTATATAAGTTATTTCATCTTTTCTTTGGCATTTATATGATTAGTAGAAGCTAGTTTATTGTTAAGGTGGAATTTCTAGCTTTTAATCGCAATTAGTGATGGTTATATGCAAATTTTTAGTTTAAGAAGTGTAATTTCAGTTCTCCCCTGTTTTTGGAATCAATTTGGGTTACGAATTTCTCCAAGTATTAGATTGAATCAGCTTTTGGACAAAACATGAAAGTTATAGGGATTTGAGTTAACTTTACCTACAAAATTTCAGATAAATTGGATCATTTTAGCTTATGATTTGGTCAAAACACTCCTGACTGTGCAAAAACTCTAATTTTCTTGACCTATTTTTCATGTGCTTCTGACCGTCCATTTTTTACCCTAAAAATGCAAGAATTTGGTGTCAATGTCTCATAGAAAATATAGGTCTATGTTTTAGCTTCAAAACACCATAAAATTTGCCTTAATCCGATAAGTGTAACTTCAGTTGTGATCAAAACACCAAATTATGGCAAAACTGCCATCTTCATTGTTTCTCGTTTCCTTTCTCTTGTTTTCCGTTTCCTTGATCCGACTTAACATGTACTTCTCTAGTGTTCTAAACCTGATTTCTAACATTCTAAACAAGTACTCAAAACATGATTTTTAGTTGCACATGTTGGCTTTGAACTTAACCGTTTTTTATCATTTTCTTTTACAAATTATGCGTGCACCTTGTCTATATGACTTACTATACTTTTCATGCCTTTTTCCTTTGATATAGAAATATAAGTTATGCAACTTGTACTCGTGTATGATTGGCTCTTTGTGAACAATATTTAACTGCAAATTTCGAGAGTGGTCAAGGTGCCGGCCCTGAATTGAATTTTGATAAAACGTGACTTGTTTAAAGTGAGTGTTTCTTGCATGTTTGTGTATTAAATGACTGTGTACTTATTGTGAATATTCGATTGAGTGTTAAATGCCTTCCAATGCCTATTAAATGGATTTTCAATGGTCGAGTGTGTACTTTATCGCACTTGATCTAAGTGAAAGTGAATTTTCAAATGATTAACTGATTGAGCGTTACTTGTGCATGAATGTAAGCTATATGGGCTGTATGGTACCACATTGGCTGAATTGGTCCCTTGCCCTTCGTTGCCAGTCGACTCGAGTTAGAAATGGACTCGGTCGGGCGACTGGTGATTCTGGAATAATGTTTGGTATACTCCAGTATGACCACGAAGGTTGGTGGAGAACTAGCCAGTGAATTGGCTAGTGGCGGGAAATGAAATCAATGAATGAATGTCAAGAACACTGAAGGAGTTTTCATTTGCAAATATTTTCTAATATTGGAGGGATAAGGAAAATGGTTGACGAATGAATGAACGAATAGTTCTACGTGAGCATATATTCTTTTAATGAGTGTGTTCTCATTGTTTTTATATTGTGAATGTTTTCTCGATTGATTGTTATTAAATGACTAATGTCCTTGTTTCAATTGCTTGATTATGTGTATGGGAACCTCATTGAACTTTAGCTCATCCTTCTATTCCGTTATATTTGTTTTCCTTATAGGGTTTTGAGAGCAAGGATGAGTGATTAGAGGAAAACTAAACTTTTGACTAGAACTTTTGTTGTGTAATAGTGATAGTATTAGTAGTTGGTTGGATCCTGAACTTTTTGTACTTAATATTGAGGATTGTATATCTGTGTTAATGTTTGTATATATGTTAAGTTTGATTGGCACATCTTTACTTGCCCTTGAGAGTTGATTGAATGATTTAGTGTGTTCTGGTGAGAGTTGGGCAGGCAGAGCCGCCAAACCCTTGGGTACACTCTAGGGGGGAGGTGGGGTCGTCACAGTAATGAGGTGAATGATTTTAATATGAGACTAATCAAATTATTCAAATTTATTTTCTTTAATTATGGAAGGAAAAAGAGGTTAATGTTTGAATATAAACAATAAAGGATTTATTAAACACTCATTTGAAGTGGGAAAATTTTAATTTTGAATTGGCACAGGATTAGTTGTATATCACTATTCAAACTTTTTAATTGAATTTATGTATTAAAATAAATTTAAAATCCAGAAAAAAAGGATGGAAGATTTGAAAGGCATCCAGGAGGCTTCCACTAAAACCTCCCCTGCAATACATATAGATATAGATATAACTCGAAATTCTTAGTGCTAAGTGAAAAGGTCTTCGAAATTATTTCTAAGCATTTCTTCATTAGAGTTATACTTTAGTACAAGAAATGATAAAAATTAATGGAATAAGCACAATTTATTCCAAAATTAATGTGAAATAAAAATGGTAAAAGGATATTAGTTACATGGTAAACATTCATTGAAAGGTGAAGTCGTTCACTTAAATTTTCTCATTATTTAGGTGGTTATGATATATTGTTAGATGCCAATTTTGATCTATAAGAGTGAGTTGATTGATTAGTGGAATCAATTATAAATTAAAAGGAATTTTAATTTATCTAATTCTTAATGATTAAGAATTATAACTCATACTTATCGCCAATATATATCAGAATCTAATGGTTCACACACATTAAGAAACTTTAAGAACTTCTTTAACTGGATTAAAAAAATTTCTAGGGACTTGAAATATAAACATTTATAACTTATAGTTTAATTTGTGATATAAATTAATCCAGATACTTATGGTGCAAATAAGATTAAATCTTCCAAAAACAAGGATTATGTTAGAATAAGATAACTAAATCCTATTGAAACTAGTTTCAGGTTCAAGTTTACTATAAGGATATAAGCACCTAATTTGTCGATAAATACTCATTTTTGCTTGTTAGCAAGACTAATTGACACACAAATTATACTTTCTAGAAAATCAAAATATTGACAGAAAAATACCCAAAATTCATCCAAAAAAACAAGGATAAATCAGTCTCTGGCGGTTACGTGATCTTTTTGTCTTTCTCTTCGTTGGAGATTGCTACATGGATCTTTTCGTCTTCTTTTATGGGGATAATTGCATAAACCACCCTTGAGGTTTCTAATAATTTCACTTGGCTCCCCTAATATTTTAAAAATTATACCTACCTCCCTTACCCATTTAAAATGACAATACTAACCTTAATATTTCTAATAAAACTCTCTTATTACCATGTTTATGCAAAGGATGGATTTTATATTTTTTTACGTTTTTCATTCTTATTCATTTCTCTTATATTTCATTAGAAGTATAGAAGCGCTATTAATGTTGTCCCTAATATCTATCGAAATTAAACATTAAACTAGAAATATAGTTTGATAACTTTTTATATCATCCAATTTTTTTTGTTGCTCTTTTCATTGGTATCAAAATCAAGATAAGTCAACAATGATTAAAACAAATAGAACAAAATCACTACTAAATTATGATAGTTCCATCAACAACTAGTCCATAAACTTTTATTTAAAAAAAGTCCATAAATTTTAAAAGAAAAAAAATTAGCTCTTTTTTCTCTATCTTAAAATAAATTTATATTCCCAAATAAAGCACTATGAAAAATACTCTATTATACCAAAAGATTTATTGTTATAGTTGATTATCAAATAACAAATATTGGGATGAAAAATTGAAATTCTTTTTGTTTAGAAGAACAATTGAACTTTGTAAGATAAGGACATTTTAGGGTATTCATTAAATTTTTTACTCTATTTTAAAGCCTGGTTATCAAAGTGTCAAATTAAGTGAAGTAAGTGTAATTTTAAAATGTCAAGAGAACTAAATGAAATAGTAAGAAAACTCAAGGGAGGTTTCTGAAATTGTCCCTTTTCTATGCCAAATCTATGACAGGTTTATGTACACTATCAATAATGTTTGAGGTGAGATTGCTACATGGATCTCTCTGTCTTCCTCTACGTCAAATCTTCAACAGGATTGAGCAGATCATCAATGTTTAAGGTAATTTTTTTGAGCTGTTTAAGATAATCTTTTTAAATTAATTTTATGTCATATGTATTTAATCAAAGGATGATCTATTAAGCAATTAAAAATTTTAAATCTTTGGCTATGCATACTTGCATAATTCCTCGTACTTGTGAGGCTTCAAATCCACCAGTTAATTTTCTTCTTTTTTTCGAGACGATAAGTGTTGTATAATCTATTCTATCCTAAACTAAAGGGGAGGAGAGTCTAAAGAGACTTATGTTAGAGACTAGTAAATACACAGATCTTACTAGATCAAAGGAATGTTTTAGCATCACTCTTGAATTTTTTTCGCTGCAGGTGGGATTTGAACCCCCACCTACAACCCAAGAAGGGACTTAAGTCCCACCTTGATGGCCACTGAGCCAAGGTCAGTGGTTTCCAAATCCACCAGTTAATTAGGAGCATGGGTAGCTTTTACGTTTAGCTAAATCAAACCAAGGCCCGTTGGGAAGGTGAGTTTTTTGGGTGTTTGTATAAAACTTTACTGTAATTTACTGTAGAAGTTGTAGAAAAACTTTTCTAAGATGAAAAAAAAGGGAAAATCGTCCAAAACGTCCCTCACATTTTGCAAAATGACTTTTTTCGTCCCTTACTTTTAAAAGTGTAATTTTATGTCCCTTACATATTCATATCGGTCAAATTTAGTCCCTAAATAGATTTCCGATCATTTTTTGGCTGGAATCTATCACTTGCAAGACACGTGATCATTTTTAGGGGTAAATTTGTCAAATTATATTTTACATAATCTAATCTATAGTCCCCCACATTTTTATAAAATAAATTTTTTCGTCCCTCACATTTTATAAAATGATTTTTTTCATCCCTCACATTTCACAAAATGAATTTCTCCATCCCTCACATTTCAAAAATTGAATATTTCCATCCCTCACTAATTATGTGTGTGAATACATTTTTTTTTAAATACATGTATATGTCTATTTGATTTTGCTCTATTTTGATTTCACTTAACAATATGAATATCATATATTATACGTGATCATTTGATTTCATCTGGTATTAGCTAGTAAAAAATCTTGCATTCATTGTCAAGTTGGCCAATAAAGCTATTTTCGTTCAAAACACAATAAGGAATATGCAAATTAAGGTTCTATTGGTAAATATTAGTCATAATCATACAAAAAGAGAAGACAGCCCACAAGTTGGACCCAATTACATACATGTGTTTATACTATTATTATTAAACAAAATCAAATAGACATGTACATGTGTTTAAAAAAAATGTATTCACACACATAATTAGTGAGAAATGAAAAATTCATTTTTTGAAATATGAGGGATGGAGAAATTTATTTTGTAAAATGTGAGGAATAAAAAAAATTATCTTATAAAATGTGGAGGACTATAGATCAGATTATGTAAAAAATAATTTGATAAATTTACCCCTAAAAAATGATCATGTGTCTTGCAAGTGATAGATTCCAGCCAAAAAATGATCGGAAATCTAGTTAGGGACTAAATTTGACCGATGTGAATATGTAAGGGACATAAAATTACACTTTTAAAAGTGAGGGGAGAAAAAAGTCATTTTACAAATATGAGAGACGTTTTGGACGATTTTCCCAAAAAAAATTTAGCAATGCATTTTCTTTCTTTCTTTTCTTTTTTTCCTTTCTTTCTTTTTTCTTTTCCTTCTCACCTTCCCCTTCCTCTTCCCTCCCCTATTCCTTCTCCCGAAACTGCCGAGGAGGCAACAAAAGAATTTTATTTTTTTTTTACATTTTTTCTCTCCCCATCTCTTGCTCGCCACCTCTCCCTCTCTTGCCCTATTCCTTCTCCCGAAACTGTCGAGGAGGCAACAAAAGAATTTTTTTTTTTTTTACATTTTTTCTCTCCCCATCTCTTGCCCGTCACCTCTCCCTCCCCAGCCACCCCTCTTCTCCCTCTCCCTCTCCCTCTCCCTCTCCCCCTCTCCTCCCCTCTCCCCTTCCCCCTCCCCCTTCCCTCACTCGGGTCTAGCCGAATCTCTTTACAGAAGCCTGCGTTTTCTTTATCATTCCAACACCCAATTTTAGTCCTATTAGGAGTTTCTCTTTGTCATCAGAAGGAACATTAGCAGGGTTGAGATTCCTTCAAATATGCCCATCAAGAGGAACAATGTTGTTGCCTGAATTTCCACCTTCGTTGGAGCTCCGGTTATGCCTGAGCTCGCTGAGGGGATTAGCATATAAGGAAGTATACAAAGACTGCCGAGGAAACACTGAGGTTTTCTTGACTTCAGACATGCTTTTTTTTTTCTGGTCTAAAAATGGAAAACTTTTTTTTTAGCATTTTTTCTTTCCCCTGGCTAGACAAAGCAGCAACATAAATTTTTTTTTTTTTTTGCAATTTTCCCTCTCCCCCTCTCCTTCCCTTCCCTTGCCACCCTCACCCTCCCCTGGTGCGATCTGGTCTCGCGACCAAAGGGGAAGGGGAAGGGTGGTGGGGGAGGAGTGGGGAGAGGGAGAGGGAGAAAAAAAATGGGGAGAATCAAATCGGGCAAAGGAGGAGGATGGCGGGGGAGAGGGAGAAAGGATAAAAAAAAAAAAAAAGTAGACCGGCACCGGAAGAGGTGCTCGGCGCCGAAACCGGTGGCGGAGGTGGTGGCCAGTGACGGAGGTGGTGGTGGGTTGGGGTGGGGGAGGAAGAAGAAGAAAAGGGAAGGGAATTTTTTTTTTTGTGTTTGGGTATTTTGAAATGTGTAGGTAAAAAATTTTAAGAAATTCTTTTAGATTACTGTAGCTAAAGTTGATAAAAAAAAAACTAGTCTAATACAAACTTGAGTAAAAACTCAATTTCCAAACAGGCCCCAAATCATAAGGGGCGTCTCAAACATCATTCATCAGTGGTCCATGTGCAGAAAATTCGTCAGATCGTGGGATTGATCATCCAATAAAATGCAGACCATCCTAATTACAATTTTAAGATGCTTACTATAAACATCAATTTATGTAATTTCAATCACGTTCCAATCGGTGAGAGCAGTTGGATGTCCATTTTTGTCCTCCTCTACATAGCGATCAACTTTTTTCTACCACAAACTCCAATTTTTTCCATCAAAATTTAATGAACTCTCCTACTCCCTTGGCCCCCATCTCCACCCCAACCATACCTCTATCTCCTCCTCCCTCTCTTCCAAGCCCCAAACAGAACATAGCTCAGAAAGACTTGTATCAAGAATAGGAATTTCCATGGCTTTTATCGATTCTCTTTCAATATCCCCATGAACAAGAGCCATGAACCTCAATGGCCATCCGCCACATGGAAAACTATAGAAACAAGCAACCTTTTCTTCTCAAAACAAAGTTTTTCCCGAAAAAAATCAATTACAAAACTCATCAAATGTGCTTCAGTTTCAAGCTTGACATCAGAAGTCAAAGAAGCACAAGAATATGCACAAGACAGTAGAACCTTCAATCAAGTCTGGAGAGAAATTCAAGGGTGCTACAACTGGGAAGGCCTACTAGACCCCATGAATTCTCATCTTCGCCAAGAAATTATTCGGTATGGTGAATTTGCACAAGCATGTTATGATTCATTCGACTTTGATCCTCACTCAAAGTATTGTGGCACGTGCAAGTACCAACCTACAGATTTCTTTGATAAGCTAGACATGGCTGACAGAGGCTATCAAATGAGAAGATACTTGTATGCAACTTCAAACATAGATTTACCAAAATTTTTCCAGAAATCCAACATGAGCAGTATTTGGAGTCAACATGCAAACTGGATGGGCTATGTTGCAGTTACCGGTGGATGAAGATGAGATCAAAAGGCTCGGGCGCCGTGATATTCTTATTTCATGGAGAGGCACAGTGACATACCTCGAATGGATTCATGATCTCAAGGACTTCTTACATCCAGCTCATTTCCGCGATGATCCATCAATAAAAATCGAGTCAGGGTTCTTCGATCTATACACCACCAAAGAGAATACGTGCAAGTATTGCTCGTTTTCAGCTCGTGAGCAAGTACTAGCTGAAGTGAACAGACTTATACAGAGATACGAAGGGGAAGAATTAAGCATCACAATAACAGGGCATAGTCTTGGAGCAGCTCTGGCTTTGTTGAGTGCCTATGATATTTCCGAGATGAATTAAAACATCACAAAAACAGGTACTAAGAAAATCCCAATTACAGTTTTCTCCTTTGCAGGTCCGAGAGTTGGAAATCTCAGGTTCAAAGAAAGATGTGATGAACTCGGCGTTAAGGTCTTGAGAATTGTCAATGTCCATGATAAAGTTCCAACAGTTCCTGGAATTATTACAAATGAGAAGTTTCAATACCAAAGTATATTGAAGAAGTTATATCATTTCCTTGGAGTTATGCTCATGTTGGAGTGGAGTTGGCATTGGACCATACTCATTCACCATTTCTGAAGGCCAATAGTGATCTTGGATGTGCACATAATCTTGAGGCTTATTTACACTTGGTTGATGGATTTCATGGCAGAGGTAGGCCGTTTAGATTGGTCACAAAAAGGGATATTGCACTTGTGAATAAGGATTCTGATTTCTTGAAGAGAGATTATGGGGTGCCACCAAAATGGAGGCAAGATGAGAACAAAGGGATGGTGAGAAATAGTGATGGACGATGGGTGCTGCCAGAGAGACCAAGAGTGGAAGCCCATCCTGCTGACACTGCACACCACTTTGAACAAGTGCTCAAATATGCTAGGTCTGGATTTGAATTACTTTAATAGCAGATCATAATTGTGAATTAGCATGCCTAGCATTTTCATGAACTTAGTCTAATTTTAAGAAATAATTGTAAAGAAAAGGAAAAGGAAGAGAGAGAGAGAAGTTGGTTGTGACCGTATCATAATGGCGAAGTGTACGAACTTATCATGTAGTACATGATAATCAAATGAAAATGAGAAATAACAGATTGTCCATATTAGGTGATATAAAAAGCAGAAATGCATTTTTCTGCAAGTTAAAAAATTACTAGGCGGTTTTTTGAAATATTTATTTGAAATAATTACTATAATACTTTTTATAATATGATGAATCTGAGATAAAAAAGATATTTGGAAATTGTGTTTATGATACAAGCAGAATAAAATTTTGAAATTTTTTTTGGCAAATCTTCCTATCGAAACAAACTCTGGTAATCACCAAAACAAAAGGGCAGACCGATTCCTCTTGTCTTGTGCTTGTTTATTTACTCTTGTCCTTGTGAGTTCTTCCTTAGGGTTCCTCATGGTAACTCTTCCGAAAGACTATTTGAGGTTAAGGTATACAATAGGAGAAAAAATTACCTTTAAAAATCATGTTTTATAATCTCAATATAGCAACTAAAGCACATTTTTAGACGCTAATATTGTTTACAACATATATTTTTGCAATGAAGTACATTTTGGATGTTGAAAGGACAATTCAACAATCAATTTTATCTGGTCAATAATTTGTATGTCACTGATTCCAGTTTTTGTTTTAGTACATGCTCATGATTGTCGTTGCTTATCTGCTTGCAAAAAATAGTAGAAAAATTATTAACTTCTAGAAGTGAATAAGATCTCGATCAAAGTCAAGTTACAACAAGATGTAAAGTGAATATATGGTGATGAACACAGTGACAGTTCTAGGCGTTGGATGCTAATTATGGACAATAATGAGTTCAAGTGTTAAGTTAGAAAGATCAAAAAACATGTTTAATTGGTTAATTACGCAATATGTTTTTTTCATGTATTATTTCTAGTATGGGTGGGCAACATGTAAACATAATTTGTAACTTCACCTACCACGTTTAACACCGGCATGTGAGGAATTATCCAGTCCACAGATGAAGGTTGGAGGACTGGGGGGCCGCGGGTGGTGGCAGTTGGGAGGGCTAATGATGTTTGTTTATTGGAGTGTGTTGTAGTGTACTTGTAGGGCTTTTATCTTTATTGCTGTGAACGTGCATTCGCAAATGATATTTGTGACATAAGTCAATGCAGACACACTCAAATTTTCTAAATGATTAGCCATTGGAATCAGCTCAAGACAATGAAACTCATTTGGATTACTATTTTTTACAGTTTATGTAAGATAATATATTATAGCGATTTAATGTAAATTAGTTTAAAATTTATTAAAAAATGTGTCCATAAAAGATGTAATAATTTGAGCAAATCTTTTATATACTGACAATGTATACATTATTATGATTGAATGTACGACACATGAACAAAATTTAAATTTAAATTCGAATGAGTTGTTATACATTCAATGGTAATAATGTATACATTGTCAGTATATAGAAGATTAATCCTTACCATTTTTCCTTAGAAAATTGCAAACCAAACAAGGCTAACTGTCAAAGGACAAAGTCCATGTTTACTATCAATCTCATTTGAAACAACAATAAAACTATAACAGCTGCAATGGGATAATTCTGATTCATAAAGATGTCCCGATCGAGCCAAAAAATATCAATGTGATGTAAAATAAAAGGTCAAAGTCTTTTTCTTCACTTAGATTAATTGGCTTCATCTGGACTCTTCTACATTGAAGAATAACCCATAGTTCACTGGTACTATTTTCTTAGATGGGTCATTATATATTTAAGTTGTTTGGGATCGGGCGCAACTATTTTAAATATGTAGAACTAACAATTTAGTGATAACCAGGCTATATCCATGCTAAAAACCACTCATAATTACAAAAAAGAGAGGAAACAAGGGAAAAATTCAAGAATTTCATTTGTGGAACACAAGTAAAATAAGGAAATAACATGTCCTTAAACCTCAAACCCTACAACTAAAAAACAACTTAGCTATTACTCTAATTAACTAGAAATGATTAGAAAATTGGCTACTTCCCACTCAAAAAAGAATTGGTATAAAGAAATTAAACCAATTTCCTAATTTCTAACTTGGCTATCTTCTATTAAACAACAAACTAATGAAACGATTGATCAATTTGGCATTTAACCATCAATTATCTTGGTGACAAATCACATATTTTGAACCAATATAGTTTTGTTTTCACTTGGTAATTTAATCAATAAATGAGCATATGTAGCTAACAGAGTCCAACTTTTAGTAGACTTTTATCTTGCGCTCCGCTCCAAATTCGCTTAGGCAATCAAATGGTGTAAATTACTACTTTCCTTCTAACAAGACATCCGTCATGTTTGATTCAAGACTCAACCTGCAGCCAAAAAAAAAAACTTTGGAATTTAGCTGGTTCAAGAAAATTTGGTTGCTTCGCTTTTTTGGGACATTGACTACATGAATTTGACTATCTAGCATTTTGATTTTCACCAATCCAATACCTTGACTTCCCAAGTAAATTCGTAGCCCGAGAGTGCAAAACATGCCTTGTTGCCTGGAGTGCATCAAAATAGTCTAATCCGAAACAAACATGAGAAGAACAACTAAAATATAAAATCTAACCACTTTGTTGATAGTTGATTAGAACCCTAATGGAGCTCTAGTACCAATTTGTTGTGGATTGAGCATAGCTATTGAGAACTTTAGAGCAATGTTTTGAAAATTGAATTAGATCGGCCGGTTTGATAGGTCGAACCGCAAAACGACCATGCCTCTTATCTAATTCAAAGATTCAATGAAACCGATCAAACCCAGTCAAGTTCCAGTTGAACCTATAAAAACTGGGATGTATAGTCCAATTTCACTAAATTTTTATTTTTAAAACAAATATTATAGTTTTATTTAAATATTTTAATAATAAAATGAATAATTAATGATTAAAACTTTGAATCCGAGTTGAGCTGGTTGCTTCAATTGAACCATGAACCAGAAGCTCTTCTAGTTCATTCTTTGATCTTGGTTTAAAAATATTGCTTTAGGGTTGACAATTTTACGAAAATAAGAACTAGTATGAAACACGAGTGACACATAAGATGTGGTTTACATCCACCAAGAGAACCACTTCTTACCATGAGAGTTAAAAAAGAAAAAATCGAGTACCACGTGTATCCCTTGTTTAAGTCGTGTATCACCCCTATCCCCCACCAAGAGCTTTCTTACTCCTCTGTGCTTGGGTAAATTTGTAGAAACGTAAATCCACTAATTTGTAGGGTACATTAGTTACTTGGTCCACAGAAGTAAATTAAGGAAATAACTTGTGCTAAACCTAAACCCTACAATTAGGAAATAATTTGGCCACTGCTACGAGTAACGAGAAACAATTAGGGAATTAGTAACCTACCACACAAAGAAGAACTTGCCTAAAAGGAAAATAAATCAATTTTCCAACAAAAATTTTAATATGATGAATTTGAGAAAATTAATCATCTAGATTTCTACTACGTTTAGTTTATGACTCTTTTTCTTGTTTGTCAATCATCATTAATCTAGTTACCAAGAACTAATGTTTTCCAATCCAGTGATCACATTTCGTTCAAATTAACCACGATTGAAGCTTCGAAAGTTTGATGCATTAGATTTTACTATAGCGTTTGAATTACTTTTCTCAAACAAGCAAAAGCTTTTTTGCACTAATAGGTGTAAATACATACTACTTATATAAAAAGAATATTTCAAATTTCTATAGAGGTTAGGTGTCATGTATTTAGATCCACTTATACAACAAAATATTCACACTGCCGGTATCGAATTGAAAAATCGTATGTTTCAGTCCAAAATAATTCAAAATTTTTTTCCTGAAACAATAGAGTAAAAATAATTGGAATTGAGGATTCAAAGATGTTATTGGATTTGAGCCTCACCAGTCCGTGGGACTCCCGAACTATTGAGGGTAGTAGTAGTAAAACAAAATGTGATTCTTCTCTTAGCTTCCACCGTACATGAATTTACATTTCTAACCCTACTATGGCCCCATTTGGAATTATGATATTTTTATTAAAAAAAGTATTTTACAAGATTAAAGCACTTTTAACATATGTGGTAAGCATTATTACTTGAATTTAGGAGTAAAGTTTCTGGCTATTAAAACACTTTTGACAAAAGTTTTAGTGCTTTTAGACCAACTTTTATGTTTCAAAAAAAAAATAAAAAATCAATTTTAACAAATTTATTATAAATTTTGAATTAAATGAAAAGAAAAATATGTTTTAGAAATTCAAACTTACGTATTATCAAATAGAAAAAGTGCTTATGCAAGTATGCACTCAGAAAATATGATTAAGCACTTCATAGGTATTTTGACAAAAAATTCTACTAATTGAAGTATTTCTTAGATTTACTTCCAATCCTGTTGTTACCCTATCTAATAAAATCCAAAACTTTGGTAGATCCAATTTTCAAATATTCAATGGTTTAAATTGTATCACACTACTTAACAAGATGATGTAGTACAATTTAGATTATTAAATTTTTAAAGATTAAATCTACTCAAGTGCAAGCCATAAAGGCCAAAACTTGTAATAAATACTATTTGCTGTTGTAGTTTTATTTTGTAACCACAAAAATTTGCAAACCCACTCATGGGGTCGGGCCCTTTGAGCAATAAGCACTCGACAAGTCCAGCAGCTACCTTACTGAATGAAGTCCAACACCGGAGAACAATTATTTGACTTTTCTCGTCACGTTTTTCTAATGCATTGCTTTCTTGAATTATAGAAGCTAACGAGCATGACCCATTAAAGTAGCGCAGTACTGCTTTTTATTTTTCAAGATTTCGCCCACCGGCCAATATTTGGTTGTTGGCGTGGTTGTCAATTCAACTGCACCAAGAAAGTCACAGTCCGGAAAAAATTAGATGACCTCGGGCTTGATTTGATTCAGAGAGGCCAATATTTAGGCTGGTTATTAGCGTGATTGCCAATTCAACTGCACCAAACAGCTAACAGTCTTGGTCGAATTGGATGAATTCAACTTGCTTAGGACAGTTAATTTCTGTCTTGATCAAACTGGACGAGCTCGACTTGATCTCGTCCATTTTGATGAAGATCGTGGATTCCCATGTGCAACTTTGAAATCATAATGGGCGTATGCGTTTGTGCTTCATTGGAGGATTGGAAGTCACCACCCACCGCCATCAATCAAATCAAGCCGAGCTGGTCCAGTTTTGATCCAGACCGTAGATTTCCAAATGCAGCTTCGTAATTCTTTGCGCATGCCTTCATGCTTTTTGAGAAGGGATAATTCCGGCCTCCCGTGAGATTCTCGTAATATCACCCGGTTCTTTTAAAGATTTATAAAATCTCACTCTCCTCTCCTCTCCTCTCTCTTGACAAGACCAAATCTCTCTAGCAAAAGTCACAAATTTACAATATTACCCTTGCACTCTTAACAACCATTTAATCAAAAAATCAAAACAAAAAGAGAATTTTAAAAAAACCAAAACATATAGATAAAAAATAACTAAATTGCTATCCAACATTGGTCCATATTTCGCTGTATCAAGATGATGATGGGACAACAAAAGACATGGGTAAATTAAAATCTAGTTAAAATCAACCGGTTAGAAAAATTTTGGTAAGTAGTTAACACCTTAAAAATTTTTGTTGAACAGTTATAAGGAAATCAAGAAATTTTTTAGGAAATATGTTTTAATACGCGATGAAGTTTAAATTATACTGAAAATTAAAATAATCTCTTTATGCCCATGATTTGTAATATAAATCTTACTTATAAAAATATATATAAAGAAGTAAGAATTAAAAAATCTAATGACCAAATATATATCTAGGAATATTCTCTTTTTCTTAAAAAAAGTCATTCATCATACTAAGTAATAGTTATTATATATCTATAAAATTACTCGTTATTGCATTTATACTCGCTCATATTTTCATCTTTTTACTTTTAACATTATTTTATTTTTTATTATTGTTGTAAGCTTCATAAGTATGATAACATAAGGGTGGTATTAGAACAAAAATTTTATCTTTCTTGCATTTCCTCCAAAACGGTTAAAATGTTATAAAAATTATCAATCCAAGAGAGGTAAGTAAAATTTTGAAACCTAAAGAATGCTAAGTGATATTATAAAAAGCATCAAGGAAGGTTTCTGAAATTATCTCTTGTTAAAGGTCACCACCCACCATCATAAAATAAAGTTTCGTCATATGTTGTTGGCCAAAACATGACTCACGATATATGAATTTGTCAAGTTTTCACCATGCATTAATGTCATTATTTTTCTATTTTTCAATCAGTGTCTATTCTATTTTATAAACCATAAAAAAAGTTAATATAAGTGGTCATGGAATTGCAACTTATTAGTAGTAGACCTTGGGAAGGAGGTCAAAGGGAGCAACCCGAGCATGTCCTGCGATTCAAATCTTGATGCAATATTGCAACTACTAGGGAGTATGTTAATAGAGGCTGGGACAAACTTTCTAATTTCAGGATTTGGTCAATAAGTACAAGTTATTTGTGCTAAGTTACAGCCTGTCAAAACAATTGTACACAAGTCTACAATTGATATTATTACAGCCATTTCTGTCCCAAGTTTAGGTGTGGTGGGATCCAACTGATATTATTATTTCATTCTAAATCTTTTTTTTTTCGAGACGATAACTATTATATGATTTATCTATTCTAAACGAGAGAGGAGGGAAGTCTAAAGAGGCTATGTTTGGAGTTAGCAGGCATACAAACTTTACTAAATCAAAGAAGTGCTTTGACATAACTCTTAATTTTTTTTTACTGCAGGTGAAATTTAAACCCTCATCTACAGTTTAAGAAGAGACTTAAAGACCCTGTTACATTATGCGAAGTCAAGTAAACCACAATGTAAAATCATGATGCCTTTTGAATGAGGTCTGAGCAACCGTACCCAACATTTAAGGCCACATTAGGCTCAAGCTTCAAAAACTTCAAAATCTACTGCTAAACTTCATTTAAACAATATTTAAATCCTTATTTTACTATTACAAATTAGTACAAGTATTCCCTATGAACTATAACTTTTTTTCAAGAATCAAAGAGGGGAAAGGAGAATTTGTAATCGCAACCTCTAATTCCTGAAATTTCGATTTTAACTATTAGGCCAAAATCTTCTCGATTTATCAACTATAATTTGTTAAAATACAAAATTACTAAACTAGTGAACTGGCAATTGTTCGCACTTTGCTCCCCTTTGAGCAAGAAAAAATTCCTAATAGAAACAACTAATTATCAACTCAAAAAACGTGGCTGTTTGTCGACAATAATGGTGTATGGTCAGGAATGTGGAAACTACCACGAGCAAATTTTAACCCTATCAGAAATATATTTTTTTTCCGTCTCTCTTTTCATATCGTTCAGAAGGAGCTCCTCTAGTAAAATTGGATCTTGCTAGAAGTACTCGGTTGCAAGACAAGATACATGCAACATGTGGCGAATACGAGCGATAGATATCCAGCTGCTATTCCAATCATTCTTTGGGACAGGTGAAATCAATTGTTGCAAAGCTGACAACGAAGAACAATTAATAGATCAAATTGCTATTTCTATGGACCTTTCATGGCAGATATTGGAAGCTAGAAACGAGTGGCATTGTCAACCAGAATTCGGTTTCAGAGATGAAATAGAAGAAAGGCCGCAGTTTGCAGATTAACAAAGTTGCGATTCAAACTTTTGGGTGGGTTAGTGGGTTACTGGTCCAACCAATGAATGGATGGTTGAACCAGTGGATGATTAAAATATGATTTTTTTTAATGTAAAAATGGTATGGACATCAATAAAACATGTTATAGATAATTTTTTGTTTAATTTAACGAGTTATTAAACAGTTAATCATTATGAAAGTTAACCACTGGGGTTGACCCAGTGATTAGGAGAGAGATCTGAGAATTCTCTCCACTGTCAAATTCTTGAATCTAGTAGTTAGGGTTGGGAAAGGGCAAGGAGGGGTGGGAAGGTTAAAAAAATCAAATAAATTTCAGAAAAAATGTAGTTTTGGTCCTCAATGTTTGGCACTTGGCAATTTTGGTCCCTGAAGTTTCAACAAAAATAAACCTAATCCCCAATCTTTGATACTTTGTGTAATTTTAATCCTTAAAGGTTTTATAAAAATAAATTTGGTCTCCAATGTTATCAATTTAAAGTCGATTTAGGACAAATGGATTTTTTCAAATATTAACAAAATCAATCACGCACAATTACATATTTTTTGAAATAAACTGCTTAAAAAAGATCCAAAATAGTAAACTTAAAACAATAAAAATAATTCATGTGATGGCATGTTAGTAACTAACAACCCAGGAAGAACAAAAGAAAGGAAATTTGTTAATCAATATGATAAAAATAAGTATTTATGTTATTTTGCTTAAGGGCAGTAGGGATAGAGAGTTGAAATGAGTTAGGTGAATCAACTATTTTTAGTTTTCTAGTTTCAAAAATTTCCTTTCTTTTATTAGTTAATTAGTTAGCACGTGAATTATTAGTTGTTAATTTTTTTAAAGTTAGCTATTATTTTGCTTCTTTATTTTGAATTTAATTTAATGGACACATGATTTGAAGTGACTAAATTCTATAAGTAATTGGGGAAAAAATCTTCAAATATCCTAAATCTTTAACTTGATACATTAGGGACCATATTTGCTCTTGTCAAAACTTTAGAGACTAAAACTGCACATGTACTAAATACTGAGAACTAGTTTTTTTTTTTTTTTTGCCAAAACTTAATCATACAGGGGTTAAACATTGGGGACTAATATTGCATTTTCTCCATAAATTTAATAATCCACCAACCTGCGAGCGTAAGATGTTATTTAAATTTAGTCCAATCATATATCTGTGGGTGTTGCTATCTGGTGAAGGATTGGGAGCCTATTTGGGTGTTGGCCCAATCTGGTATTGAATAAAGTTATAACCCAACCTTTGATTGGTATGGATCGGGAGCAGGATCGTTGCCATGTTTTTAATAGAAGGGGTCCGTGGAATGGTTACTCGCCTTGATTTAGAATAGCGCAGGACCTTAGATTAACGGATCAGGGATCGTCTAAACCTTGTTGTCTTAGCCTAAGCATGGTCACTGCCCTAGATTGCTTGATGGGGTTAATGTCGCATAATGGAATTAAGTGAGAGCTAAAGGCGGACAAGGCAAAAGCAAAAAGTGAAGGAATTAATTGAGGTGGAAGCGAGATAGGGACGATCATCAGAATGATGGTCCTTGAACAGTTAATGATCAAGATTGGTGAAAAAGAAAATGTAAGGCTCAAATCACTGCATGTACATCATTTTCAATATCATATGTGAAGCCCACAAAAATTTGTTCTACAGTTACTTTTCATTGAAAGTGAGTATATCATGAAAAAAAAGTAAACTACATCATGTGAAATTGAACAAAAATTGGCACAAACAGTTGAGGTGGAGTCACTTGGAGACCAAGTCATCCTCACTAGCAGAGAAGTCGTGAAAACCAACTACACTACTTTTAGAGTAGTTTGCCACCAAGAGAACTTTAAACCTCTACTTAGATATAGATGAAGAGATTTGATTCCTTACCTATATTTTAAAAATTCAGGCTCTTTCCCCTAACAAAGAGTAAGAGTAGGTGTTGAATGGAATCTTTCATATTTGAAAAAAAAAAACAGAGAACTCATGGATGTGTTTGGGAATAAAAAAAGTAAAGAAGTCAGGGATCCCTCCTGCTAGTGGGGCAGTATTATGAGGCCCATTGGTGGTTAGTGACGCTGCCACCCATCCCTGTTTAGATGGATATGAGTGCTGGACTAGTATGGAGGAATTAAGGATACGACACTTGGAAGCAGTAGGTTTGAGAGAGATAACAATAAATAGAGGAAGCTTGCTAGGTTGAAGTGGATTGGATCCTTTATATCTTGAACTGTTCTTGAACTCTCACTGCCACCTCTCACCATTCCATTCTTGTACTTAATTTGCACTCTTTATAAGGTCTAGGTTATTGTTTTTTTTCTATCTTTTCTTGGATCTCGGTGTTGATTTGGATCTTGAACTGATGAACTGGTAATCAGTTACACTCTGTGGGCTTCGGATCTTGAAAACTTTTCGGACGAACATCTCAACAATATCTTACTGGTAAAATTTGAAGTGTAAAATGTTATTAGGAATAATATTTGTCTTTAAAATGAATTGTAATAATACATCATTTTTGCACTTCATTTCTTTATCTTTAGAATAGAGTTTGAGGAGTAGTAATTTTTAGTAAAAGGCTCCAAATAAGTATTTGAAATGGTGTTCAACTAAAAATGAATGTGAATAGAAAAAGTAAGGATCCGTAATGGAAGTTTAAGACGTAAATGAACCTCACATATACGGGACACTTAACACATGTAACAAAAGATGTTCTATAATTTTTTTCCTTTTTTTTTTGGTCAACGTATGATTGTCTATCTCCAACATTAATTACAAAACTAGTCGAAGAAACTAATTTCTTAGACAAATGATTGATTATGCCCAAATTGGCCAATTACGCGGATGCATATGTGATTCACGATAGGGATGTAAATAATCCAAGTTTCGAGCGTGATTATCTTTCATGATTATAAGTTTTGATTGGCTCTTCCTACTTTAATAATTTAATATTCTATTATTTATTAGAGTTTGAGTTTAACAAAAGACTTCTTATTACTTTCTTATATTATTTTTGTTTTTCTTGCTAGTTTTTAAACTAATTTTCTTGCCTTTTCTTAAAATTTGTTTCATAAATTACCCTTTGAATAAAGTTGCTCACCTACGACCTTGTTTAGCTGATTAATCTATTACGATCCAAGAAAAAGTAGAGACAATTCCTACTACCTTTGTTAATACTATTATACATAAATTTTTTCTTAATTCTTTATCGGCATGTTCAAATCTTTAAAGTGTCTTTTTTTCCTATTTATCTCATGTATTGGCACTTTTGGACATAAGATTGATTCAGAAGCCTTTAAGAATTAATTTGTAATTTCAGCATAAAAGCATTTAAACACAAGTAGCAGAAACTTTAGGCAAGTTTTTTATGTTGGATTATAACAAATTAATGCAACATAAAATCATAGATATCAAAATGAGGCAAAATATTTCATTGATGAAGAAAATTTACATCAACTAAAATACTTACTTGGCTGATGGACATTGTACAATAGTTGGATTAATGAACTTTGTACAACGGTTGAAAACTTTGAATATGAGATTTAAAGGTTCTAATATGAAACAAAAAGTAGGAACAAGAAAATAACTTTCTAGTTAATAATCCAAAAGTGGTTTGGATTATTGTCTCAAATTTATGCTTGCAATTACCGTCTTTAGAGTGGATGCTTGAGTTTGGAAGCAATCGTGAGTTATTCTTTCTCTCCAGGACTTGTTCATCTCTACTCCAGATTCCTCCTTTTATAGTTATTAGGACTCCTGTTCCTTTGTTAAATTATTGCTACTACAGTGTTTTCTTGATAGGCATCAAAGCTGCTAATTGTTCTCTAAATCATCGTGATAAGTATCCGATAATTTTAGTTATCGGTTGAGTGATCTTGAATTCCTAATAGGACTTGACAGTTGGCATGGTATTCGATGAAAGTGCTTTTAAAGCTATTGGTGCAAAGGTTTGATATGGCATCTGTGAGGACCCGAAAATTCTCTTATTTTAATTGTAATTTACTGGCTTATTTAATTATTTATTCACCTGTTTTCTCCGAATAATTATTTCAACCATTTTAAGTCCATTTGTATGGAACAACGTCTCCCTTATATTTTTAAAACGTTTCGTTAGAAAAATTGATTTTCGAAGACTCGTTTAGTGAGGAATAACGAGTACATGCTTTTCGAGGCAAAATTTGATTCGAGAGTGCAATAATTTTGGAGAATTAAGAATGATCAATAGTAGACTAAGAAAAGTTAATTGAGAGATTAGATATGAGTTCTAATTAAGCTTATACCGTGTTCGCGCCGAAAGTTTTCGAAAATCGCACCGCGATACAAATTGAGGCTTGAGGGATCAATATGTGTGAGTACTCATAGTTTTATTTCTAAAATAACTATTTTTATGATTAATTACCCTAGTAGTAGTTACTTATATTATCGTTACAAGAATTCCTTTTAAGTTTCACTTTATTGCGCGCGAATCGGAAATTCGCGTAAATTGAGCCGGAGCGGCTAAGTGGAGATTTAAGAAACTTAATTTAAACTACTAAGAGTGAATAATTATAATGTTTAAGGAGGTGCATTAGAGGTTTAGTGCACAAGTGAAACAAACCCGAGAGAAAATGGGCACGAAACGCGCGTGTACGCGCACTATTGAGAGTTGATTTTTGTGCCACATTAAAGCCACACCTACCAAGCTTCTCCAAGAAGCTTTACCAGCTGCTACACTCTCTCTCTTTTCTCTCTCAAAACAGCCGAAATTCTCAAGGCAAGAAGGAGCAAAAATTTCTTCATCATCTCACTCAAATCATCCATCCATTTCACCATCCATCCATTTCACTTCAAATTTGCCACACAAACTCAAAACCAATTGGAGCTTCACTTGGGCAAGGAAAAGAGCATCATTTCCACGGTTTCTTGGAGCTTCATAGTGGCCGAAATTCTGGTCTTCAACATCCAAGAAGGTAGCAAATCATCCAACCTTTGAAACTTGATTTTTGAGATTTATATTGGACTTGGAAGCTTGTAGCTTCATGTGGGTAACTTTAGTTGGTTGAAAATCATGTGAGTGGGCTCTATGAAATCCCACATTGGACTTGTTGGGCTGATATGATGATATTGGATGTTATTTATGTTGATTAAGTGTTAAATTAGTGGATATAAGTTGAAAAAGTGGAAGGAAAACAAAAGGGAAACTTGGAAGAGAAAGGGCCGAATTCTGCCCTGTCTGTGCATAGGCCTTGGTTCAAAATTTTTGTGGTTAAATTGCCTTGATTTTGATGTAGATATGTTGTATAGGTTGTGTGGAAAGTTTTCACCAAAAATCACTTGATTTGGTTGGGTAAAAGTTGCATTTTCAAAACATGTTCAAACCTGGAAAACGTGTACAGAGGTACTCTGGCAGCGAACTTTAAATGATCATAACTCTTTGCTCCGATGTCGAATCGAGTGCCGTTTGCGGAATTTGAAACTAGACACTTTCATTTTTCTAACAGTATAAAATGCATCCCCTGATTCGACTTGAGTGAACCGTACTAGCTCTTCAAAGTCACCTGTCCTGTTTTGTTACTCTGCTAGAGAGTCAATGAGGTGCTGGGACTTGTTGCTTGAATTTGAGCTAGCTATAGACAGAATTTCTAAACGATTTCTTCTGATGAATTGTAGCCCTATGAATTTAGTTTCTAACGCCACCAACCATGCTTAATTCTAAGTTGAATTGAGTGAGTTATGTCCTAATTACAGACCTGCACCAGAGAAAGAAAACCCTAATTTTGGGCTAGCCAATGGCTTATTTCGAATTGGGACTTGTTATTTTGAAACTTTTGGTGTTAATCACCTAAAAAATGTATGTTGAATGTTTCTTAGACCTTTCCTTCCCAAATGAACCATGTTTGAGATGATTTCATTGGCCAAAGGTTCGAAAAAAGGAAAATGGAAGCCTAAGGCAGAATTGCCTTGTATATTCCTGGAACTTTAGTGGTCTAGTTAACTGACTTCCCGTATGAATTTTTGATTGAAATTGGACAGAGGAATAGCCCTTATATGGTAGTGTAATCATACCAAATTTGGTGCTATTCCAAGTCCATTTCGATGCCCAACTAGAATCCCAAAATTTGTGTTTCAAATCTGGAAAATTGCCCAATGGTCTTCATTTTGAACCAACTTTGAGCTGCTATATCTTGGCGCTCAAAACTCCAATTCTTGTTCCGTTTGTTTTATTTTAAACTTTGATTGTAACTCTAATTGATTTTCAAATTTGAGAGGCTAGTTCGTATTCTGTGAATTTTTCGAAATTTCCAAAGTTTGCCAAAAACCAACCCCGAATCTGTCTTGGGAGTCCAAAACAGAAACTTGAAGCCAAAATTTAAGTGTCTTCCATTTTGAATCATGGAAAAGTGCCTTCTAGGAACTTTTAGTACTTTGGAAGTAGTTTCCAACGGTACTAAGTTTTCCAATTTTGGACCTACGAAGAGTGAGATATGATTTTTCCAAGAATGTACCTCAAATCTGAAATTTTCAAATTTGACGGGAATTGAGTTTTGGAGACTCTTCCCTATCCTTCAATACTAGTTGACCATTTGGACTCGTTTTCACGAAGGAAATCAGTTTTCCTTGTGTTATTAAACACCACCTTCGAACCTTGAATTTTGAGCAAGTAAAGCTTTAATTCGTGATATTTTCTTAGATTGTACAAGTGTACAATCTCTCTCTTGATAAGAGAGGATTTATAAGTGATAGTTAATTATTGTTTGCTCAGGCGTTCAAGGGGACCTTCAAAAGGATCTCACAGGGGACGTTTAAGTACTTGATCTGTGCAACACACTCTCCTTTTGTCTAGGTGAGTGTCAAGTGTATGTGAACTTGTTACGTGCTTAATCGTTATTAGTGATTGAATATTTTGAAAATGCTGAGTCCAGTGTGTACTTTACCGCACTCGTTCTCATTTAAGTGAAGTGTACTTGAACTACTTGACATGAAATACTTGAAGTGAATATTTACGTGAAGTGTACTTGAATTACTTGAAGTGAATTGCTTGAATTGACTTGTTAAGTGAATTAAGTGAAGTGTTTTAATGATTAATTATGCTATGGCTGCATAAGTCGAGTGGAGTGAATCTCCTCGACTCCTAGTGATACTAGTGGGGGACGCCCAAATCTCATCGGCCGACTTTGCGACTCGAGCCAGCATGGGATCGGTCGAGAAGCTTGGGGAGCCATGGGAAACGTGTATAAGCTTGATCTAATGGAGAGATCTTGCTTGGCATACTCGAACAGTATCGCTTATAACAAAAGATAGGCGGGTCCGATACAGGGGTATGTAACGGTGATCGGGGAACGAGTAAGTGAAATTCTATGGATTATAACCTACCCGATTGACGGAGTGTCAATTCGTGGAGGTTCTGGATCGTGCAAGTGGAAAATAGCTCCTGAGAACTCTTATATCCTTGAATTGTTTCTGTTTACACTTTCTCGCTCGAATTGTTATTTACTTGAATATTACTATTTTACTTGTTAAATGGGATTGTTACTTGGACAACGTGCTTGCATGTGTGTTTCTTGGCCTCACGAGCAATTGCTCACCCCGTAGATTTGTTTTCCTTAACAGGAATGGAACTGAGGTGAAACTCAGACGAATCATTGGGATGAGCTTTTGTAATAGGGATTCGATTGTAATCGAATGGACATCTTTTGGGCAGTTGTATGTCTTTCGAAAAATTGATGTATTTTGTACTCGTGGTGTAAGACTGGATATTTGGTTATGGAAGCGACTTTTCTTTATTAAACTTGTATTAACGGTTATTATCGTTAAACTTGAATCGATTTGTCTTGAGTCCTGACGAGAGTTGGGCAGGCGTCCCGCGCATACCCTTTGGTCCGCCTTAGGGAGAAGTGGGGGCGTCACAGCATCTTATCTTGGTCGTCCCATTTTGCATGTTTGATTGTGACCTATTTTCCATTTGTTTTGGCCAACAAAGTGACTGACCATCTAATATTCTAATTAATTGGTTGATTATTTTAATCTCTTCTAGTTTTTTTTTCTTTTTTTGGCTTCTAATGTCCTAACATATTTTCTAGATTATGCATTCCTTCGTCACCCATGACGCTTTCTAATCCTTTTTCTCCATCATCTTCTTCATTTATGTACATATCTTGGATTTTCTGATAAATTTCCCTTGTGTATAATTCCGCCAACTTTTCTAATTGTGTTCTTTATAAAAATAAAAATCTGAAAATTTCTATCCGTAGTAAAATTTTCTAGTAATCATCTTCTAAAGGAAGTGGCGGGCAGTTTAATTGGACTTCATTTTCTTCAAGCCTGTCATGTGTGATTTGACTTGCTATCCAATGATTAATTTGCTCCTTCATTGTAAGATTTTTGCATTCCCAAGAATAATTCTCAAAAGATATTATTGGTCTAACTCGATGTTCATCTAATTTGATATGATGCTGTACTGGTTGACATATGCCCTAAATAAATTCTGGCCCTTTGTTAAATACTGTGGCTTCTACATATCTGCATTAATCTTGGCTAACTAAAGAATTTACTACATCTGCTAATTTTCTACCAAACTGGTCTGTCTGATCTAGATCGGAGAAAAAAGGTGAATGAACGAATTTATAGTCTAGAAGCTTTTGAGGAGTTAAAATCACGGTTTGTTCTTCTATGTGTAACACTAATGGTTAATGAATGTCCAAATAAATAGTTACCTTACAAATGCTAAATGCCAAATGGCACTTGGATTTTTGTCTTTCTAAAGAAAGTATTTTGCAAAGAGGATTGACTCTAGGACAGGCAGTTTGAAATCCATAGTATGTATCCCAAATGAATAACATATCGGTTGGATAAAATTTGAATTTTGGGATATCCTGTAAGAATTCTTGAATAGTGATCATTATGTTAATCTCACTGTGTTGAATCTTTGTGATGATCATTTTTTGAACTTCTTCAGGAAGTGGTGCCAATGTTTTAATTTTTTTTCTTTTTCCTCAAGACTAAGAGGTATTTTTTCTTGAAAATTTTCTTTCTTTTGGCAAGATTCAGGATACAGTAAAGGTGAAAGGCTTTTTATTTTTCTTATTAGCAATTTTTTTCTTCCTCTAACTTTCTACATTTATCGTTTAATAATTTAAAATTTTTAAATATTGTTTTACAATAGTTACAAAATTCTAATTTTCTTTGCTAATTACTTTCTACAATATTTCCATCTAAATAATTTTGAGCACTTCTACTAACACAGAAATTAATTCCTATATTACAGTCTAACCACCTAAAAATTATTTCCTTCTATATTATAGTCTAACCACCACAAAGTCCTTGATATTTACAGTTAGAACTGATTGTGAAGTAATAATAAAATTTTATAATGAAACTAATGAGAAAAAATTAAGTAGTAAAAGATGGCACAATTTTGTAAATACTAGGTACTGCACATAGAAGAACAAACCATGATTCTCACTTCTGAAAAGCTTCTACACTATGGATTTGTTCATTCACTAATTTTTTTTCGATCCAAATTAGACAGATTAGTTTGGTAGAAAATTAGCATATGCAGTAAATTTTTTATTTAGTCAAGATCAATTAATGCAGATATGTAGAACCCACAATATTTAGTAAAAGGCCAGAATTTATTTATGGCATATGTCAACCAGCACAACATCATATCATTCTGAATGAACATCGAGTCAGACCAATGATATCTTTTGAGAATTATTTTTGGGAATGCAAAAATCTTTCAATGAGGGACCAAATTAATCATTGGATAGTAAGGCAAATCACATATGACAGACTCGAAGAAAATGAAGCCCGCTTAAACTGGCCGCCACTTGTTTTAGAAGATGATTATCAAAAAATTTACTACGAATGGAAATTTTCAGATATACAATTTTTACAAAAAACACAGTTGCAAGAATTGGTGGAATTACACATAAGGGAAATTTGTCAAGAAATCCAAGATTCGTGCATGAATGAAGAAGATGATGGGCAAGAACAATTAGAAAATGTCAAGGGTGACAAAGGAATGTATAATCTAGAAAATATGTTAGAATATTAGAAGCAAAAAAAAAAAGAGAAAAGAGATTAAAATAATCAACCAATCAATTAGAATATTAGATGGTCAGTCACTTTGTTGGCTTAAACAAATGAAAAATAGGTCACAATCAAACATGGAAAACGGGACTGTCGAGATAAGATATCATATCAAGCTGCCGCACCAATAGCTTTGAAGCGCTTTCATCGAATACCATGATAACTACCAAGTCCTATCAGAAATTCAAGATGACTCAAGCCACAACTAAAAACGTCAAATGCCTATCAAGATGAGTCACAGAACAATTAGCAACTTAGATGCTCATCAAGAAAACACTGTAGTAGCAATAATTTAATAAAGGAACAGGAGTGACAAGCGCGGGGTATACATATATCAATTAACTCATCTACAATTAAGTTTTTATTTATAAAATTCTAAATACCCCACATGCGATTTTTCGCAAGTATACGAGTCATTTACTGAGTATAAGGGTATTAGGTGTTGATCCTACAGGAAAGATTATCAATTACCGATGTTTTTTGAATTTCTTTATTATTTAGACTATCACAAGTACAAGAAATTAAATCTATACTATAAAAGTAACAAAAATACAATAGAAAACTCCTAAAGGTATGGAATTCCTTACTACTCTTGCAAATGATATTACCGGTTAAGTGAATGCTATTATCTTGGCTAGTTATGGCGTAATTTCCTAATGTATGTGAAACCTACTCTCGTAGTGAATCAACTATACTTGTAGCTAAACCATACCTACTCTCGTAGTTATGAAATTAACTACAAACTCATTTCTTCTATGAAATTACGTGAAACAAATCACTAAGTCATATAAGTGCACCTCTACTCTCGTGAGTGAACTCCCTAAGTTTATCACTTTCTTGAACTAGTGTTAAATTCTAATTCTCATTGCAAACTTAACCCTTTAAGATTATCACAATTAATAGCCGTTTAATCATGATTAGAAAAGCAAAAGTGATAAATAACTTGCTCAAAATAATATTATCAAATAGCCAAATAAATATCACTAGTAAGATATAGCAAGTTCATCCATAACTTTAGACATAAACTTTAGAAACACATATTGAAACACAAATCCAAAACTTACATATTAACCATACTTAAGATTCCAATCCAAAAGATAAAGAGTTGAAAAAGAGATAACCCTTGTTACATGAGTTTCAACCCCGCCTTCTTCATCTCCATCTTCAGCCTAATCTAACCAATACACAAGAGTGGATAACACACATAACTACCTAAACTATTCTATACTATACTGATCTAACTAATGAACTAAGGAAATTCTAGTAAAGACTACATTTTTTGGTGAGTTTCTCTAGCCTTCCAAAGTTGTGAAAATGGTCTCCAAAGACTGCTATTTATAGAGGATTCAAGAGTAAAATGAGTTGTTTCTAGTTGTCATTTTTTACTCTTGAAACTCCCATGAATTGTTTCTCCAACTTTCTACCTCTTCTTGGTCAGATACAACCGAAATTACTTACTGGAATTGATCTGGAAAATTGTGTGAACAAAGAACAAGTGGTAGAGCAAGTTTCAGTGGAAAATAATGAATACGTGACCTAGAAAACGCGACCTTAGGTTGTGTATTGTATCCCACGTATTGCGTTTTGTAGGTTGCTCAATTCTGGATAGATTTCATGCTTGCTCTATTTTTTGTCCAATTTCAACTGATACTTTCTCAATGATAGAGGCTGAAATAGTAAACATGAAAGTTATAGTCCTTTGAGTCAACTTTCCAATGTATCAAGAATCATCCAATTTGGAGCTCTATGGACTGAAATATGACCAAAATACCTCAACTGATCAGAATTCTATTTCAGCTTTCAATCATGAAAATGTACTCCTGTATTTCGAATTTTTGACAATGAAAATGATTGAATTAGACTTTGATGTCTCATACCAAATGTATATCTATCTCTTAGTTTCAAAATGATTTAAAAATCACCTCAATCCAATGTTTGTAACTCAAGATATAGTTAAAATACCACAAGGTGTCAAAGTTGGAAAACTTGCATTTCATCCTTTGAGTATTTTGCACTTCATGTTCTCTTTTTATCACTTCTAACCATCATCAATCATCCAATTATCTTCTCAACTCATTTCATTTGATGATTGAATCATTAAACCTAAAAAACATGAAGTTTTCACCATTAAAATCCATAGAAATACAATTTTTACCACTTAAACTACAAAACGCATATTTTCACTAGAAACTTAGTTAATTAGATATAAAAGTAGTTAAAACACACCAAAACTAATTAATAAAACACACTTAAAATATGCACTTATCAAACTCTCCTACAGTTGAACCATTGCTTGTTTGTCCTCAAACAATAAGAAATACAAACCAACAATGATCCAAAATTTTGAAAATAAACATATGTGCACAATTCAACTTCATTTCCTTAAAACAAGATAAACAACCATTATGCAATCATTCAATTAAGTTCAAGTACTCATAATATCAAGTAAAGGAGAACCAATTATACCACAATTGTAATTAGTTCACTTCAATTTCTCATCCTTACCCAATTTCACCATCAAGTAAGTCATATGATCAATACAAATGCTTCCTAAACTCATGATCATCTTCTTATTCAAAATTAAAGCGGAATTATTTATATAGTATATCTACAATATATACTTAAATTGTGAAAGTGCCTTTTGACGCGACGATCAACATTTTTAGATGAAGATCGCCTGTTATTCAACACTTCAGATTCTCAAGTTGCTTTGCATACTTTTAATGTAAATACCGTTTTACGTGAAAGTCGATATTTTTAGATGAAAACTCCCGGTTACTAAATACAAGAACCATTGGAATAGAACAAATCTTATTCTCTCTCTTTTTTGTTTCTTTTTTTTACTTTTTTTTCTCTCTCTTTTTTTTTTCAAAGTAAAAATAATAATTAGTCCCTCAAAAGAATAATCATGAGAAGAGTATTGCAATTATTGATCATATTTATCACTTAATTTTGTAAAATCAAGTAAAGAGAAGAAATTTCATTAAATATACAAAATTTAGGCATAATTTTCTCCACTTTACATGATACACTATCCTACAAATGTAATAAATTATAATCACATAATAGTCATTTTCAAGTTAAATAAGAAATGAAGTTTTTAAGTCGCATACATTTATCTCAAAAGTAGAAGAAATTTGAGTTACTAATGGTATGGAACTTGTAGCCCTTTGGAAAAAATTTAAAAAATTTAAAACTTTTTTGGGGCATTTTGCAATTTTGGACAAAATTTTGAAAAAATTTTGGTAGAGTTTTCCCTTATAAATGGACAAAACTCCCTGCCAACAAACCCAGTTTTAAACAAATTAAAGCACAAGAAATATTTCCAAGGCAAGTCCAAATCATTTCAATTACAAGTCAATCACAACCAACATATATAATCTCAATTCTTCCCCCCGCACTTAACATGCACATTATCCTCAATGTGTAAAAAGGAAAATCAAAATAAAGAAAGGAATACTCCCTATTAATGCGATTGATGTTCATGAAGTGTCACAAACAATTATCCGCTTATCTCCAAAACTTCATGAGTTCCATTGGATATGTGACGCCCCCACTTCTTCTTAAGGCGAACCAGAGGGTATCTGCGGGGCGCCTGCCCAACTCTCGCCAGGACTCAAGGTAAAACAATTCAAGTTTAACTATAAATATCCAACATTACAAGCCTAATTAAAAAGTCGCTTCCAAAACCAATATACAAAAGTACACCACGAGTACAAAATGCGTCAATCATCCACTTCTTACATTTGATTCTCAAAAGTTACATTAAATCTCCATTTATACAATAATCCAAAGTCTAGCCAAGTACATTGGAAAACCCTAAAACAAAAATACATCCAAAAAGGGGTTTCCTCAAGTTAACTCCGATCCATTCCTGTTAGGAAAAACAAATCTAAAGCGTGAGCAAAACGCTCGTGAGGCCAAGGAACACACATGCAAGCACATAGTCCAAGTAACAAACCCAATTAAATGAATAAAGCAGTAATATACAAGAACTTAGCAATTCGAGCAATAATGTGTAAACAGAAACAATTCAAGGATATAGGAGCTCTCAGGAGCTATTTCCACTTGCTTCGCCAAGGTCATTCGTGTACCTTCCCGCGATGACTCTCCGTCAACCGGATCGGTATTTCAAATCCGTAGATCTCCACTTACTTCTCATCCATCCACCATACACCGCACCGGGCCGGAACGACATTTGTAGGGCGATACTCTACGAGTATGCCAAGCGAGACCTCTCCAATACGTCAAGCTTATCATGTGATTCTCATGGCTCACCGAGATTCCCGACCAAGCCCTTGCTGGCTCGAGTCCCAAGGTCGGCCGATGAGTTTGGGCGTTCCCCATGTAACATTTGAGTGTCGAGGAGATTCACTCCAATGACGTATGCAGCCGTAGCATACAAATTCATGTTATTCAGGCATTTGATAATTTCAAGCATTTAACATTTCCTAGCATTTGGCAAATTTCACGTATTTCAAACGCGAGTCATTTGTTTCAAATGAGAATGAGTGCGATAAAGTACACACTCGACTCCATTTTTCAAATCTTAAGTCAAGAGTATCAAATAAAGCATGTATCAAATTCACAGGAGTTCAAGTAGACATGCACTTGACACTCACCAAGTAATGCAAGGAGAATCGTCACTTAGAGGTTTAAGCGTTCACCGTAGGGTCCTCTTGAAAGTTCTCGTGGGTGCCTGAACAATTAAATAATAATTCATCACTTGAAATCCTAATTACCGAGGAAGATTGTACACTTGCACAATCTAAGAAAATTCTCGTGAAAATGAGCCCGATTTATACATAAATCAAGACTCAAAGGTGGTGTTTTGAGGCATAGGAGAAATCAGGTTTTCACCTTTGAAATCAGGTATAAAACGTTCAAGTGGTATCGAGAAGAAAAGGAGAATTAAAAAACTCCATTTCTTTTAGTTTCAAAAATTTTAGATTTGAGGGGTATTCTTGAAAAAATCATAACTCACTCTTCGTAGGTCTAAAATTGGAAAACTTGGTACCGTTGGAAACTTCTTCCATAGTACTAAAAGTTCTTAGAAGACACTTTTCTATGATTCCTAACGGAAGATATTCAAAAATTAGCTCAAAGTTGCTGTTTTAAGCTCGCAAGGCAGTTTTAAGGTTGGTTTTTCGCCAACTTTGGAAAATCGGAAAAAATCACAGAATTCGATCTAGCCTTTGGATTTTCTAAGGCAATCCCTCAACCAAATTTCATGGAAAAATTCGTTTGGGAAGCTAGTGAACAAAGTCAATAAAGTTTGCAAAATTTCTAAGGCAATCTGCCTTGCATTTGTGTTTTTCCCTTTTCCAAACATTTGGCCAATGAAAATTTTCAAACATCATCCATTCATGAAGACAAGGTCTAAGAAACATCCAAGGTGTAATTTGGTAGGTGATTACCACCAAAAAATTCGAATTAACAAGTCCCAAATCGAAGCTAAAGCTTTAACTAGCCCAAAAGAGGGTTTTCTACCTCTGAGTCAGTTTCGGATTTCAGCCACAACTCACTCAATTTAACTCGGAATTGAGCGTGGTTAGTGGCGTTGAAAACTAGATTCATAAAGATACAATTTCTTAGAAGAAAGCATTTTCAAAATCAGTCCACAACTAGGTCATTTTTGGACACCAAGTCGCTGCACAAAACAGAGTTCCCTGTGAAAACGTGGAACAGGGCAGTCGACTTTACAAGCTTGGTACAGATCACTCGGGTCGAATTAGAACCTGCATTTTATACCGTTGGAATGCTGGGAATGTCTAGTTTCCAGTTCCGCAAACGGCACTCGATTTTGACATCGAAGAAAAAAGATATGGCCGAAACAAGAACACTGCCTGGGCAGTGACGTGAGGATTTTCCAGGTTTGCTTCCTTACGAAATTTTAACTTTTGGCCAACCAATTCATGGCATTTTTCAACGAAACTTTCTACACATCTCATACAACATATAAATATCATAACTAAACCATTAGATCCACAAAAATTCGCCTTAAAGGCCATGGACAATATAAGGGCAGAATCGGAAAATTTCACCCTTCACTACCGTTGAGCTTTCCTTCAATAATGCTACTTATTTCCACTAGTTTAACCTCTAATCCAGCATTAACAACAATAAAACTCATCAAATCAGTCCAACAACTCAAAGTGGGAATTCATAGAGCCCACACAACAAATTTCACCATAATCCAAGCTACCCACATGATCATACAAGTATATATGCGTAATACTACTACCACAAGTCAAGATTTATAAGGTTGATCGCTATATACCTTCCTTGGTGGTTCAAGCAGAAATTTCGGTCACTTGAAGCTCAGCAAAACTGTGGAAAATGAGCTCCTTTCTTAGCTTGATGTGGTCTCCAAGTGATGAGCTAGGTACGGTTAAATTTTGGAGTGATTTGGTGAAGGTTTGGATGAAGAAATGGAGAGGAAATTTTGATGAACCTTGGGTGTTGTTTTTCTTCTCCTTGGCCGGCTGTTCTTGTGCATGAGAGAGAGAGAGTTTTGATCAAATGAGGCTTCCTTGAGAAGCTTTAATTGTTGGCCAAAAGGTGTCAAAAGTCAACTCTCTTCCCGTGCGTACACGCGCGCGTTTTGTGCTCGATTTCTCTCGAGTTCGTTTCACTTGTGCACTAAACCTCTAATGCACTTATAATTATACTTATATTATTCACTCTTAATAATCTAGAAATAATTTCTAAAGTCCTCGAATTAGTCGCGCGCGCGAAAACTTGAACTTCCGATTTGTGCGCGATAACGCAAAATCTCTAAGAAATTCTTATAACGATTGTACCACTAACTATCACTTGAGTATTTAAACTTAAAATTAACCACTTTCGAGCTAATGTACAAGTCTCCAATTTTCCAAACCTATTGTACTCTCGAATCGATTATTATTCCCAAACGTGCAGTCACTATTCACACTTAACGAGCTTTCAAAAAATTAAATTTTGAAACGAGTCACTTTAAAAATATAAGCAAGCCATAGTTTAATGTATTTAGGTATAAAAGGGCTAGAAAATAATATTCAAAATATTTGGCCAAATAAATAATTAAATAAACTAGAATTTGGAGTTTAAAATAAAAAAAATTGCGAGTCCTCACAGGATAACCATTAGTAATTGAACCTAAGAATTGAAAATGCAAAACAAACTAGGTAAGGATCAAAATGTGCAATAGTGACAAAGGAGTTCCCTCAACCGAACCTGAGCCGAGCTCGGGTCAGCAGCGAGACCATGTCTCCGAAGGGCAAGGGTCCCCAAGGGCCCCGCCCACAAACGAAGACGCCATTGCCCGGATGGCCGAGTTCGTAGCAGAAAATCCCAACATTTTTTAAGAACTTGGGAGGTACTTCAAACGGCAAGGGAAAGAGAAAGCTGAATCTTCCAAACGGAGATCGGTTAAATCACCTAAAGTGCCTTCTGGAGAAGACTCCGATGACTTGCATCTCTCCCGGAGTACATCGAAGCGTGCCTCCTCCAAAGCGACCTCCAAGATTGCTTCCATTTCAAGGGCGTTTTCCCGGGGCCTACTGGGAAGACGAGCTGATGACGAATGTCGGCAGCCCGAGGGGCTGGTAGCCGATTACATGAGCGCTCCGCCTTTTACCGATGACATCAATGGAGAGATGGTTCCCCCCAACTTCAAGCTTCCAGTATTGCACTCCTACGATGGCCGAGGTGACCCCGAGAATCACCTCCGCGCCTTCATCTCGGCATTTCGATTATACTGCGTCCCCAACGCTGTAATCTGCCGAGCCTTCTCCATTTTCCTACAGGGGACCGCCCGAAAATGGTTCTAGAGCTTGGAACCTAGAAGCATCTCCTCTTTGGACGAACTGGTGGATAGGTTCATCCACCGCTTCGTATCGTCTCGCCCGGTGACGAAGATCTCAGCCTACTTACTGAACATGCAGCAGACTCCCGGCGAGTCCCTGCGTTCATATTTGCAGAGGTTCAACGAAGAAAACGTGCAGATACCTGACCAAAACGAGCAGGTGACCATAGCTGCATTCACCAATGGGCTGGTCGCCGATATCTTCCACACCGAAATTCATCGGGATTACCCGCGGACACTTCGGGAACTCTGGGAAAGGGTAGACCGAGGTATCCGAAATGAGGACCTGAACCGTATGAAACGGGAAGCCCAAGCAGCCTGCATGGGGCAAGAGTCTCGAAGAAAGAAAGAAATCGGCTGAGCCGAACTGGGCCCCAGTGGCTCGTTGAACCCATTTCGAGATCGTCGGACCGTTTTCGAAAGGATTGCGAAGGGGAGGTCGTCCACCTCGGACGCCGAGGTGACACCACTCAGCTCCAGCTGGGCTCACGTCCTGGCGGTTATGAGACAAAACCACCTCGGTCGGAGCCCTCCTGAGATTTTAAGGAGGAGGGAGAAGAGGAACCCCAACCTCTATTGTGCATACCACCGGGATGTTGGGCACGAGACCGAAGATTGTAATGATCTGAAGAGAGAAATCGAAAACCTGATCAGGCAGGGATACTTGAAACAGTTTGTTCGCAAGGACGGAAGCTTTAACCGAAGCGCCTCCCACCGAGATAATAGAGGTCCTCGCCGAGAAGATAGACGGGACACGAAGAGTCACTGCTGCGGGCCTGATGACCATAGGAAGGACCAGAGGCCTCCCCGAGACGGGTCCCCAGGCTACGGCCCTAACATCGTTGGGATCATCAACATGATTGCGGGTGGTCCGACGGGAGGAGACAACCAGAACTCCTGGAAACGGACCTACCGCCAAGCCAGCCTGGAGGTTGCCGAGTCGAGCTCCCGGCTGTCCGAGGTGATCACCTATGGTCCCAGCGACCCTGTCCTTGCCGCCTCCAGTAATCACGAAACCCTCGTGATTGAAGTCCTCACCAATAACTACATAGTAAAAAAGGCCTATGTCGACCCCGACAACTCGGTGGACGTCTTGTACTACCGAACTTTCGAGGGTCTGAAGCTAACCAAAGAGCAGCTCACCTCTGTCAGGACTCCTCTCGTGGAATTCGGGGAACACGTGGTCCACCCTGAAGGGATGGTCTCCCTGATGGTGATCATTGGCCACAATCCTCGCTGCCGGACTGTCCTTGTAAGCTTTGCCATGGTTAAAGCCGATTCCCTGTACAATATGCTGATCGGTTGGCCCACACTCAACGCCCTGAAAGCCGTGTACTCCACCTACCACCTGAGTTTCAAGTTCCCTACTCCCGCTGGAGTGGTCGAGGTGAGCAGCGATGTGAACGCGGCCAGGATGTGCTACCTCACCACCATACAGGGCGCAGTCTCCCCTCGGGCTGGATCAAAAGCTGAGGGGAAGAGACCAGACGTCCTCTCCATAAGCTGCATCGACGCTTAAGACGCCGGGAAACCGAATAGGTTGGAGGCCGGGTACGAGGTGGAAAAGGTCTTCCTCAATGAGGTAAGACCTGATCAGGTAATCCGAGTGAGAATAAGTCTCCCCTCGCCACTCAAGGAAGACATGATCAGCCTGATAAGGGAGTATCGGGACGTCTTTGCTTGGACTGCTGACGAGGTGGTCGGAGTGCCCCCCGAGCTCATGATCCACCGACTTAATATCGATCCACAAGCCCGTCCTGTGAAACAAAAAAGGAGGTATTTCGACCCAGAGCGCAGCCAAGCCATTTCAGGAGAGGTCGACAAACTCTTACCCTCCAAGATAATCCGAGAAGTCCAATACCCACTTGGTTGTCCAACCCTGTAATGGTGAAGAATGATATCGGTGGGTGGAGAATGTGCGTGGACTTCACCGACCTCAACAAGGCGTGCCCCAAAGACTGTTACCCCCTGTCGAGAATAGATGCTCTCGTTGATTCGACCATGGGGCATGAGATCCTCTACTTCCTCAACGCCTTCAAATGTTACCACCAAATAGGAATAAGTGAGGAGGATCAAGAGAAGACGGCGTTCTACACCGACCGAGGTGTCTATTGCTACACGACAATGCCTTTCGCGCTCAAGAACGCCGGGGCAACCTACCAGAGGCTGGTCAATCGGATCTTCAAAAATCAGATCGGCCAAAACGTAGAAACTTACTTGGATGACATCCTCTTCAAAAGCCAAACCACTTCAACCTTCCTGTCCGACATGAAGGAAGTCTTCGGTATCCTCCGGGGCTCCCGGATGATGCTGAACCCGAAAAAATACGTTTTCGGCGTCATCTCGGGGAAGTTCCTACCTGGTATCCCGCCGAAGTATCGAAGCAAACCCCGATAAAGTGAAGGCTATCTAGGACATGTCCCCACCTCGGAATGTCCGGGACATGTCCGAGAAGTGCAAAGGTTGAATGACCGCCTTGAACCGCTTCCTTTCTCAATCCACCGCGAAAGCTCTGCCCTTTTTTAAGGTGTTTAAAAAGGATGACCAATTCACCTAGACCGAGGAATGCCAGCAGGCCTTCGACCAGTTGAAGGAACTCCTGCACCATCTTCCCACTCTCGCCTCACCTCGGCCCAAGGAGAGGCTGTACCTTTACTTGTCTGCGGCGGACGAAGCGGTCAGCGCCGTACTGATCCGAGATGAAGGTACCCAGATGCCTGTTTATTATGTCAGCCGAGCTCTTCGTGGGCCGGAGACTCGGTACACCCAGGTGGAGAAGCTCGTGCTGAGGTTGGTCCATGCAGCTCGGCGGTTAAAGCCTTATTTCTTGGCTCATCCTATCTCCGTCCGAACAGATTAACCCATTCAGCAGATATTGGTGCGTCCCGAAGCTTCCAGACGCCTCACCAAGTGGGCTGTCGAACTAGGAGAATATGACCTGTCATATGAATCTCGTACAGCAATCAAGGCTCAGGCATTAGCAGATTTTCTGGCCGAGCTCACTTTCTCCTCGAGTGAAGACGCCACCTCGGAATCATCTGAGCTTCAAAGTTGGACGCTGTATGTTGATGGATCTTCTAACAGTAATGGCAGTGGAGCCGGGCTCCTCTTGGAAGATCCTCACGGAGAGGTGTGTTCGTACGCCCTCCGATTTGACTTCTTTCCAACCAATAACGAGGCCAAGTACGAGGCTTTGATTGCGGGTCTTCGATTGGCCCGCAAACTCGGTTCTTGGCGCATCCAAGCCTATAGTGACTCCCAACTCGTAGTATGTCAAGTGCTTGGTGAATATGAAACTAAGGAAGAAGCCATGCAACGGTATCTTTCTAAAGTTCACCAACTCACTGCATATTTCGACTCGTTTCAAATCCAGAGAATACCTCGCTCGCAAAATAGGCGAGCCGACGCCTTGTCTTGGCTGGTCTCCAATTCGTTCTCTTCCCTCAACAAGACCGTCCTTGTAGAGGTGGCGATCCATCTTGGGTACTTGGAAGAAGTGGCCTACCCCGTACATTCGGGGGACACATGGATGAGTTTTCTCATCCTGTTCCTGAACCAAGGGATCTTATCCGAAAACCGAGTTAAGGCCAGAAGATTGCAGCGAAGGGCAACTCGCTACGCCCTCAGAGAGGGCGAGCTGTACAGGCGTTCATATCTCGACCCGTGGCTGAAGTGTATCACTCCCGAGGAAGGGCGCCTCATACTCCAAGAAATTCACGAAGGCCTCTGTAGGGCCCACATCGGCCACCGGATGCTAGCAAAAAAGGCCCTGTTCCTTGGGTATTTCTGGCCCACTATCCGACAAAACGCTTAAAGTCTCGTTCTCAATTGCCCCTCGTGCCAATTCCATGCCACAAAGCATCATCAGCCAGCCAACTTCATGGTCCCTGAGGATGGTCACCTCGGCCATCGTGGTGGCCGAGGTGATACCACCTCAACTCCCGGCCAAGAAGAGGCCTCAGCCCAAGTCCTCCTTTATGGCCTCGGTCGTATCACCGGTCTACCCCACTACAGGCCTCCGCGTCCTAAGCGGATCACCTCGGATTAATACAGGTGATGTCAGCCTGCCTGACATCGTACTAGAGTCCTTTGCTTTATCTGAAAAGTCGCTGGCACACTCATGGGTCACTGTACGGAACTACCTGCCCAGGCCACCAGAGTGTCAGGGCGTGGGACCCGCTAGCATAAGCCCGATGCCCTGTCCTTCATTCCTACCCTATAAATACCCCCTGTTCACTCCCAACGAATAAGCTCACTTTGGCATTTTTACTATTCATTACTCTTCAATCTCTCCCTATACTGACTTGATCGTCAGAGTGATCCCAGAGGACAAAGCCCCGCCACTCACTTTGGATCCGCGAACTCATCGCACTTCAGACAAGAGAGGACCGATTCAAGTCGGCTCAAACACCCACTAGAAATCACCTCTTCAATTGGCGCCGTCTGTGGGAACGAAATATTACAAAATGAGACCTACGCGCTCAAGAAGTAGAAGAGTTCCCTCAACCGAGCCTGAACCGAGTTCGGCTCAGCAGCGAGCCCATGTCTCTGAAGGGTAAGGGTTCCCGAGAGCCCCACCCAGTAACGAAGACGCCATCGCCCGGATGGCAGAATTTGTAGTCGAGAATCCCAACATTTTTTAGAAACTCGGGAGGTACTTCAAACGGCAAGGGAAGGAAAAGGCTAAATCCTCCAAGCGAAGATCGATCAAATCTCCCGAAGTACCTTCTGGAGAAGACTCCGATGGCTTGCATCTCTCGCGAACTACTTCAAAGCGTGCCTCCTCCAAGGCGACCTCCAAGATTGCCTCCATCTCAAGGGCATTTTCCCGGGGTTTGCTAGGGAAGTGAGCTGAAGATGCCCCACGGAAGCCTGAGAGGCTAGCCGCGGATTACATGAGGGCCCCGCCCTTCATCGATGACATCAATGGAGAGATGGTTCCCCCCAATTTCAATCTCCCCTTGCTACAGCCGTACGATGGCCGGGGTGGCCCCGAGGATCACCTCCGTGCCTTCATCTCAGCATTTCGACTGTACTGCGTCCCCAACGCTGTGATCTGCCGAGCCTTCCCTATCTTCTTGCAAGGTACTGCCCGAAAGTGGTTCTGGAACTTGGAACCTCGGAGCATTTCTTCGCTGGACGAGTTGGTGGACAGGTTCATCCACTGCTTCGTATCGTCCCGACCCGATTACGAAAACCTCCGCCTACTTATTGAACATACAGCAGGCTCCCGGAGAGTCTCTACGTATGTACGTGCAGAGGTTCAATGAAGAAAATGTACAGATACCTGACCAAAACGAGCAGGTGACCATAGCGGCCTTCACCAACGGGTTGGCCGCTGGAACGTTCCACACCGAGATCCATCGGGATTACCCCCGGACATTTCGGGAGCTCTGGGAGAGGGTGGATCGAGGCATCCGAAGTGAGGACCTCAATCGCATGAAGCGGGAAGCCCAATCCGCCCGCACCGGGCAAGAGTCCCGAAGGAAGAAGGAAGTCGACCGAGTCGAACCAAGCCCCAGCGGCTCACTGAATCCCTTCCGCGATCGCCGAAGCGTCTTCAAAAGGATTGCGAAGGGTAGATCGTCCCCCTCGGACGCCGGGGTGACGCCTCTTAATGCCAGTCGGACTCACGTTCTGGCGGTGATGAGGCAAAACCACCTCGGACGAAATTCTCCTCAGATTCTGGGGAGAAGGGAGAACAGGAACACCAGCCTCTACTGTGCCTACAACCGAGATGTTGGTTATTGATACCGAAAATTGCATCGATTTGAAGAGAGAAATCGAAAACTTGATCCGACAAGGATACCTGAAACAGTTCGTCCGAAAAGATGGAGGCTTCACCCGAAGTGCGTCCCACCGGGAAAATCGTGGTCCTCGCTGAGAGGATAGGCGGGACACGAAAAGTCATTGTCATGGGACTGAGGACCGTAGGGAGGACCACAGGCCCCCCCGAGACGGGTCCCCGGGCTACGGCCCTAACATCGTTGGGGTCATCAACACAATCGCGGGTGACCCGACAGGGGGAGACAGTCAGAACTCCCGAAAACAGACCTACCGCCAGGCTAGCCTGGAAGCTGCCGAGCCGAACTCGAGACTATCTGAAGTGATCACTTATGGTCCCAACGACCCTATTCCCGCAGCCTCCAACAATCACGAAACTTTCGTGATCGAGGTCCTCACCAACAATTACATCGTGAAAAAGGTGTATGTTGATCCTGACAGCTCGGTAGACGTCCTGTACTACCGAACTTTTGAAAACTTGAAGTTGACCAGAGAGCAGCTCACGCCAGTCCCGGACTCCTCTCGTAGGATTTGGGGGACAAGTGGTCCACCCTGAAGGGATGGTCACCCTAATGGTGACTATTGGCCGAAATCCCTGCTGCCGAACGGTGCTCGTGAGCTTTGCCGTGGTCAAAGCCGACTCCCCGTATAACATGCTGATCGGCCGACCAACTCTCAACGCTCTGAGGGCTGTGTACTCCACCTACCACCTGAGTTTTAAATTCCCCACTCCTGCTGGAATAGCCGAGGTGAGCAGTGATGTCAACCGCGGCCCGGGAATGCTATATCGCCACCATACAAGCTGCGGTCTCCCCGCGAGTCGAGACCAAGGTTGAGGGGAAGAGGCCGGACGTCCTATCCATAGATTGCATCGACCTCCAGGACGCCGGAAAATCCAACCGACTGGAGGCAGGGGACGAAGTGGAAGAGGTCCTCCTCGACGAAGTGAGACCCGACCAGGTCATTCAAGTGGGAACAAGTCTGCCCCAACCACTCCGTGAAGAAATGATCAGCTTGATAAGGGAGCATCGAGACGTCTTCGTCTGGGCTGCTGACGAGGTGGTCGGGGTGCCCCCCGAACTGATGATTCACCGACTTAACGTCGACCCATGGGCCCGTCCTGTGAAACAAAAGAGGAGACACTTCGGCCCAGAGCGCGGCCAAGCCATTTCAGGAGAGGTCGATAAGCTCTTGCCAGCCAAGATGATTCGAGAGGTCCAGTACCCCACCTGGCTGTCGAACCCTGTCATGGTCAAGAAGGACACCGGTGGGTGGAGAATGTGCGTTGACTTCACTGACCTCAACAAGGCATGCCCAAAGGACTGCTACCCCCTGTCGAGGATAGATACTCTCGTTGATTCAGCCATGGGACATGAGATCCTCTGTTTCCTGGACGCCTCAAAGGCTAGCACCAAATAGGCATGAGCGAGGAGGATCAGGAGAAAATAGCGTTCTACACCGACCGATGTGTCTATTGCTACACTACGATGCTTTTCGGGCTCAAGAACGCCGGGGCCACCTACCAGAGGCTGGTCAACCGAATCTTTAAAAATCAGATCGGCCGAAGCGTAGAGGCTTACGTGGATAACATCCTCCTCAAGAGCCAAACTACGTCAACCTTCCTGTCCGACATGAAGGAGGTCTTAGGTATCCTCCGTGATACTCGAATGATGCTGAACCCAAAGAAGTGCGTTTTTTGGTGTCATTTCGGGGAAATTCTTGGGATACCTCATATCCCGCCGATGTATCGAAGCAAACCCCGACAAAGTGAAAGCCATCCAAGACATATCGCCACCTCGGAATGTTCGAGAGGTGCAAAGGCTAAATGGCCGCCGCCTTGAACCGCTTCCTCTTCCAATCCGCCGCGAAAGTTCTACCCTTGGACTGAGGAATGCTAGCAGGCCTTCGACCAGTTGAAGGACTTCCTGCACCATCTCCCTACTCTCGCGTCACCTCGGCCAGAGGAGAGGCTGTATCTTTACCTGTCCGCGGCGGACGAAGCAGTCAGTGCCGTATTAATCCGAGATGATGGTGCCCAGGCGCCCGTCTACTATGTTAGCCGAGCTCTCCGCGGTCCGGAAACCCGGTACAGCCAGGTGGAGAAGCTCGTGTTGGGGTTGGTCCATGCCGCTCGGCGATTAAAGCCGTACTTTTTGGCTCATCCTATCTCGGTCAGGACCGAGCAACCTCTTCAGCAGATATTGGTACGTCCCGAGGCGTCCGGACGCCTCACCAAGTGGGCTGTCGAATTAGGAGAATATGACCTGTCATATGAATCTCGCACAGCAATCAAGGCTCAGCCATTAGCAGACTTTCTGGCCGAACTCACTTTCTTCTCGAGTGAGGGCGTCACCTCGGAACCTTCCGAGTCTCAAAGTTGGACGCTGTATGTTGATGGATCTTCCAACAGTGATGGCAGCGGAGCCGGGCTTCTCTTAGAAGATCCTCATGGAGAGGTATGTTCATACGCTCTCCGATTTGACTTCTTTGCTACCAATAACGAGAGCGAGTACGAGGCGTTGATTGCGGGACTCCGGCTAGCCCGCAAGCTCGGCTCTCGACGAACTTCAAGCATACAATGATTCCCAACTTGTGGTGTGCCAAGTGTTTGGCGAGTATGAAGCTAAGGAAGAAACCATGCAACGGTACCTTTCGAAAGTACACCAACTCAGTGCTCACTTCGAGTCTTTCAAAATTCAGAGAATATCTCGGTCGCAAAACAGGCGAGCCGACGCCCTATCTCGGCTGGCCTCCAGTTCGTTTTCAGCTCTTAACAAGACCGTCCTGGTGGAAGTGGTGATCCAACATGGGTACTTGGAAGAAGTGGCTTATCCCGTACATTCGGGGGACATATGGATGAGCTCCCTCATCCTATTTTTGGGCCAAGAGATCCTCCCTGAGAATCGAGCCGAGGCCGGAAAAGTGCAGCGCAAGGCAGCTAGGTATGTCCTCTGGGATGGGGAACTGTACAAACGATCTTACCTCGACCCATGGCTGCGATTTATCACACCCGAGGAAGGACACTACGTCCTCCGGAAAATACACGAAGACCTTTGTGGGGCCCACGTCGGCCACAGGATGTTAGCCAAAAAGGCTTTACTTCTTGGATATTATTGGCCTACAATCCAACAGGACGCTCAAGGTCTCGTTCTCAGCTGTTCCTCCTGTCAAGCTCATGCCCTAAAACGCCATCAGCTCGCAAATCTCATGGTGCCTATCTCCTCACCTTGGCCGTTCGAGCAGTGGGGGACGGACATCATTGGGCTTTACTCTAAGGCAGTCGGAGGTTATGCCTTCCTCGTAACCGCAGTGGACTACTTCTCTAAGTAAGTCGAGGCCGAACCCTTGAGAACCATCACAGGACTGGTTGTCCAGAAATTCTTCTAAAAATGTATAATCTGCCGCTTCGACATATCTCGAGTGATCATCTCGAATAACGGGAAGCAGTTTGCCCACAACCCATTTAAGAGTTGGTGCGAGGATCTCGGAATTAAATAGCAATTCACTTCGGTAGGCCACCCTCAAGCCAATGGACAAGCGGAGAATTTTAACCGAACTCTGCTGCATGGCCTCAAGACCAGGCTGCACCAAGCCGGATCATCTTGGGTGGAGGAGTTCCCCAGTGTCCTATGGTCTTACCGAACAACGCTGAGATCAGCCACCCAAGAGACCCCGTTCTCCTTGACATACGGCTCCGTAACGGTTATCCCAACCGAGATCCTTACGCCTAGTCCCCGAATTACATCTTACGTTGCCGAAATTAACGAGGAAGAACGACTGACGGACCTCGACCTCGTCGAAGAAAAGAGGGACATTGCCTCTGCCCGAGCAGCTTCGTACAAGAACGTCTTGACTCGTTACTACAATGCCCGTGTGAGACCTCGTCGCTTCCAGCCAGGAGACTTCGTCCTCCGGAAAAACTCGGTCAGCCGAGTTGAGCCTCTAGGGAAGTTAGCCCCAAAATGGGAAGGCCCCTACCGAATTGTTGAATCTCATCTAAATGGGTATTGTAAGTTAAACTACCGAGACGGTTCTCTGGTGCCGAGGACATGGCACGCCGAGAACCTAAGATTGTATTACCCTTGAGAATTTTATCAAGTTATTTTTTAATATCTAGCCACTCTGTTGTTCCTTAATATTTTCATGTCATGCGCTTGCTATTAAAAAATAAGGGGGACAAACAAGGGACGAAGCGAAAAAGAAAGAAAAGATTTGAGAAGAAAAAAGAAACTTCCATTCCAGGAAATATTACAAGAAAATGTTACAAAACCCGAAATCAAGAACGCACTTAAGCGTTTCCCCGCCTCGGGGTCCCTATCACCCCCCACGGCCTCTTCGGCCCCACCGTGACCCACTTCGGTTTCGCCTCCGCCTGCGGCCTCACCTTCCTCGCCGTCCTCGTCTTCTCCCCCTTCCAACTCCTGGTCGAGCTCGGACAGCCACTTGTTGAATTCGTCCCAGACCTCGGCCAGATTTCGTCCCGCCTGGATGCCCTCGGCCATCCGACCGCACAACTCCTTGGAATTCTCGTTGTAGCTGGACTTGTTCTTGAAGGATTCCAAGTGTTCTAAGGAGAGATGAGGAGCGACCTCGTCAACAGCAGAGGTGTACCCGAACATAAAACTCGGTAAAGTTAACTCCCCAAGATCTCTAGTGAAGGCCTCGGACCTCCTGAAAGCCTCCACGGCCGAGGCCCCGATACCTTCGAGTGCCTGCTGGTGGGACTTCTTCGTCTCTTCCGCCCTCTTCCGCTCCTCCTCGAGTGCCGATTTGAGGCTGTTTATGGTGGCTTCGGCCACCTCTTCCTTAGCCTCAGCTTTCTGCAGTCGGCTCTGGAATTCGGTCTTCTCGGACTCCGACACCGCCAGCTTTTTCTCCAACTTGGCAATTTTATTCTGGAACTTGCCGGAGTCTTGCTCCTCGAGTAGGTCGCTGTACCGACGTGCCATTTCGACCACAAAAGACGTGGTGGAAGCCGTAGACACCATCATGCTCTGGACCACCTCTTCCGGAGTCAGTTTCGTACGAACTCGGCATCTCTCGGCAACGGAGAAAACATGACCAGCTCTTGGGCCGCACGGGGATGGCTGCACCGGTCATTAATTGAGAGTTTCCAATTAAAGCACCAGTGCTCATCGGGGTGCACCTTGTCGTTCCCGGCAAATCGAGGTGGACTGTGGAAACGATTCCACAACGATGAGCCGGTCACTGGATTGATCGGAGACCTCAGTTGCTTGCTTCGGCCATGAGGAGGCAGGGCAACCGTGACTGCTCGAGTTACCACCCCTTCTGGCACAGACGAGGTGGAGTCCGTAACAGCCGTGGCCGAGGTGCTCTTGGACACTATGGCCTGTGCCACGGGTGCTGGGGTCTTTTTCTTCGGCGGCTGCTCCGAGGTCTCGCCGGAGCTCTTCCTCTTCGGCCTCTTGGCTACCTTGACGGTTCCGGAGGTGATGATGTAGGATATTTTAACCACTGCACAAGGAACAAATATTATTATCTACAACCGCCGAAATAAGGAAAAAAATAAGAAAGAAAATTACAAGGTTTCGTAAGTCTAGTAGAAAATAAGGGAGGTTTCGAGGGGTTTATAATAGCTCGGCTAATCCCCGCCTCGACCAACAGTGTCTCGGGGTAGTCCCAACAATTGACTCAGAGCCCCGACCTCAGTAATTTTTGGAAATTCTCTTCCTCATAATCCCCCAGGGAAGGATCGGCTTTCGACTTGCGTGGCCTCCACCAGAAACCCCAGGGGAAGTCCACAGCAAAGACGAAGACGAAGTCGCGCTTCCAATTCTTGATTGAAGTGGGAGCGTCGACCACGAGTTTGTGGATAGCATTGTTCCTGTTGCCGACGTAGAACCACCCCTTATCCGTCCCATGCGCCTTGAATGTGTAAAATCGGCGGAAGAGATTAACCGTGAGAGTCACTTCCTGATGTCGGCATAATATCTCGAACCCTACTATGATGCGGACCTCGTTCGGGACGAGTTGGCTGATTTGATCGCGAAGTGCCGAAGTACGTCTCGGAAGAATCTCGACATCGGCATTCTCAGCCCGGCCTCGAGTTGTTGCAGATAGATTGCGATTTCGCCCATCGGGGACCTCTCGGCCGTCTGATTAGACCCCGGCGACCTAATGACATACCCCTCTCTGAAGGGGTATTTCCTGATGACCCTCTCGGTCCTATCTGTTCCAACACGGCTCCTGAACTCCGGCATCTTGCCGAAGTCAAGTTTGGCGAGATCCTTTGGAGCGACCGGTTCCGGGCACGCCCTCATCATGAGGGATTTCGGTTCCGAGGTCGTCGTTGTATACCACCTCGAAACCCCCCTCACTCATCTCGGGAGATTCTGCTTCGAAAGATGCCCCAGCTGTTTCTTCCTCGGTGCTGGACGTCCGACCCTTGGAGTTGGATGAGGTCTCGACTTCTTGGGGGTTGCTCTCTTCCCCGACATGGTACCTCGGTTTCACTGTTTCTTAATGGGTTTTGGCTGTCCTCGCCATGAATGAAAGAGGAGGTTAAAGAAGAAAGAAAAAGTACTTACTGTTGACTAGAGAATCGGACGAGAACGAGGATCTCGACTGAAAAAGACGATCTCAGCTGAAGAAGACGACCTCGGCTGGAGAAGTTGATCTCGACAATGCTCAAATTTTCGAAAGTGATGTGAAAATGGAAAGCGGCGGATGTGTGGTGAAAGGGACCCCCTATTTATAGGGGTTGGGGAGAACCCGAGGAGGCGGCAAGAATGCGAAGAAGCGGCAGCGTTCAAAATTTGAAAGGGCGTGCCCCCTCTCTCCTCATTAATGAACCGCCACATTCTCCGCACATAACCTCCCACTACTCCACGTCGCGACCGTTACTCATAACCGCTCTGCTCACCACGACCTCTCAACCGACTCTCCACGTGTCACGTCCCCTCATCATTTAGTGCACCCGGGGATCTCAGAAGCTGAAAGGTCTCGACATGTTGAAATCTCGGAACCCCGTAAGCCTCCGAACTCCCGAGGCTTTGGGGGCTTAGTGAGGATGGTCACCTCGGCCATCGTGGTGGCCGAGGTGATACCACCTCGACTCCACGCCAAGACGAGACCTCAGCCCAAGTCCTCCTTCACGGCCTCAGTCGTATCACCGGTCTACCCCACTACAGGCCTCCGCGTCCTAAGCGGATCACCTCGGATTAATACAGGTGATGTCAGCTTGCCTGACATCGTATTAGAGTCCTTTGATTTATCTGAAAAGCTGCTGGCACACTCATGGATCACTGTACGGAACTACCTGCTGGCCTGCCCAGACCACCAGAGTGTCAGGGCGTGGGACCCGCTAGCATAAGCCCGACACCCTGTCCTTCACTCCTACCCTACAAATACCCCATGTTCACTCCCAACGAGTAAGCTCACTTTGGCATTTTTACTATTCATTACTCTTCAATCTCTCCCTATACTGACTTGATCGTCGGAGTGATTCCAGGGGACAAAGCCCCGCCACTCACTTCGGATCCGCGAACTCATCGCACTTCAAACAAGAAAGAACCGATTCAGGTCGGCTCAAACACCCACCAGAAATCACCTCTTCAGTCCCCATCACCTCACCCTGGTCGTTCGAATAATGTGGGACGGACATCATCGGCCCTTTCCCTAAGGCCGTTAGGGGTTATGCCTTTCTTGTAATGGCTGTTGACTACTTCTCCAAATGGGTTGAGGTCGAACCCCTCAGGACCATCATTGGGCTGGCCATTCAGAAATTCTTCTGGAAATGCATCATTTGCCGTTTCGAAATTTCTCGAGTAATCATCTCGGACAACGGAAAACAGTTCGCTGACAATCCGTTCAGAGTATTCTGCGAAAACCTCGGCATCAAGCAGCATTTCACCTCGGTTGGCCATCCCCAAGCAAATGGTCAACCAGAAAATTTCAACCGAACTCTCGTGCATGGTCTCAGGACCCGGTTGCATCAAGTTGGATCGTCCTGGGTAGATGAACTCCCCAGTGTCTTGTGGTCCTACCGAACGACACCTAGGTCGGCCACTCAAGAGACTCCCTTCTCCTTGACCTATGGGTCCGAAGCGGTTATACCAGCTGAAATCCTTACACCAAACCCTCGTATGACGGCCTACGCAGCCGAGGTGAACGAAAAGGAAAGACAGCTGGACCTCGACCTTGTGAAGGAAAAAAGGGCTGCAGCCTCAGCCCAGGTAGGTTCATACAAGCACACCCTAACTAGTTATTACAATACACATGTTAAATCCCGTCAATTCCGACACGGGTATCTGGTCCTTAGGAAAAATTCTGTAAGCCAATCTGAATCCCAAAGGAAGTTTTCCCCGAAGTGGGAGGGACCTTATCGAGTTGTCGAATCTAATCTAAGTGGGTATTGTAAACTGGCCTACCGAAATGGTTCTCTGGTGCCGAGAACATGGTACGCCGAGAACCTAAGATTGTATTATTTTTGAGAACTTTATCAAGTTGTTGTAAATTAAGCCGTTTCGTTATTTTTTAATGTCTTCATGCCATGCACTTGCTATTAAAAAAGGGGGACAAGAATGGGTCGAAGTGAAAAAAAAGAAGATCTAACAGAAGAAAAAAGAACTTCCATTCATTTCAAAAAATTACAAGAAAGGGTTACAAAACCCCAGGTCAAGAACGCACCTAAGCGTTTCTCGCCTCGGGATTCTCATCACCTCCCGCGGCCTCCTCGGTCCCTCCGTCACCTATTTCGGCCTCGCCTCCATCTCCGCCTCCGGCCTCGTCATCCTGGCCATCCCCTTCCAACTCTTGATCGAACTCGGACAGTCACTTGTTGAACTCGTCCCGGACCTCGACCAAGTCCCGTCCAGCCTGGATGCCTTCGGCCATCCGATCGCACAGCTCCTTGGAATTCTCGTTGTAGCTGGCCTTGTTCTTGAAGGATTCCAAGTTTTCGGAGGAGAGGTGAGGGGCGACCTCGTCGATGGCGGAGGTGTATCCAAACATAAAGCTCGACAGGGTCAGCTCTCCGAGATCTTTGGTAAAGGTCTCGGACCTCTTGAAGGCCTCCACAGCCGAAGCCCCGACACCCTCGAGTGCCTCGACACCCTCGAGTGCCTCTTGGTGGGACTTCTTCACCTCTTCCCCTCTCTTCTACTCCTCTTCGAGAGCCGATCTGAGGCTGTTTACAATAGCCTCGGCCTCCTTTTCCTTCGCCTCGGCCTGCTGCAGTTGGCCCTGAAGTTTGGTCTTCTCAGACTCTGACACTGCCAGCTTCTTCTCCAATTTGGCAATTTTATTTTGGAGTTTGCCGGAGTCTTGCTCCTCGAGCAAGTCGCTGTACCGACGTGCCATTTCGGCCACGAAAGCCGTGGTGGAAGCAGTGGATACCATAAGGCTCTGGATCACCTCTTCAGCTCGACCTCTTCAAGACCTGAACTCGACATCCCTCGACAGCGGAGAAAACATGACCAGCTCTTGAGCCGCGCGGGGATGGCTGCACCGGTCATTGACCGAAAATCTCCAATTGGGGCACCAGTGCTCGCTGGGGTGCATCTTGTCGTCCCCGGCAAACCGAGGTGGACTGTGGAAACGGTTCCACAGTGAGGAGCCTGTCACTGGATTGATCGGGGTCTTCAGTTACTTGCCTCAGCCATGAGGAGGCAGGGCAACTGTGACTACTTGAGTTACCACCCCTTTTGACACAGACAAGGTGAACTATGTAGCTGCCGCGGCCGAACTGCTCTTGGCTGCCTTAGACGAGGTGCCCTTGGCCACCATGGTCTTGACAACTGGTACTTGGGTTGCCTTCTTTTTCGCCGGCTGTCCCGATGTCTCATCTGAACTTTTCCTTTTTGGCCTCTTAGCCACCTCTGTCGAGCCGGAGATGATGATGTCGGATAGTTTAGTCCACTGCACAAGGAACAAACATTATTATCTATAACAGCCGAAGTAAAGAAAAAGCTAAAAAAGGAAAGTTACAAGATTTCTTAAGTCTAGTGGAAAAGAAGGGAGGCTTCTCGGGGTCTATCACGGCTCGACTAATTCCCGTCTCGACCAACAATGCCTCGGGGTAGTCCCAACAATTGATCTGGAACCCCGACCTCATTAATTTCTGGAAGTCCTCCTCGTCATGATCCCCTGAGGAAGGGTCGGCTTTCGACTTACGCGGCCTCCACCAAAAACTCCAGGGAAAATTCGCGGCTGGGACGAAGATGAAGTCGCGCTTCCAATTCTTTATCGAAGTGGGAGCATCGACCACGAGTTTCGGGATGGAATTATTCCGGTTGCCGACGTAAAACCACCCCTTATCCGTCCCATGTGCCTTGAAGGTGTAGCATCGGCGAAAGAGGTTGATCGTGGGGGTCACCTTTTGATATCGGCACAGCATTTCGAACCCCACCACGATACGGACCGCGTTGGGGACAAACTGAGTGATCCTGATCCCGAAATGTCGAAGTACATCTCGGAAGAATCTTGAGGTCGGCATCCCTCAGCCCGGCCTGGAGTTGCTGCAGGTAGATCGCGACCTCGCCCATCGGGGGCCTCTCGGCTGAATCGTTCGGCTTGGGCGACCTGATGGGATACCCCTCCCTGAAGGGGTATTTCCTCATTACCCTTTCGGCCCTGTCTGTCCCGACGCGACTTCTAAACCTCGGCATATTGCCGAAGTCAATGCTAGCGAGATCTCCTGGAGCAACCGGCTCCAGCACGCCATCATCATGGGGGATTTCGGTTCCGAGATCATCATTGTATACGATCTCGGAACTGCCCTCGCTCATCTCAGAAGATTCCACATCTGAGGGGGTCTCGGCGATTTCTCCCTCGGCACTGGACGATGTCTCGCCTTCTTGGGGGTCGGGCCTTTTCTCGGCATGGTAGCTCGGTTTCATGGTTTCTTTATGGGTTTTTAGCCGTTTTGGCCATGAATGAAAGAAGAGATGAAAAGAAAAGTACTTACTGTTGACTAGGGAATCGAACGAGAACGAAGACCTCAGCTGTGATCTCGGCTGAAGAGACTGATCTCAACAACGCTCAAATTTGCAAAAGTATTGACGTGAAAATAGAAAGTGATGGGTGGTGCGGTGAAAGGGATCCCTTATTTATAGGGGTTGGAGAGAACCCGAAGAGGCGGTAAGAAGATGAAGAGGCGACAGCGCTCGAAATTCAAAAGGACACCTCCCTCTCTCCTCCTTAATGTCCCGTCCTTTCGACTGCCACGATCTCTGCCCACCACATCCTTTCAACTGCCACAACACCACGTCGCAACGGTTACTCATAACCGTTCTGCTCTCCACATTCTCTCAACTGACTTCCCACGTGTCACGCCCCCTTACCATCCGGCACACACTAAGACCTCAGAAGCTGAGTGGTCTCGGCATACTGAAGTCTCGGAACCTTGTAAGCCTCCGCGCTCCCGAGGCTTGGGGGGCTTATTGAGGATGGGCACTTCGGCCTTCGTGAGACCGAGGTCATGCATCGTCCTCAATGCTAGACGAGGTGATCTCAGGTCGTGACTCTTCCCCCTTACCTCGGCTTTGCCTCAGGTCTCTATTACGGAAGACTTCTGTACTTTAGGCAACCACCTCGGATGCATACGGATGATGTCAAGTCACCTGACACAACCCACTGAAAAACCCTTGCTTTATCTGAAAAACTACTGTTGCTCTTAGTGGCGGTCGCACAGTGCAGACTGTCAGGGGGTTCATTGCTGCTGTGTCAGGGGCAGACCTCCTGCCACATAACAGAGCCGTAATCATCAAGACATGGGACCCGCTAGCATGAACCCCACCGTCCTGTCCTTCCCACTCCCACTTTATAAATACCTCCTGTTTACCCCTCACAAGTAAGCACACTATTGCATTTGTACTGTTCATTACTCCTCAGTCTCTCTATACTGACTTGACCGTCGGAGTGATCTCAGGGGACAAAGCCCCGCCATTCACTTCGAACCAGCGTATTCATCGCACCTCACCTAGGAGAAGACTGATTCAGGTCGATTTGGACACCTACCAGAAAATCACCTCTTCAAAATGGTATGTAAATTGAATTAAAAATATAACAAATATGTTCTAAATTTTTATAAAATTTCATCAAAATGCGTTATGTTGACACAACATTATCATAGTCCAATTAGCATCTCTTTGTTAAATGAGTTATAATTGGATGACAATATACCAATAATACATCAAATAAAATGAGTGGAAGCAAAGGAAAATTCTAGTTTTGAAATATAGTTATTACTACACAATTCTTGCATGTCTTATGCACGTAGGTTTCAAATTTTTGTAATTAGTCATTATAATTTAAAAAAAAACCAATCTGAAGTACTTTTAGTGATTGTTGGAGTTATTTTCTTTTATTTTTGGCTATCTTTCTTACCAATTAAATTCCTATTTAATTTTAATATCTTTGTACATTGATAATCATTTGATGATTCAAATAGTTTTACAAAATACCAACTGCATTTGATTCAATTGGTTAACCACTGAAATGCCAAAAAAATCAATTTTTTTTTTGTAAGTGAGAGAACTTGAATCCAAGAACTCTTATTTATAATCCCTTTTACCTTATCACCCCGACCCAACCCCTCTCTCTAGGGGTGGCAATCGGTCATGTCATGTCATTATCATGTCACGTTGTTGTCGTGTTAATGTCAAAAAATCTCAACTCTAATCCAGCTCATTAAATTTTCGTGCCATGTCGTGTCATGACTTGTTTATTAATGGGTTGACATGACCTAATCCGTTCAATCCGTTAAATAATTTATGTCATAATAATCATTAATAACATGAGCAAACCTATTTATAAGATAAAATCATTAATCTCAAATTAAAGTTTTCAATTTTTTTAAACATAATACATAAAAAAGTTTTCAAAGTGAAAAGCCATGTTGATCTTATAGTTTTTCCCCTCGAAAAAGTCTAATAACTATGCAAAATCAAACATGAGTTTTCAAATTTTCTAGTTGCAATCTTCAACCCAAACTTGTAAGCCTTTGCAACCATCCAGCTAATAGGCCTCCATTTCTTCAACCATTGTTTCAATCCACATAAGTAACACAATGGAAAAATAATGTAATCTTTAGATATAAATTACAAATGAATAAATACATAAAAAAAGGAAATGCTAGAAGTCTAGTTACCTTATATAATTTTACTGGTTGTGTTAGTAGCCTGGATTGACTCAGAAGTTTGTGAATTGTTGTTTAATGTCATGATGTTTTTTAGTGAATTCATCCAAATTCCAATTATATAGTATCTAACAATGATATCATAGATACTTTATTATTAAGCTTGCATAGAAATATTAAATAAAAATGTAAGACAGAAAAAAAAAAGGTTTGTAATCATTACCTCCGCATCTAAATAGCCAATCTCGAGTACAAATTAAACCTTGCACAACATTCAATTTGACACACCTGCGATATTGATCAATAATTCGTCCTTCACTACTAAAAGCTGATTTTGATGCAATAGTGGTAATTGGGATAGCTAAGGCATCACGTGCCATTTTGGAAAGATCAGGGTAGCGAAATTGGTTAGTTTTCCAATAAAGAAGAACATCTTGAACATTTTTGTCAATTCTACGTTCATCTAAGTACAACTCCAATTCACCTTTTTGTGCATTTGCTGCTTGCTCTTCACTCTCAAAATTATCAAACTCCTATTCAAAAATTAAACAAAACATCAATATTAGTTTTTAGTATATTAATCAAATAATAGGAAAAATAAAACATACCATGATTTATAAAAGAAAGAATCAAAGCAAAAATGAATATTACCATTAGAAGATTTGAAGCCCAACTGCCACCATAAGTATCACTATTTTGGGAAGAACTCACTGCTGCTTGACTAGACTTTTTAGAATTCTTGTTCATATATTCTTCAAAAAGTTGGAATAATTTTTCTTTGACTAATGCACACTCTCTATAACTTTTCACATAAAGAATCTATAAGAAAACTCTACAAATTGTATTTTATAGTAGGGATCAAGAACAGCTGCTATAGCTAAATAACATTATACTCAACCCAATACTTCTCAAATTTTGCATTCATTTGAGGAGCCATGAGGGAAAGAAAATAATCTGAATTTTTCATCTCATTCATAAATATGTTTGACCAAAAATATTTATGGAAAATACAAATTAGCTATTCAAATATTTTATTCTAGAAAAAGTGCAAGTGACTTCATAAAAAACTTGTAAAAACTTGCATATCTTTGTCACTTTGTTCCACCTATCCATTGATGGACAATCTTTGAATGTCGGGTCACTCAATTGTAAGTCAAGAAAAGCTGTGAGATAGTACGTCACTGTCAAGCATAAAGTAAAGTACGTTGAATTCCATCTAGTAGGAACATCTTGTCTTAGAGCTTTTTTTACTATCTAGTGAAAACCAGGAAAACACACTCAAGAAATCTTTGCTTTCTAACTTATGATCATTTCACATATTTCACACACTCCTTTACTTTATCTACACAAACATCAATTATCTTCAATCCTTCTTGAACAATTAAATTTAGAATGTGAGCACAACAGCAAATGTGCAAATGGTCACCTTGACAAATCAAAGCATCTTACAAATTCAGCTAATCTTTTAGCAAGTTAATTGCCACAGTGTTGGATGCCAGCATTGTCCAAAGTAAGAAAGAATATTTTTTTCTCAATTCCCCAATTGCACAACAACATAAATATCTTTTCAGCCAAAACACTACCAGAGTGTGGTGGAGGGATATAAAAAAAATTCAGAATTCTTTTTTGTAAACTCCATTCACTGTCAATGAAATAGGCCGTAAGAGAAACATAGACAACAGTAGCAATCGATGTCCACAAATCAGAAAGAAAAAAACAAATTCTCCCTTGGCAATCAGATAGCATAACCTTCACTTAGTCTCTATTGCATGCATTTTTAGAACATCCATGTTGACAGTATTCCTAGTGATATGCTTGACCTCTGCATTTAAATACTAAAAAATCTCCCTATTCCCCTCATATTCAACAAATGTGAAAGGCATATCATGCTTTATGATGTAGGAAATGAGTAACTCTCTAAACTTGATTAAGTTTATGATCTCTGAGGGAGCCATCCTTTGTGTCAATAAGTGCTTGTCTAATGACTTTCATGTTTAATTTAGGACATACAACAAGATGGCGTTTCATTTTTCCAATCCCATTTTGCTTTTAGAACGATATAGCTTACTACAATGGATGCAACTACAACTTGCAATGTCATCTTCGCCAATAGGTTCATCTTTAAAGTCATTTCACACTTTTTACTTTCTTCTCTTTTTCTTTACAGGTGATTTAGCTACATTATCCTAATTCTCATCTTTTTCACTCGTTGACTTTGACTTTGATGTAGAGAGCTAGCAACTTCTTGTTCTCCAAACAAATCAATTGCTATTGTACCATCATTTTGGTCCATATTTATCCTACAATAAAATGAATATTTTATCAATATTGAATAAAATAAGAATCAACAAAAAAAAGAAAATTCATACAATATGAATTGTTTGATTATAGAATATAAGATCAAGTTTGTAAATTGGAGCTAAATACTCTCAGTAATTTCTTTTTTTTATACAAAAATGAAAATTTTACTTAAGACTCACTAACAAATTAATAAAGAAATTAAAAGTTTACAGGAAAAATATGTTTGGTCAACATTGTATGAGAATACATAAGAATACAAAATCTTGTATACAAATAATATCAATTGTTCTTGTAAAAAAAAAGCATATTACTTGGACAAAAATAAACATATTAGTTGTCACTACTTTGGAGCAAATGAAAATGAAAGTCCATTGTTTTGAGTTTTGATCATCAGACCATGGTCACCATGCAACCATATAGTCTAGTATTAAGCCAAAATTTAAACTTCAAAAACATTAGTACAATTCCAACTCCAAATGCAATACATCTATTATTTGGTATAAATGTAAATATTCACGATAGAATTCATAATCATGTTAAACAAACTTCAATGAAATCCTAGTCAAATAATTTTTAAATTTTTTCTTTTAACTTTTGACTAATATAAACACATGCCTGATGTATAGAAAGATCAATTAAATCATTGTAACTACTAAACTTACCTATTCAAACAATATACTTGCCAATTCCAAACCTGTGATTTAAAACTTGTGATTTAGGGGTTGGGTTTAAGAAAAGAAGTATAGCCGTAGGGTGTAAGGTTTGGAATTTAGAGAAAGACAATTAGATAAATGAGTTGGAGGAGGATAAATGAGCCATCTTGCATTACATTGATATTTATTAGTTTGGTTTGTGGGTTTGTAGTTTTTAGAAATTACCAAAATTGCCTCTATAATTTGTAATATTCTAAAAAAACTATTTTTTATTCGGTTAATGTGTCAACCTGCAGGTTGACCTAACCCGACCCATTTTTAGTCGTGTCATTAATAGGTTGACCCAATAATAACTCACTTGAATTTGGGTCGTATAAATACCTGTAATTTCGGGTCGTGTTTGAGTCGTGCTATTGTGTCGTACCAGAAATTGCCACTCCTACTCCCCCCAAATCAACTTAATTTATTAGTAGTATATATTCCTTATTTTTTAAGGGATATTTAATTAAGCTATTTAATTATGTCTAAAAAAAGGATAGAACTCATAATTCATTAGTAATAGTGCAAAACAATAACATGCATAGACTATAGTACTATATTTGACACTAACTATGCAAAAGAAAAGAAGTATATGAGATATTAGTTGCATGAAACAAATACAATTAAAATAAATAAGTTTAATTAGAATTTTTATTACCCATTTAATATAATTTCATTTTAGTTCGCATCTTATTTCATCCTAAAATTGTTAATGTCAGTATTTAAAATTAAAATTCGAGGGAATATAGTGATTCAAAATGAAAGTATTGAGAACCAAAAGTGCTAAGTCAAAATTGTTAACTAAACGGCAATTTATGTTGACCGTTCGTGATTTTGAATTTTCATTAATTACTCTAAATGTGCCTAAAATCAGAAATTTGGGGTCTAGATTTATTTTGAAAAAATATTAGGGACCAGTTTAGTGCACGGGATGAAAAATTGCAATTATCACATTAAAGAATACATCAATTTTTTTAGTCCGAACGAAACATGATTTATAGAGGTGACAATTTTCATCCATATCTATTTAACCATCCATATTCACCTCACCTAAATGGTTTTGGATTAGGGAAAATGATCAGTTTCATCCCTTACATTTTACAGAAATATTCTTTTCGTTCCTCATTTTTAAAAATGAAGCAAATTCCATCATTGAAATTTAAAAACTTAAACTATTACATTTCTGAAGTCAACTTTCAATCTAATTCGAACCACCAGCAACGTGATTACAAAATTTTGGGGTATGATCGGTAGATTATTTGGTTTAACTCAATTTGATATTCACGGAAAATTTAGTGAACCAAAAAAGAAAAAAGAAAAAAGAAAAAAAATTATAACATAACAAAGAAGGATTAATTTTTCTTATATTGTCATTGTATACACTGATGAGTCTAGATACTTGATATATTATTTCAATTTAAATTTAAACATCAAACTTTATATGTATTGTATACATCTAGATTTGCAAATGTGTATACTAACGATGCATGAAAAGATTTATCCAAAAAAGAAACCTTATTATTCCAAAACAAAGAATGACCTTTTTATGTTATAATTTTTTAAATTTTTTTCTTTTTTGGTTCAATAAATGTCATATGAATGTGATGGAGTTGACTGAGTGATTTTATAAATTTTTATCTCTGAATTGATTACTGAGTTAGTTGAATGATTTGATTTAAATTGAAAATTAGTTTCAGGGATATTATAGTTTCAGTTTTTAAATGTCAAGAACTAATTTGTTTCGTTTTAAAAAGTGAGGGACAAAAGAATATTTTGTGAAATATGAACAATGAATAAATTATTCCTTTTGGATTACTAAACAAAATTTATATGGACATCCAAGCAAAATCAATTGGTTTGATGATTTTAAGTGGATAATCCACATAATCCATCCAAATCCATTTAAGAAAGTAACGAGCAAACCCAATTACTTGCTGCTTGACAGAAAACTAATATCAGACTCACAAATTTTTTCTCATCCAAAAATTCAATGAAAGTCAAACATCCCCACACAGATTCCATTGTTTTCCTTTCACCACTGATCATTCTCCATTTCTAAGCCAGGTTGGCGATCTAGCCCAACATGATGCTATCGCAAATTCTTCCGTTCACTTTCTCCGGCTTTATCGCAAATTCTTCCGTGAACATTTTGATCCCGACATGAAAATCATCCCTTCATTCTCCATTTCTAAGCCAGGTTGGCGATCTAGCCCAACATGATGCTATCGCAAATTCTTCCGCTCACTTTCTCCGGCTTTATCGCAAATTCTTCCGTGAACATTTCGATCCCGACATGAAAATCATGCCCTTTTCTCCCGAAAATTTTGGCGAAGTAGGCGCTGTATAGATGAGCCTTTTTCCTACTGGCAGTGATTGGGTTAGCCGCAATTGCCACACACAAAACCCCATTTGATGACTTTAGTTCTCCTTAGGAGGATATCATCTTCCTACTTCAGTACTTTGATGCCTTTGCAGAATTCCTGCTTTAGATTGTCTAAATAGTTTGAACTTTGAAAATGAATGGCACCGCTGGTTCCAAGTTTCAAAGCTGGTCTTTTCCCCCTTTTTGATAAACAAGCCAGCAAAGAGTGTCCCAGTCTCTTTCATACCAAAAAAACAAAAAAATTGTCCTAGTAAAGCGGGTGACGTGGCTAATTTACAATCGCAGGTCCCATGGGTGGGGTCATAGACAGAATATTTGCCAATAATCTACCGACTTTTCAGGAGCCCGCCATTCAAGATTTAACTCTCCTGTCCTGGTCTCATAGTACAGTGCTTGATCGAATCTAGAGGGAACGGGCAGGGACTTGCCAGATCAACCCACCGTCCCTAAATAGTCCGTAACATTTTTTTTTAATATTTTGTAATTTTATATAAATATTTTGTAGATGACATCTAATTTTTAGATGTGATATTTTATTATTATTTATATAAATTTCATATATAATAATTATGATTTCGTTTGGATTAACTGTTTTTGAAAGTGTTTTTTAAAAAATTTTGTTGTAACAGAATTTTTAATATATATTTTGAAATATTTTTAGAAAATATTTTAAATATTCAAAAGTAAAAGAGTTTTTAGAATATATTTTTGAGATATTTTTAAAATTTTAAAAAATTTAAACTAATTTTTAGATTATCTTTTAAAGTATTTTTTAAAAATTTTTATTGTATTTAAAAAATTAATTTTTAAAAAATACTTAAAAAACTGAGAGTGTTTCTATTACTAAGTTTAATTCACTTAAAATTACATTCTATTCGAAAAATATTGTTCAGAATTGTTGTCTCTGATAACCGTCCGTGCTCTTGTTCCGAATTCAGAAGGCCTTAATAGTTGGAGCAAGCCTTTAACAAAACATTGGTTATTTTTAGCGAAGGATAACGTCTACAGTCTGCACAGACACAAAAGGTGAAAACAATGAAGACAGTGTGTGTAACAGGGGCTTCGGGTTACATAGCATCATGGATTGTCAAGTTTCTTGCTCCAGCGTGGTTACACTGTCAAGGCATCTGTTCGTGACCTCAGTCAGTATTTCTTCCAAACGCTTTATTTTTTTTTCTGTTTTGAATTCAATGTTTTACCTTTTTTTTTTTTTTTTGCTTTTGTGGTCTGTGAAACTGCAATTGTAGGATATGGGTCGTGACAATCATAAGATACGCAGGTTGGTTTTGGGGGGCTCTAATTTTGTGGATTGTTGGGATCTTGTGATTATTATTGCTTGATTTTGTTGTGCAATTTCCCGTTTTCCTGATGGGGAGAATTTGTTGATGACATTTGTAGATTGAGGATTCTGAATTAACAGGTTTTCATATTCACGTGTGAAGAGAAAAGGGCTTTTATGATGATAAGAGAAAGAAGACTAGGCTTAGAAATTTCAGGATTGATGAATAGCATGTGATTTGATGCAATTTTTTTTTTTTGGTGGTTTCCAACTTCAGCTGCCTCCCTCCTCCCTCCCCAAGCGAAAGAAAATAAATGAATGTATAGGAAGCAATATATTAAATTCGTAAGGAAGCAATATATCTCTTTTTGTCTCCGTATAGCATCTGCTACTGGCAGCAAGTGTCCTGCATGATGTTAATTACTCTTGACGCAATCAATTTTCCAAACTATTATGCTTTTCTCGGCCATTTGGTTGTTGAATCTTGTCAATGCTTACTGTCTCTTTCTAATCATGTCAGGGTCATCATCTAGTCCTGTAATTTTATAATATTACAATCCTGAGGAAAAAAAAATATTGCTTCTCAGCTTAGTACTTTATTTTGAGCTTTGTTTTAATTTATCTGAATCATGTAGATGATCCAAAGAAGGTAGGACACTTGCTTGCGCTTGATGGAGCTGAGAGACTTCAGTTGTTCAAAGCTAACCTACTGGAAGAAGGTTCTTTTGATGCTGCAATTCATGGGTGCGATGGCGTTTTTCATACAGCATCTCCTTTCTACCATTCAGTCACTGATCCTCAGGTCCCTTGAACAATTCCTTTTCTCTTATTTGAATATTCACCTCCTTCATTTCAATACTCTTTCTTCGAGGCGAAGGTAAGACACGAAGGCCATAGCTGCTCCTGTATAAGGAGTGAGATATTGTAATGTAGCAGGGGAATCTACCATTTCGGCTACCACAATGGTGTATTCCATTGTTCCCCTTTCCTGGAGAGTAGTTACTACTTGAACCACAGAAGATGCTTTTTGACCAATTGCTACATAAGCAGTACTATTTAGCTTGTGGATATAGATTTTCTTCTCATGGTTTAACATAAATTCCATTTATATGGTAAAAATTTCTTTCTATCATTCAAATCTTTGTATGTCTCTGCATGCTTTGCAGGTTTCTCTTACATAGTAATGATAAATGAGAAAGCTTTAGTGCACTGTTTCTAATTGACTTCATTTGTTGCCTAAAAGAATGTAAAAGAAACTGTGGTTGGATTCAACAATTGCTTTAGTAAGTATAAATGGGTTTAGATAAATAGAAATGTAAAAGAAACTATAGATAGCTCCAATAATTACTTTAGCATGTGTTAAATGGTTTTTTGATAATCTTTCAGTGGCTTATTAGTAGTTAACTGCTTAGCGCATATGTGACTTTAGTATGTTTGAGCACCCATTTGTGTATGGTTTTCTAAGCTTCTTTCTTGTCATTATTTGCAAACTTCAGTAAGTAAGCTGATAGATGCAATATGCAGGTGCTATCAGCTATAAAATAACTGAATCTAGTAATGCAATAGGCTTACCTGCCCAAAAAGAAGAAGTGTTAACATGTGCAGGCAGTTGAGCATTAAATGCTTGCCATTTTGCTTAATTCTTCTCAGGTTCATTTTTCTTTAGTTTAAAAGATTTGAAAGTTATCTTGGAATCCCTTTACACAGGTTTATGACCATTTTAACATTATAATTCCAGTGACTTACAAGAGTTCAAGATTGATGTTTAGTCTTAAAAATTCTATAGTCCAACAAAAGCTGGTCAAGTTTTTGCTACAGTAGTATTGTCCTTGTTATCTTTTTACATTTTGTATAGTTCTAGAGTATCTCCAATCTTTGTCTATTTAAACATTTGAAATTACTCATATGTTGCATCTATTGCAGTATGGGTTCATTCTACTCTATGCTCTCTGATGCATAAATTTTTTGAGCTAATTCAAATTTTTGTTATGGCTTAGATTGTGTTAACTATTATTGCCAATAATCTCCTTTATTCTACATTTAGGGAAAGAGAAACCACTATCCTACTTATGTTACAAAAGAAAATACTCGAGATGCTTTCCTTCTTCAAATTTTACTAAACAGCATTTACGGTGGTCTGGTTTGTGCAGTCTCTTTGAAACAAGAAAGTAGAAACAGTTGATCCATTGTAGAGAAATGTATGGTATAGATGTTAAAGGTTCTCAGGCTCTTTGAGGGACTCTAAAATGAGTAGATGGTCTTTCTGTGAACGGCTCAGGGTGCTAAAGTCTTGATGTTCTAAGGGTACAGGTTTTCTGCAAGAGGAATCTTGAATTGAATTAAATCTTATGGTGGAGATCACCTTAGGCTTCGATTGAAACTGTTATCTAATGGGTGTTGGAGATTGGGCTTGCTATTTGATTACAGCATAAAAAAGGAGCTCCAAAGCTCTTTCATAACTAATCACCCATAGAGACTGCAAGAAGGGGTGAAAATGAAAATAAATAGAAGTGCCAGGTTAAAGAAATATTAACATCATATACATATGGATGTTTGAAGAGTTTCTTTCCGGTGGAAACAAGTTTTTAAAGTTCTTTTTCTCAAGTTTTTGTTGACTGTATTAATCTGATAGGATCGTACAGTGAGCTGAAACCAAATATTTGATTTCTGTACAATGTCCAATAACCAATTTACTATTTAGTAACCCAAAAGAAACTCCTCTGTTGGTTGTATTGGCTTTGTTGGCACTCCTTATTATAAGTGGTATCAAAATCATGGGCTAACCTCAAAAACTAGAAGAGTAATTGTTTAAATGGTGTAAATCTTACACATCTCCTCATGGAAGCTCAGTAATTTCTTTAAAAGAGCCTAACTGTTGAACCTTTTATTTCGCCCTTCTATTTGGACTTATTGAATAACTGAGGAACCCTAAAAACCATGCTTCATGGAAATGAGCAGTATTCAATGAAATTGAAGACAGTGAGTTATATATATATATTTTAAATATGTGTAGTGAATAACTTTTATATTAAGTCCATCTTGCCAAGGTGAGTAATTTTCTATCTCTGTAAGTCACCATGAGGAATTCATTTTGGACAGGCTGAGTTGATTGATCCTGCTCTAAAAGGCACTCTTAATGTTCTTGGATCATGTGCAAAATCACCATCTGTGAAAAGAGTGGTTTTGACATCCTCTGTAGCTGCAGTTTACTACAATGGCAGGTCTCGTTCTCCTGATGTGGTGGTTGATGAGACTTGGTGGAGTCTTCCTGATTTATGCAAAGAAAACAAGGTCTGTAAATGTTAGTTTCTTTTCTGTCTGAGTTTTATTGCTAAATTTAAATGTTCTTAAATTACCTAAATATCTGCTGTCACATATGTTAAAGACCATTGGACTGTGTCCCATAACACTTTTGCTTTACGTACCTTTTGGAGTAAAATATAGATGTGGTTCCAGAATATAATATACTTGAATCGTGAATGCTGAAAAAGGTGCATGTCTTTAAAATGGGTGTACATATTTGACATCATAATGCCATTGAAAATTTGTGAACATAAAATCTTCATTATGCATCAACTGCAAAAATTCCATTAATGTAATTGTTACAGGAACTGTTATTTGCTGTATTAGAAGTTGAAATTAGGGCACTATAGAGTGTAGACATTAGAGAATTTATTTGTTTGAAATAGAACATTTATTCAGTTTTTAACTACCATCAACCAAAGGCCTTAGGTTTTCATTGACTTCTGATGGATTTTTTTGAAGACATTTAAGGCCAGTGCCACCTCAATGTTCTTTCTGTCAAAGTTTCAGGATATCTACTCCACATTTGCATTTGTCCATTTGAACTAGAGATTAGTTCACTGGACTTGCACTTAGTCTATTAACATTTGTAACTTTTGTTTAAATCTACTGAAAGTTTTTTTTTTGTGAACCTTAAGAATTAAAAGTCTCGAGACAAAACATATTTATGTGAAAGCAGAAGTAGGGTATTTCGAGGAATTTGGTAATTGATGATACTTGAACTATGATGCTTGGCAGTTTTCTGGAACTCTGGAAAACGAAACATGGCCATATAGTTGGAGGAAATATAAAATACCTTCATGTATATATCAGATGGTCTTTCTGCTCCTCGAAAATTGGGAATTGGATGATGTTAAATTTGGGGACAATATGAACTACAATTAGTGACCTGAAGAATTTCTTTGAAAATTGAGTAGAATATGATGGCAAACTTTAGAATAGGAAAAATTTGCGGAAAGGGTAAACTTGGAACTAGATAAGCTAAAACCAACTAAAATATTTCAAAACCCCTGTGCCTCACGTCATTAGCTTAGGCTGACCTGTTGAAATCCAAAAGGTAAAGTTTCTGGATGAAAGCAGTAAACAAATTCAAATTGCATAAGCTAATAGAAATTTCGTACTAATGTTGTAAATCCTACAGCGAGACCCTGAAATAAGTAAAACTAAATGACCCCCATTGGAATCCAAATATGTGCATGATCCTTATCCAATTCTATTGAGGATTTCCATCATTTGATTTTGAGCTTATTATACTTGATAGGGTTATTTTCTCTACTTTAGTGTGCTAATTATGAATAAAAAATGCATACTTAATAAATTCCTTTTGGGAAAATAACTTTTGGTGCTCTCGACAAGCCACTTCTATTATGTTCCGAATTCCTTTTCAGCTGTTATCACGGATGTGATGCCAAACTTTTAGATGCTTGAGATGCCCTCTCTCTCTGTGATAGACACTGGCTCACACAGGGAACTTTTTTTGTGGATGGGGTGTTATTGCCTTCTTTGGCATGAAGGTGATAAAAAAGCAATTGGAATAGTATTTAACAAAAGTTCCATGGCTGTACAGGAACAGAGTTTCGAACAACTTTTGTGGTTGGAGATCTTGTTACTATCTTTCATTGTCGTCTAGTTTTTGAAGTACCTATACGTGTTAGTAGATTAAGGTTAAAATGTAATTGTGCCCCCAAAACTTAGTGTTCCGTCTTTATCAATGTATTTGCCAGACTAGGTGCTTTCTCTGGCTGACAGATAATGTAAATAGAACTTTAAATGGATGATGTTTTTCCATCTTTTTTTGAATTTCTGGATCTCCTCTGGGGCTATAGTTTGAACAGCCGTGTCATCCTTTAGATAAAAAACAGACCCTTTCAACTGGTTGCTTTGAAATTCTAAGGAAACGGTTCTTGTTACTAACAGAGGTAAAACAAACAAGAGCAAAGGTAGCCTAAAGTCTCTTCATTTTGTCTCTTCTCTAATTATTTTCAGTCATTAGAACTTTTACTGATATACAATTGTAAGCAAATCTGGTTGTCTGCAGTTAAAGAATCATTCTCCTAAATCACTAATTGAGCATCAAGAAAGTCCAGGACCATTTGATCACTGTCATTTCTCTAGAATTAATTGTTAGATGCAGGATACTTTTATGTGCAGTTTGTTTCAGTATAGCTGCCTGATGCATGTGACAAGGTTCCTATGGCTTAAATGTGTGGATGAACTTTTAAAAGATTTGGTTGAAAGGAACTGTATCCTGATTAAAGGACTTGTGTTCCTGATCATTAACTAGCTGATATACATCCTTTTGTGGTGGCCAAATTGATTCCTGTGGTTTTAGTTGGAAGCTGAATATTGCAGCTTTTCAATTGAAGTACTTCAATTAGCAATCAGCAAAATTTATGTTTGTAATAGTTGAAACCACTCATACTCTGGCTTTTGATTTTATGGAATGTAACTTGGAAATCATGGCTATAGTCATGCTATATTGTCCTATGGAACAAGTCTAGCGTGGCTTGAACAGAACTTTAATTGGTGCAATAATTCTGTCCCTTTTGTGTTGGCATGGTGTTGCAGTAGTAAACCTGGAATTAGTCAAGAAAGAAAGTTTTTGTTTGTCGAACAATACTTTTTGGATTGATGTGGAGATTTTAGATTGTTTAAAGCTCCCATGATTTTGTTTTCGTGTCCAAATACTATACTAGTAATAGCATCTTTTCCCACTGGCATGTTAAAAGCATTCTAGACAGGTGTCATTTCTATCTGCTGTACAAACTCCATTTCAGCATAACCAAAATCAAAATTTCCACAAGATTTGGGGACAATGTGCCCATGGTACTTAAGTAAATTGTCCTTGTGTACATGCCTCTTTTAATTGATATTGTCATAATAAGCCAGTCTATGAAATGAACATGTATTCTTGTGAATTAACAATCATAGTTAAACATGTTATTCTTTCCTATTGTTTTTCTTCCAGTTATGGTATGTGCTCTCGAAGACATTGGCTGAGGATGCTGCCTGGAAGTTTGTCAAAGAGAAAGGTCTCGACATGGTTACAATAAACCCAGCTATGGTGATTGGGCCTCTATTACAGCCAACACTTAACACCAGTGCTGCTGCGATCTTGAACTTAATAAATGGTATGGATATTCATATTAAACAAAGAGAATTCAATTAATATTTTTTGGAGATACTTTGTTTGTTGAATCTATGTTTATTTGTTTTTTTGAGGCCATGGTCGTGCATGATGCTCTGTTGACTGTTTTTTGTCTTTTTTTTTTTTTGCCTTGGTTCTGCTTTTTGAGGGAAATTGAGTGGGACGAGAAGCAATTTAGAGCTGATGTTTTTTGTGCTGGTGAAGCTACTGATGGTGATGAAAATGGTGCATAGACAGATGTTTTTAGAACATGCAAATAAGCATTTATTTTTTAAGTTTTTGCCTTTTTGACTCGCACCTTTGACTTTCCGTTACTTTATCTATACTTAGTCATCGACATCTATAGTGTAGACTACATACCTTCTTATATTTCTTTAAAATTAAAGTATGTAAAGAATTGATAAGTGAATTAATGGTAACATGCTCAAAAAGAATTAATAGTAACATTCTGGACAGTAATGATTCATACTCATTTGTGCTTTACCAGAATATTGATTGAGCATTCACTTGTATGCCAGGGTTTATGGTACATCCCATGCTCTGAAAATTTACCGGCAGGAGTTTAGTACTTACTTATCTAGCTATAACAAATGCATTAGATATATTGTAAAAGGTGGGGACAATGTTAGTCTTTATAGAACTTCTAAGTATCTGATAAAATTGAAATGAACTTGAGAATAAATGAAAAAGGCCGAAAAACCAGTGAGGTGGCCTACCTATGTACTTAGGAGCAACGTGCTATGGAATTTGCCATGTTGCAAAGCTTGTTGAGTTCTCTGCCTGTGTCATGAACTTGAGTTTTGCCAAGGTAGACGTCATGGTCATTTGGAGGTTCGCTAGAATTTTATTTGTTTGTGTGTTTGTGTATCTATGATGGTATTTGTATGTGTGTATATGCTCCTTTTGTTGATATTTATATATGTTCTTGTTTGCTGGATCCAAACCTCCCAAACATATTCGTTTTTGTGTCTTGAGAAAGCTTTATCCAGTGTGCTTGAAGGGATGTTTACATTGTTTTAAAGTTCCAGGTGCTTTTTTAATCAACTATTGAAGTCTTTGAATTATTACTGCAGTATTCGGTAAATGGCTATGAGGGGTAGGAATGGGTACCAAAATTAATGATGCCCGTACATGTTGCTAGGTAGACCACTATAGCAATCACTCAATGGGAATGAAAGTATTAGATCTTTCCCCCTATGACTCCCCACTTATAGCGTGGGTTTTGAATTGATTAACTCTTTGATAGAATGAAACCCATTCCACTTCCAACCAAATATGTAATGGGGAATGACCAACACCATACTAATAGTGAGATTTATGGTTCCAATTCTGATTTCAATTGTGGAGTACAAACCAAACAGCTCATAAGTTGTCAGTAAAGATGTGGCTATGCTCATGGAAAATGATTTTCGTTGTATTTTCCTCTCTTTGCTTGGTTAGATTCATTTATACAACAAGGAAGAGATGCTGATATGAAACTTGTCTTGTCTGTCATTAGATATTTTGTGTATTGTGATCTTAGACTGATTTTCATGCATTGAGTGTCATTGAATTGTTTATGCAATTTATTTTGATGTCTTAATATTATGGAAATGTTGTTTGTTTATTGTTATTTTCTACATTCAATACAGGTGCAGAAACATTCCCAAATTCAACATTGGGCTGGGTTGATGTCAGAGATGTTGCTAATGCCCATGTACTAGCTTTTGAAAATCCGTCGGCAAGTGGAAGATACTGCCTGGTTGAAAGAGTGGCACATTACTCTGAAGTTGTGAAGATCTTGCATACACTATATCCTTCTGTGAAACTTCCAGAAAAGTAAGTTTAAGCTCTGTATTTAGACTTGAAATGCATATACAAGTAGGGATTTACATCTGCAACATAAATTTATGTCTGGAATGCTTCATGCATGTATGTGCATCTGTAGTTTTTCTGTTAGGATTTATTATGATGTGCCACGTGGATAAATCATATCTGGAGGCTATTACCTATTAATACCATCTGTTGACGATGGAAGACAGAATAAATATTAAGAAACTCTTGTTGCAGAATACAATTTCCATCATCTGAGTAAAATTAGTTATTGATTAGAGCTTGTATAAAATAGACTGTTCTCTATTATGTTTTAGAAGTTCTGGTCAAGGTTTATGTTGTCGAATTCACAGGATTGTGAAATTTTCGCTATTTGAAATAGGATTAAGTTGCCGAGGAGGCCTTGGTCAAGTGACTAAGGTTGAAACCGCAAGAATTAGAGCACCTGGGTTCAATTATCCCGTAACCCTTCCCTGCTTCTTAAATGCCATTCTTCCTTGCTTAAAAAAATAAAATAAATAAAACAAAATATTAAAAAATAGGTTAAGTTACTTCGGGAAAGTTAATACTGACTATATAGTTAATTTAGTTGGTACTTAACTAAGGAATCCTTTTCCTTGTAATAGTGATCTAGTTCTTGGAATCTTTGCTCCACAATTACTAAACCAAGGACAGCCTACTAATCCTGGCAACCTGATTAGGTAGAAAAGTAGATAAAGATGAGAATATCATTAGTTGTAGAAGATCTGTTATTGAACATAAGGGAATTGTTTGGGGTGGCAAAGAACAGAATGGGTGGCCTTTTGAAGAGTTGGCTTTCATCAATTCAAATCAAACCACTGTGTCAATTTTTTGAGATAGTGTACTTCAAATTACAGCTCTTTAAGAATGTTTACCTGAAAGTTTTGACCTCTCTTCATTGCAACAAGACTTTTTACCTTTCTGAATTCTGATCTTCATCTGCTTTTATTTGATTTCATGTCTAAATGGTGAGATCCGTGTATAATATGTGAAGTTATGCAAAAAATTTCTAGTTTTTTCTTTCCCCTTTGCTGCTTTACCAGATCCTGCTGTGAGAAGATCCATTATTTGTACAATCTGTACCTGAAATATCAGGGCTTATATTAAGGCATTCATTTAAGGGTACTGATAGTCCTTCTAACTTCTTGAACACCCTTACTATGTATTTTGGCTGCTATATATGCTTGTCATTTGGACTTGGAAAAATAAAAAACCGAGTAGGGGTGTCCAAGAATCTATAAAAGGGTATTTGAGTATCAATGAACTTCATTCCAATGTTCTGCTTACTGCAATTCATCTTTTGTTGTCTAATCATGGATGAGTTTTCCTGTCCATCACCTGCTGTTGATGTATTTTTACTCTTCGAACACCAGTAAGGAAGCCAAAATTATCATTTCTATCAGTTTGCTTTTATTGGATTTTTACCATTTTCAACAATATTTATTATTCTTATGGAGCTTCTAATGTTCTTTGGTAAACTAATCTTTGTAGGTGTGCTGACGACAAGCCATTTGTGCCAACGTACCAGGTTTCAAAGGAAAAAGCGTTAAGCTTAGGCCTTGAATTCACGCCCCTTGAGCAAAGCATCAAGGAAACAATTGAAAGCTTGAAGGAGAAGAACTTTCTGGGCTCTTCTGCTGCACTGTGAATATGATCTCAAACATGATGAGGAACATTTCAGAATTGGTGTCATTGCCTATTGAACATATGTTTTGCAAACTCCTATTTGTACCGGGTCTGTCTGACTGGCATTATCTGCCTCGACAGAGATTTGGGAGAGATCTACCTATAAAACAATAAAGGACTCATCTTTTTGCTATCATGGAAATTTGAACAGGAAATGTCTTTTGCTTTTCCTTGTTCAAATTCAAGGTTAAAGCAATGATGAGTAGATTTTGGTGCGTAATCATGTGGCTTACCTCTCTCTCTGTTTTTTTTGGGGTCAGTGTGCTAAAATTGCCATTTGATGAGACTTTATAAAATCAAGGAGCAGCTTTACTAATTAATGTCAGGGTAACAAATTGACAAAAGATTGAAGTTTATGTGCTGAATTATATCCATATTATATGTATATGATCATTAAGAACATTAAGTAGCTCAGCTTTATCCATGTCTAAATTGTTCAAGGCTTTGTGAGTTGTGTTCAGGCTCCTTAGCAACCCTGCTAGTGGGGCTTAATTGTTAGGTTAAGTACTCCGTAAGCTGGTGAAAATTATGAATCACATGGGATAAAGGGTAAGCAAGGTTTAAAGGACGCTTAAAGTTTTATGCCACTAACATGAAGTCATTTTTACGTAATAATGTATGGATGCGTATGAAGCTTTGACTAATGTGATTGATAACATGTATTGCCGAATGTACTTGTACACAGCTCATGTGGTCCATAAAGATAGCCTGAGCCTTGAGGTACATGCTGAGCAATTAAATTCATTCAGTGGATATTATCTCTGTTTTCGGCAAAGATAAAACGAATGTGAATTAGTAGAGGATAAGCGTAAGGGAGAACTGAGGTAGCATCCGGCTCAAGGAGTTGTGGATATTGGAATTTATATGTTTGTAGAGGCTTAGATTGTTATGATAATAGTCAGTGGCAAGTCAAACCGCTGGAACAAGTAACTTTAATACTTTTGCTAAGTTGAATAGTGCTATGTATGTCTACTTTCAAATTCCAGGCATCTTTTGTATGGTATTTTAGTCAAGATGCTCAATACTACGTTAAACATTAAATCCTAACATCAGATTCTATTTCCTATAACTATGCATAACTAGTAGAAGTCATTTTCTGGGTCGTCAACGTAGACCACCTCATCCTCAAGGTTTGTAAAATAGTGAAAAGAGTGAATTGAGTGACACTATACTCAATAAGCAGCAATTGCTCCTTTGTTGGATCATGTAACTATTTATGTTTGTATATAAATCATGTCACATCCCATTTTTTGCGATGAAAAAAAAAGTATTTAAAATCGTATTTACAAAAGATGTTATTTTATTTAAAAATAAGTGAAAAATGACGTAGAATGGGATTTTAAAGAATACGACAGTTTGGGTCCAAAATTTAGTCTAAAAGGGTTTGTTTAAAAAATAGGAGTCGCCTCTTGGCATTGAGTTTGGGTGTACCAAGTTATCCAAAAATGTTTTAACAAAATAAAATAAAATAAAACCCTTTCGACAACTCTAATCTTTGAAAACAAGAGAAAATGAGTTCGGGAGTCACGATTGAAAAAAGGGAAGGCAAAGGTTCGATCGACTTAAACCTAGGGGTGGCAATTTTCGACACGACCTGAAAACACGACACAAACCTAACATGAAATTAATAGGTTTGAGTTGAGGTTTCGCGGGTTCGGATCAAAATCGGGTCGAACCCGATGAACCCGAAAAGAAAACGGGTCGAATTCGTGTCAACCCGTGGGTGACCCGATAACCCGTTTACGAATTAAAAATAATTTAATAAATATAAAAATTATTTTATCTAACTAAACTAAGTTATTTTTTTTCCCAAAGGCATTAATCACCTAATTCTAAATGAATTTATTTAACTTGTGTGAAGTTGAAATTATTATCTTTGGACAAATAATGTATTATATTATTTTTTACTTTTATACTGTTTTAATTTATTTTATATTTGGTTTGAGATAAAACACTTTTACGGTGTTTTAATTTATTTTAGATTTGGTTTGGGATTATTTATTTAAATTTTATTACTTGATTATGTAATTAATTTTGTGCGAAATTGATTTTATTAGAAATTACAGTGGTAAATTAATAAATTAAAATTCAGTTTCGGGTCATTTCGGGTTGACCCGCGAACCCGAAATTTTCGGGTTTGGGTCAGGTTCGAGTCAACGGGTTTCCTGTTATATCCGAGTCTTAACCCGACTCGTCAATCCGATTTGGACTCAATTGCCACCCCTACTCAAACCTAAGACACGCTTTCAATCTAGTCCAAACTAGTTGCGAGGTTAAAAATTTTTCTACTCTAAATTTTAAATTTTTCACGTTTGGATGTTTCTTACATGGATGCAAATCTAAATTTAGAAAATGTTAGAAGGGACAAATGTCTATCCAAGGGTCTAATTGATGCCAATCGCGTTAATTGCAAAATCCAAAATAATCTCTTGAAAGGGGGTCAGGAGCATGTACAAATGAAATTCAAAGAAAAGAAAAGAAAATTAAATTATATATCTAGATATAAGTGACCAACGAATAGGGATGCAATATAATGGGTACGGGAGGCAAAACTCGTGACAGAATTTTCTTATACATGGACTAATGGGATATTTAAACTAAAGAATTATAATCGCCCATTTTCCATATTCAAAAAATAATTCTCCTAATCTAGACAAGCAAATGAACTAATTTATTTTGCAATTTCTTTTATGAGATGTAATCCTAAATGATATGATTAACACAAATAGAGGGTAAGGGATAGAGAATAATATAATAGGAAATATCATGCAAATGAAAAAAGATCCTAAAATAAAAATTATGCAAAAAAATGTAATGAATGTCATACAAAAAATGAATCTAATGCATGAATGATCTAAGGGTCTAGCATTGGACTAACCCATTTTTAAAAGCTCTTACTAGCGTTGGACTAGCAAGTAGGCAGAAGGAGAAGCCACAACTAGCGTTAGATTAGTGTGGTGACGTCATACATTAATAATATATAGTAAAACAAATAAGGTATAAATTAAAACGAATAAACACATAAGAGCACATAGCATGTATGATGCGGATCCGGGTGCGCAACAACTTCAATCTTGGGTCAAGAATCCTTTGGTCAACATTGGTGGTCCGATGACAAGATCAAGATCCAGAGGGTGAAGGAAGCCTTACGAGCCTTGATCATTCACCATACAAGCAAAGAGCAAGTTAAGTTTGAAGATTTGATGGACCATGAAGTTACCTTGTTCATTTGTACGTTTGAAGTGAAAGAATGATCTCATACTTGTTAGTTTAGTTAGTAGTTGTTTTAAAGCTGCCTAGTTTAGTAGTTGTTAATTGCACAAAGGACATGTTGTCGCTGAGTTTTAATCCTTTTAGTAGATTTTATTAATTATTGGGCCTTATCGGGAAGCCATAAAGAGCCGACTCTTTATGTGGGCCGAATTCATATTCCTAGTTTAGGTAGGTGAGTTGTTAATCCTTACTCCAAACGTATGTGCCCTAGTTCGAGCATATAAAAAGGCACCTCTTGTACGAGTAAAGGGACGAATATTACAACCAGAAATCGTGAGGAATTTTCCTTCAAGTTCTTAATCGAACTTACTTTTGAATTTCTTGAGTTCATAGCTTAGCATTCAAATCAGACTTTATCAATTAGTTTGTTCCCTAATCGTGGTGTGCCTTCATCCATCGTTATTTGCTTAAAGTTGCTAATTACCTTCGTGTGTCAGAGGTCTTGAGTTCATGAGAACAATCGCGTTCAATTTTCATTGGGAGAAAAGGTCCAATTCTGATATTACAAAGTTGGGAGGTTCTAGGAGGGTCTTCCCCTAGGGTTGCTCATCAGTTGGTATCAGGAGCATCAAGTTAATTCTCTTTTAATTGAAATTGCTCATATCTTGTTAGTTTGTGTCTTTTGTCAAAAAAAAGTACTGTAGCGAATTACTGTTCATCGTACTGTAGCGTATTGTTCACGATACTGTTCAGCCGAGTCAAAAAAAATCTTATTTGTCCCTATTTCTTAGGGTTTCTAGTTTGTGTGTCACGTACCTTTCAATTCTTGATTGTTAATTGCTGAGAATTTTGTTTGCAATACCCATTGTCGTTTCCTGAAATTCTTGAAATCAATCTTGAAGTTTTTGACATTCTTGAATATCTTGATTGTGTGAACCATAACTTGAGATTGTGAACCAAGATATCGTGAATCTTGAAGCTCATGTATAAAAAAAAAAAAAGAAAAAAAAGGGAATCGTTCCCAAATTCGAATTGTTGTTGGTTTCCAAATTCTTGTTGGATTAAGGTTGGAAGTTGTTAATTGGAAAGTCTCAATCATATCCAAGAAAGATTCCAAATCTTGATTGAAAAGGACTTCCAAAATTATGATTAGATTAAAGGTTCTATATTTGGAAAGGACGGACCGAGTGCGAACGCACCTGTTCACACCTACCCACCCTCATCCTTTTGTATTCACACCTTAAACAACCTAAACTTTCCATTTTCACCCTTCCATCCGATTTTACCACCCAAAAAAAAAAGTACCACCTACCACACGTGACGTTACCTTTAACCGCAAACTACATTCTCAAGCAAGACAAGGTACGAATTCTAGGGTTTCTAGGATTTGTAAAATTCTACTTTGTGTCTTATTACTTGCTTATAGGGTAATTAATTCTGAAATTTTTGAGAGTTTGAGTTGTTTTAAGAATTTCGAGAAGGAAAATTGAGAGTGAGTGTGTTTTTCCTTGAGTGATACACGAGTGCTTTGCAAGGTAGACTAGGATACACTTGTTTTGCAGGTTTGACCATATGTCTCAAGAGGGGAACATACCCGAGTTGTCTGAGGCCGACGTGTCAATCAAACTAGTGCTCCAAGCACCTCGAAAACAAACGGAGAGACATAAATTTGTGATGACACAATTATCTGACAGGTTGGCTGCCATTGAGATGCGAGGTACCGGAGATACACCCAACAGGGCTTCGAGTGTTCAGAATGCTGATCATGATGCGGATGATGAGGGATATTATTCTAACACCTCATTTCGATCAAGGAAAAACCAAAAGGGGGCAAGGGAAGGTCGAGACAGACCTAGGAGAACCGATGACAATCTTGGTTCCATCAAGACCAAGATGCCTACCTTTCATGGGAAAAATGATCCTGAAACTTACTTGGATTGGGTTAGGCGAGTTGAGCAAGTGTTTGAATCTCACAATTACTCTGAAAAGAAAAAGGTGAAACTTGTAGCTATTGAATTTCAAGATTATGCATCTATTTGGTGGAGCAAGTATGTGCTACAAGGAGAAGAAATAGGGAACAACCGATTGACACTTGGACTGAAATGAAGCAAATGATGAGGAAACGATTTGTACCCTTCCATTATACTACGGACTTGTACAATCGGCTCCAACGACTCACTCAAGGGTCTAATTCTGTTGATGAGTACCACAAGCAAATGGAAGTAGCGATGATAAGGGCCAATGTACAAGAGGATCCGGAAGCAACCATGGCGAGGTTTCTTAATGGATTAAATCCTGAAATTAGGAAGAAGGTTGAGTTTCAAGACCACTTTGAACTTCAACAAATGGTGTCTTATGCAGAGAAGGTGGAAAAGCAAGCCTTACCTATAAAAACACTTAGTGGCCGATCCACTACATCCTCTTCCACTCCTTGGAGAAGAAATCAATTGCCAACATCCATTGCGTGGCCAAGGCAAGGTAATAGAGAGAGGAAAAACAAGCGGAAGGAACAATCGTCCCATCCGAGTGCCAATTTCTTCTAAACCAATCCCGCGGCCGACTCTTCCAGGGGCAAATACATCTACCAACCAGCCAAAGGCATGCTTCAAATGCGAGGGAATTGGCCATCTCATGGCTCAATGCGCTAACCGAAACATCATGTACATGAATGAAGAGGGAGTGTGGCAAAGCGAAGGAGAGGAGGAATATGCGGACATGCCACCGCTTGAAGAAGAAGGGAAGGATGATGACATGATTGAGATAGAAGAGGACCCCGTAGCTCGAGCTATGGTGACTATGAGGGTGCTTAATGCACAAGCTCAAGAAGATGATCTCCAACGAACCAACATCTTTTATACGAGATGCAAAATTGGAGATGAGGTATGTCTTATGATCATTTGATAGTGGCTCTTGTACTAATTGTGTAGCCGCTAATTTGTGGAGCAAAAACACATTCCATGGACTTACCACCCTAAACCAGATAGATTGTCTTGGTTAAATGATGGGGGGGAAGTCAAAGTGATCAAACAGGCTTTAATTGCTTTTTCTATTGGTCGATACAAGGACCAAGTTTTATGTGATGTAATTCTTATGCATGCTAGTCATGTCTTGTTGGGGCATCCTTAGGAGTATGATAGACATGTTGATCATATTGGACTCACTAATAAGTATAAGTTCATTATGGACAACCTCAAAATCACTCTTTTACCCTTGACACCTACACAAGTGTATGAAGAACAATTGCATCTAAGAAAAGAGAGAGAGAAAAGGCAACCGAAAGAGGCAAAGAAAAAGCCGAAATGTGAGAGAGAATGAGGGGAAAAAGAAAGTAGAGGGCGAGTTGAGTGAAAAAGAAAATTCGAGTAGGAAAAGACTCAGTGAGGCCGAGAGCTTGAAAGTGAAAAAAAGAGCTTTTATACAAGTGTGCGTGAGGTAAATAGGGGTTTAAATGCACAAAATCTTCTCATAGTACTTATGTACAGGGAAGCTGATTATTTTTCTTTTTACACACTTGGCATAACCGATTCTCTTCCTAGTGCAATCTACTCTCTTTTGCAGGAATTCAAGGATGTTTTTCCGGAGGAACTACCGAAAGGATTACCTCCAATTCGAGTATTGAACATCAAATCGACTTTGTTCCTGGAGCAATTCTACCAAATTGACCAACCTATAGAGCAAATCCGGAGGAAACAAAGGAAATCTAAAGGCAAGTCGATTCCTTCCTTGAAAAGGAACATGTTCGTGAATCTCTTAGTCCTTGTGCAGTTCCAGTCATTTTAGTACCTAAGAAAGAAGGGACTTGGAGAATGTGTACAGATTATCGTGCAATTAATAAAATTATTGTTAAGTATCGTCATCCTATTCCTAGGTTAGATGATATGTTAGAAGAATTGCATGGAACAATCATTTTCACTAAAATTGATTTAAGATCTGGTTATCATCAAATAAGGATAAAGAAGGAGATGAATGGAAAACTGCTTTCAAAACAGAGTATGGTCTTTATGAGTAGCTTGTGATGCCTTTTGGCTTAACAAACGCTCCAAGTACTTTCATGAGGATTAATGAACCATGTTTTAAGGCATTTTCTTGAGAAGTTTGTTGTTGTTTATTTTGATGATATATTGATCTTTAGCAAGTCTTTAGATGAGCATGTTGAGCATTTTGTGACTTGTTTTAAGTGCCTTGCGTGAAAATAGGCTATTTGCTAACATGGAAAAATGTGTCTTTTGCACTTCTAAAGTTAACTTTCTTGGATATATTGTTGGTGCAAATGACATAAGTGTTGATCCCGCCAAGGTAAAGGCCATCTTGGAGTGGTCAACTCCAACCAATGTGTCTAGGTAAGGTCTTTTTATGGTCTTGCAAGTTTCTATATGAGATTTGTTAAAGACTTTAGTACTATTGCAGCACCTTTGAATGAGATAATTTAAAAAGAATGTGGGGTTTTCAATGGGAAAAAAGAGCAAGAAGAGTCATTTAATAAGTTTAAGAATTTGTTAACTTCAGCACCTATTCTTGCTTTGCCTAATTTTGATTTGACTTTTGAAGTTGAATGTGATGCTAGTGGAATAGGCATAGGGGCTGTCTTACACAAAATAATAGACCCTTGGCATATTTCAATGAGAAGTTAAATGGGGGAGCTCTTAATTACACTACTTATGATAAAGAATTGTATGCTGTTGTGCGTGCTCTTGAAGTGTGGCAGCATTATCTTATGCCTAAGGAATTTGTGATACATACTGATCATGAATCAATTAAATTTCTTAAGGGTCAGGCTAAGTTGCATAAAAGACATGCAAAATGGATTGCATTTATTGATTTCTCTCCATATATCATTAAGTATAAGAAGAGGAAAGATAATGTCATTGCGGATGCATTGTCTAGGAGGTATATTTTGATCACTAACATGAGCACTAAGTTACTTGGTTTTTGAGCACATTAAAAGACTTGTATGCACATGATGACGATTTTTCTAATGTGTTTCAAGTTTGTGAACATGCTGCATTTCAAAAGTTCTATAAGCATGAAGGTTTCTTGTTCAAAGAAAATCGCTCATGTATTCCCAACTGTTCACTTAGGGAATTACTTGTTAGAGAAGCCTTATGGCGGAGGGTTGATGGACATTTTGGCATTGATAAAACTCTTGACCTTTTGCATGAACACTTCTATTGGCCTAAAATGAGGCGTGACGTTGCTAACATTTGTGATAAGTGTTTAAAGTGTAAGCAGGCAAAGTCAATGAGTAACCCTCATGGATTGTACACTCCTCTACCTGTATCTCGTGCTCCTTGGATAGACTTAATCATAGATTTTGTGCTTGGTTTACCAAGATCTTTTAGAGGTATGGATAGTATCTTTGTTGTAGTGGATAGGTTTTCTAAAATGGCTCACTTCATCCCTTGTAGGAAAACAAAATGATGCGCCACCATGTTGCTGATTTATTCTTCAAGGACGTGGTCAGATTGCATGGGGTACCGCGTACTATTGTAAGTGATAGGGATGCGAAATTCTTAAGCTATTTCTGGAAATCACTTTGGGAAAAGTTGGGAACTAAGTTGTTATTTTCTACTTCTAGTCATCCTCAAACGGATGGTCAAACTGAGGTAACCAATCAAACCCTTGGTGCTTTATTTCGAGCCATTGTTCAAAAGAATTTGAAGAAGTGGGAAGAATGTTTGCTTATTGCCGAGTTTGCATATAACCGAACCACTCATTCTACTACTAATCATTCTCCTTTTGAAATTGTTTATGGGTTTCAGCCGCTAACTCCTCTAGATTTATCACCTATTCCTATTGATGAGTGTTTAAGCGCAGATGGTGTCAAAAAGGCAGAGGCTGTTCGAACCTTGCATGAGAGAGTTCGAGCCTCAAATTGAGAAGAAAAATGCGCAATATGCAAAACATGCGAATAAGGGTAGAAAGCATGTTGTATTCGAACTTGGTGATTGGGTTTGGGTGCACATGAGGAAAGAAAGGTTTCCAGCATCTCGACGAACCAAATTACATCCAAGAGGAGATGGACCTTTTCGTGTCGTGGAGAGGATAAACGACAATGCCTACAAATTGGAACTTCCAAGTGAGTATGGCATAAGTGCATCTTTTAATGTGTCTGATCTATCTCCTTTTGACTTTGATACAGACTTTGAAAATTCGAGGACGAATCCTTTCGAGGAGAGAGGGAATGATGTGGATCCGGGGTGCGCAACAACTTCAACTTTGGGTCAAGGATCCTTTGGTCAACATTGGTGGTCTGATGACAAGATTAAGATCCAAGAGGGTGAAGGAAGCCTTACGAGCCTTGATCATTTCACCATACAAGCAAGGAGTAAGCTAAGTTTGAAGATTTGATGGACCATGAAGTTACCTTGTTCACTTGTACGTTTGAAGTGAAAGAATGATCTCATACTTGTTAGCTTAGTTAGTAATTGTTTTAAATCTGCCTAGTTTAGTAGTTGTTAATCGCACAAAGGACATGTTGTCGTTGAGTTTTAATCCTTTTAGTAGATTTTATTAATTATTGGGCCTTATCGGGAAGCCATAAAGAGCTGGCTCTTTATGTGGGCCGAATTCCTATTCCTAGTTTAGGTAGGTGAGTTGTCAATCTTTACTCCAAATGGATTTGCCCTAGTTCTAGTCTATAAAAAGGTACCTCTTGTACGAGTAAAAGGACGAATATTACAACCAGAAATCGTGAGAAATTTTCCTTTCAAGTTCTTAATCGAACTTACTCTTGAATTCTTGAGTTCATAGCTTAGGATTCAAATCAGACTTTATCGATTAGTTTGTTCCCTAATCGTGGTGTGTTTCATCCATTCGTTATTTGCTTAAGGTTGCCGATTACCTTCGTGTGTCAGAGGTCTTGAGTTTATGAGAACAATCGCGTTCAATTTTCATTGGGATAAAGGTTCAACTATGATATTACAAAGTTGGGAGGTTTTAGGAGAGTTTTTTCCTAGGGTTGCTCATCAATGTAACACGAAAGTATATTATCTAGATGCAAAATTCATAAGGAAAGCGGATAAAAACATATAACACATAAATCACATAAACACACAAAACCTACTTATTACAACGGGATATCTAAGTACAATCTAAAATGGGGAAATAATAAAAAAATAAACCTATCTATTTTATCTATTACAATAGGGGATCTAATTACAATCTAAAGTTGGAAAAATATGATAAAATAAACCTATTTATCCTATCTATTACATTGGTCTATCTAATTACAATTTTTTGTAAAAATATTACCTATCTATTACATCTTGAGGTATTTAAACACCTCTTAAATAATTATAAAATTAACTAAACAAACATAAGAAATTTGAATGAACATTGAATCAAATAAATAAACAAAGCATATAAAAATATATAAATACATAAGAGCACGTAATTGACATTTAAATAATAATAGGAGTACCTCCATTTGAAGTGGTGACTAAATGGAGTCAAATTGCCCTATTTATATTTAAAATGAACAAAAAAATTATGGCACCAATTTAATTGAAAATAATAATAATGATGATAAAAATATTAAATTAACATTAATATGTCAAACATAAAGAAATTTAAGAACATCCAAAAAATTACAAGTTAAATATATTCAAAAGTGACATAATTAGCTATTAAAGAAAAGAAACAATTATAATAGAGAAAGTAAAAAATTCACTAGGGACTGACTTGCAAAAATAAAAACTTTTGGGGTCAAAAATATAATTTTTCTAAAATTTAGGGGCTAAAATCAAATAAAAGACAAAGTTTAGGGACTAAAATGCAATTAATTTAAGGACCTAAGTGAAAGAAATTTAAAATTTTCTGGGGCCACAGTTAAATTATTCAAAAGATGAGGGCTAAAGTGAAAATTTCGATTTCTAATTTGTAAGAAAGGGTTTTGGGGCCATATATTTTTATTTGCTTGGCTGAAGCCATCCAACCCAAAAGAAAAATGTGGGCTGTTTTCATGAAAAATAAACATAAGCCCAGATGAAAAGCCCTAAAAACAAAACTCTAACCAATCGAAATTAAAGTGAAAAGCCCATCAGAAATAAAAAAATTAGCCCAATCCATTTTCCTTCTTTTTCTTTTCTTTCCTTTCTTTTCTTTCTTTTCGTCTTCTTTCTTCCATCTTCCCTCTTCTTCTCTCCGGTGAAGCTTAAGATTCCTTCCTGCTGGCGGCTATGGCCACCGTCAGCGGTGCCACTGCCGGCAAATTTTCTGATCACAAATTTTTTTTAAAATACGCTCTCAACTCGATTTTCGCGTAGAATCTGTTTTTGGACTTCGTTTTTTACAAAAAATGAATCGAAAGTGGCGAAAATAGCAAGAAGACAGCCCAGTTTTTATTTTTTTAAAAAACTATATCCTTTACCAAAAATCATAAAAATTATACTACAACACTCCTTATAACTTCTACAATACAAGTATGATTTTAATTTGACAAGAAAGCAACATCAAAAGTCTAAATTAAAGCAAAAACAGCCCCTAAAAATCCATTTTTTTGTTGCCTTTTAGACTACAAAATCGACAAAAAATTAATTAAGCAACCTCTCCAAACCTTTAACTAGTCATGATTATTTATTTTAACAACAATATATGTGCAAAATTAACATTTTAATTCGATTTTCCATTTAAGTATTTTTTCAAACACTTGGCATGCATACACAAGAATCATTTCCTTTTCCTTAATCAAGCTTATGCCATTCCCCAAATTTCAGCAATACAACAGCAACAATAAAAATCAGCAAAAGCAAGAGAAATTAAACAACTAGAATGCATCTAATATGCTTTAAAAAAAAGCTGAAAATACCTCAATGAAAGTGGAGTTTCTTGGTTAAAACTTTGAATGAATTCCTAAGTTTGAACCATTTGTTTGCTTGTTGTCTTTACTTCTTTCCTTCACTTGTCTTTGCTCTGAGGACAGGTGCATATGAGAGCCAAGAGAAAAAAAAATGGAGTGATGTGTGTGTTTGTGTAGTGGAAGTGTCGTGAGTAAGCCAAGGGGTATGTTGGAAGATTTTTTTTTTTGTTTTTGGAAAAGAGGAGGGCCGAGAGAGGGAATTGAGAAGGGAAAAAATTGGAGTCTTTCTTTTGTGTTGCTTGGAAGAAAAAGAAGAAGCAAGGCCGAGAGATTAGTATTGGGTTTGGTTCTTGTCAAATGATGGTTTTTTTACTAAATGAAAAGAAATGTGCATGGAAATTGAGTGTAAAATGGGTTAATAGTGGTTTTGGTAGGGAAAATTATTAAAATGTGTAAGTTTGGTCATGATTTGATTCTGATTTTTTTTCATAATTTTCTTTTCTTAAAATAAACCTACAAAAATGAGAAAAAATATACATTAAAATGCAAGAAAATAAATGACTCATAAAATAGAAAATATTCAAGAAAACATTAAAATTTGACAAAAATTTGGTGTCTACACCTTGCCCCTTTTTATCTATAGTTTCGAAGAAATTCAAGACAAAGACGTAGACACCAAATTATTTACCTGTTTCTGCCAACTGTACCTGAGATAAAATAAGTAAGCTAATACTTTGTTAAAATTGTTGAATAAAATGATGCACTGGCATTACAAAACACGTGACCGAACTCATATAGAGTTACCTACGTATTCCGCCATAGGAATCGGGTCAAACGTAGTTCGAATACAAGTGAACTATGGTAAAACAGATATGTATCATGTCGGTTATCTCTACATATATAAAGAAGTCTGAACTCTCAGAACTTCTAAATATGAAACACAAATGAGTGATAAAACACCGTTGCTAAACAAATCAATCAAGAAAAGAGATAGAGAAACGCACAGCGGACGCTGAGATTCGCTAACAGGAAATTAAATTCAATCTGTCAAGAAGGGAGTAGAAGGGTACGCGGTGGAAGCTGAAACTCGCCAACAAAAAATTAAATTCAATCTATCAAGAAGGGAGTAGAAGGGTGCGTGGTGGACGTTGAAACTCGCCAACAGAAAATTTAAATTCGATCTATCAAGAAGGAAGTAGAAGGGTGCACGGCGGACACTGAGACTCGCCAACAGAAAATTAGATTCGATTTGTCAAGAATCTAGGTTGTTCAATGGGACTGAATCCAAACCCAGATGTCTATCAAGAGAATGAAAGTATACTCGAAACTTAGATAATGGGTGGGATTAAACTTGAGCCCCAATAACTAGCGGAAGAAATGAAAATGCAAATTCTATACTATCAAACTGAAAAATCAAAATGCATGTTGCTCAAAAGGTAATAAACCAAGACAAACTTACTTGGTGGACTTACAACTTTCTTGATTTTTCGAACTTCAAAAGAAAGGGAATAATGATTTTTCTTTTCTTTCTTTAGAAATGTACAGTCAAGTTTGGAGTTCAATCCTTCTACCATTTGCCCCAGTATGAATCATGCTTAACTAACTAGTATTGTGTCACATACTTTTACCTGCAATAGGAAAAAAAGGAAAAGAAACAATTGTGATGAAACACTGCCACCACCATGTGATCCTTTTGCCTTGAGAACCGTGTAAATATGAGTTTCAATATCGACAAATTGCTCCCTTAAATTTGGTTCACAACCTCATCAGAATCTTTGCAACTTTCTAAAATTAATTATCCGTGCTTTATTATCATAAGACCTTCAATTTCATGATTCCTTTGGGATAAATTAAAGGGGATTGTCTTTGAATGAGGCCCAATAAATGAGAAATATAAACTATTGAAAATGTATTATTCATCATGTAATGATGCTGATATGAAATAAACAATGATACATAATAAATAAATAAAATAGTAAATAGAATAGCAAAACAAAATTGTTGGATTTATGAACGTGGGTTCAAGAATCAAAAGTTGGATACATATTTAGAGGATGGCCTTTGATGAAGAAAAATGCTCCATCTGACCCCTTCAACATCATCCCACTTTGGAATTCATTGTCGACAAAAAGAACAACAGTATGAAAGAAATCCAAATCAACATAATCACCAGTTTTCAGACCTTAGCATCTTGTTTTTCGTTCATGATCCTCTTGTATTCCAAAACCTTATCTTAGCGCCATTTTGGGTTTTCACTAAGGTTACCCCCACCCCATTTTTCTCTTTTTTTTGTTTTTCTTTTCTTTTCTTTTCATTTTTTCTTTTTTCTTTTCATTTTTTAAAAAGGTGCCCTTTCAGGTTTTCTGTATCAATCCAGTCATATTTTGACAATTAGTGGCATCAGTGAGACCAATTCCTCTCTGACATATTCCAGAAAAACTGTATTTACATCATTTGCTAATTGATTAAGAAAAAATTTCTTCAAAATACTGCAAAAGATAAAAGTCGTCAACTTTTGACTTTTGTAATTAGGATCAGATGGAGTAGTGAAGAAAATGTTAAGGTTTGAAAGTGGATCATATGATGGGTTGCAATCATTTGAGATTAACATTCTCTCAAAAATTTTGCTCCGTTTTATGGTTGGAAAGAAATTGCCAGTTTAATTCTAACCAAACTTCTTTATTTTTTTTTCTTTTTCTCTTTTTTTATTCTCTTTTTTTCTTTTTTTCTTTTTCTCTTTTTTTTAATCGAAAAAGAAGATCGTTCTGAAAAGTCAAAGGGAAAAATTAGAGATAGAATATCGAAATGAAAAAATAAGAGAAAGTTTGCTTTAAATCTGTCTCTTGCAGTAATTTAAAAAAAAATTTATAATCAAATGAAAATTTTTTTTCACATGTCTGCATTGATCTGTTGGTGAAAAAAGTTGTCCGTCCATTTCCATAAGGATAAGCACTTCTCCGGATAACACTTTCTTAACAATGAATGGTCCTTGCCAATTGGGAGCAAACTTTCCTTTAGCGTCCTCTTGTTTTGGAAGAATTCGTTTTAAAACTTTATCTCTTATTTCAAAACAAACGAGGCTTAAATTTTCTGTTATAAATAAGCACGAGCCATTTTTCGCTAATAATATTATCCATGACAGATGGGCATTCAATCTTGTTTCATCAATTAGAGACAACTGCTCATAGCGTTCCCTGATCCATTCAACTTCTCTTATTTGAGCTTCCATCAGAATGCGTAAGAAAGGAATTTCAATTTCTGTAGGCAATATTGCTTCCATTCCAATATATAAAGAGTAAGGAGTTGCTCCGGTGGAAGTTCTGATCGCCGTTCTATACGCCATCAATGCATAAGGCAGTTTTTCATGCCAATTCCGGTGTGGTTCAGTCATCTTACGAATGATCTTCTTCAAATTCTTATTTGCAGTTTCGACCGGCTCCATTCATCTGAGGCTTATAAATGGCATAATTTCGATGCCTGATTTTAAACTATTCACATAACCCATCCACCATGTCATTATTGAGATTCTTGACATTATCAGTGATCAATGTCTCCGGTACGTCAAAATAACAGATGATGTTATTTTCTTAAAAAATCTGACACCACTGTCTTAGTCACAAGCTTATAGGATGCGGCATCAACCCATTTAGTGAAATATTCAATTGCCACCAGAATGAATCGATGCCCATTTGAAACAGGAGGATCAATAGCTACAATCACATCTATTCCCCCACATCGAACATGGCCACGGAGCAGTCATACTATTGCAACTCTGTAGGAGGAACGTGTATAACATCACCATACATTTGACATTTGACACACTTTCTGATACAATCTACGCAGTCATACTCTATAGTAAACCAAAAATACCATGTTCTCATGATCTTCTTAGTAAACAGATGCCCATTCATGTGTGGCCCACAAACGTCACTATGCATTTTCTTCATCATATAATCGGCTTCCTCTTTATCGATGCATCTCAGAAGACCCAAATCAGATATTTTCTTGTATAACACTTCTCTATTTAAGAAGAATCTTGATGACATTCTACGTAAGAAATCTTTTGCAACAGAATCAACATCAGGAGGGTAGGATCCCATTTTCATGAATTACTTAATGTCATTGTACCAGGGGCGACCATCAAAGACCCTTTCCATAACTAGACAATGCGTTGGCCTATTCTGAAGTTGAATCTGTATAAGTTCAATCACCAACTCATCTGGATGTTGGATCATCAAGATAGAGTGGCTAAAGCATCAGTAAAGGCATTGCCAGTGCAGGAATATATCTGAACTTCAAATTCCTGAATTTACTGGCCAAACTAAGCAAAGTTACAATGATACAACATAATTTTTGAATCTCGAATTATCCACTGTTTAAGCGTCTGATGCACAAGTAAATCGGAATTATGTGAACGCTATCAGGTCCTGGATTTCCATGTCTAATGCCATTTTTCAATCCAAAAATGCAAGTTCATATATGGCCATGTTGTTGGTACAAGAAAACTGTAATTTGACAGTAGCATGATAGTGTTTCCCCTTAATGGCGATACCAAAATTGCTTCAATTCCAACTCCAAAGAATTTGACGCACAATCAAAAAATAACCTCCATCTAAGATACTGCTCACTCATGTTCTCAACTGTTCCAATGAACAAAATTTTCTTCATCAAGAAAGTAGGTATGCAATGGTTGGTAATCATTTTTTCTTGATTTTTTGCTAAATTGATCTGTTATGGCTGTCTCTTGACTGCCTTTTGTGTTGTGAAGACAACGTCGAACTCAAAAAGGATCATTTTGCCACTTAGCCATATGTCCCGTGGGCATCCACTTAACAGGTATTTTAGAAGATCAGAACGAGAAATCAGGTACGTGTATATAACCTGAGCAATAATGTTCAACTTCTGAGTTGCCCCATACTAAAACACAACAACTTCTCTCAAAAAAGAATAGTTGGTCTCATATGCTGTAAATTTCTTATTCAGATAGTAGATGAATTGTTCCTTCCTCCCAGATTCATCATGCCTGTCCCAGAACGCATCAACAGTCTCATCAAGAACAGACAAATACATAATCAGAGGTCTTCCCTACTGAGGTGGCACTAAGACCAAGAGGATTTAACAAGTAATTTTCTTGATCTTATCAAAAACTTGCTGACAGTATTCATTCCAATCCAATTGGCGCATTCTTTTTCAAACAATTTGAACAAAGCTTACAGGTAGAGTTAATTGTGCAATGAATTGATCAATGAAATTGATCTTTGCAAGAAAACTCTTCACATCTTTCTGAGTTTTTGGAATGAACATATCTTGAATTGCTCTAATTTTCGCAGGATCTATCTCTATACCCTTTTTGCTGACAATAAATCCCAATAACTTACCAGCCAGAGCTCCAAAAGCACATTTCACAGGGTTCAACTTCAAATTATACTTTCTTAATCTTTCAAACAGTTTCTTTAAATCAACCAAATTGTTTCTCGGCCTTCTTGGATTTAATTATGATATCATCCACATAAACTTCCATCTCTTTATAGATCATGTTATGGAATAAGGTAGTCATGGTCCTTTGTATAAGTAGTTCCAGCATTCTTCGATGCCAAAAAACATCACTCCGATAACAAAAGATTCCTCATGGGATAATAAAAGAAGTTTTCTCTGTCTTCTTCTACCAATAAGATTTGATGGTACCTAACAAAACAATCATCAAAAGATTCAATCTTATGTCCAATATTATTGTCCAAAAGAATATGAATATTTGGCAAAGAAAATCATCTTTCGGACTGGCTTTATTCAAATATCTGTAATCAACACATACTCGCCACCTCTCCAGATTTCTTAAGCACTAACATAGGATTTGAGAGTCAGATGGGATAATGAGAAACCATGATTGTCTTGGCATTGAGCTGTTTTACGATTTGTTCCTTTATCTTGAACCTCATTTCTGGTTTGAATTTACTTGGCTTCTACTTTACAGGTAAAATTTGGATCAGTTGGCAACTTATGAACCACTATGTCCGTAAAGATCCTTGGCATATCATCGTATGACCATACAAACACATCTTGAAATAGTATTAAAAATTCAATCATTTCCTCCTTCTATTTCTTATTCAAATGAATGCTGACTTTAACTTCTTTAACATCCGTCTTAGTGCCAATATGATGATTTCTATTTCTTATAAGTTCAGTTTGGATTTCTTTTCATACTGTTTTAAATCGCTTGAAATGGACTCAGATTCTTTCTCAATATCGCTCTTGTCTTGAATTTCAAATTGCATGATTTCAAATTTATGAGAGATATCGAGATTGCAGCCATTGAATTCCAGAATGGTGACATCCAAAGGATCAAAGAATTTTATTGTGATCATCTAAAAATAAAATAGAAAACATGTAATAAATAAATCGAAAATAGTTTAAAATGCAGGAGAAGTCTTCCATTCCATTGAATTCAAAATGCATCGAAATTTCACAAAATGATAAATATACATACATGATTGTTATTTAAAACATATCTAACCGAAACCTTTATTTCCATTTCAGTAATTTCCTTGAATAAGATAAGCTATATTAAATGAAACGAGAATAAAGGTCCAAAAAATAAAAGCACTTTCTTTTAACAAAAGATGTAGACCATAGCCTTATCTGGATATGAATCTATACCAAAAGACAATCTCCTTAAATTTACTGAAATTTCTTTTGAGAGGGAAGATAGTGAGTAGTCCAATTTTGAATGGCTCCTTTGGTAATTGGCAAAATTTTAATTCTCTGATGGCTCCTCCCACAAATAACCCCAATATAATTGAGATAAGTCCACTTTAACCTCTTCAACAGGATCCTCCTTCTCTGACATAACACCTCTGACAGGCGAGAAAATGTGTATATAGCGGTGGGACATATAAGACAGTTTACTTACCCTCTTTTTTAGCTTGTTTCCAAGCTTGCATTTCCCTTCTATCCTTAGCAGTTGGATGAAATCCCAATCCAAATATATCTTTTTGCGTCAGGATCTCTATCGGCCCTAAAATTCCTTGTAATTCCCGTCCAAAGACCTTTCCTATTTCATATCCATTCGGATCATCTTTTTAGCCATCATGATACTGGCTTCTAGCAAACCTGATTAGTAAGCGACTTATCTCTGGATACCCATATTACGAAGACGATATCAGCAACATGATGAGATGAAATTGGAATCTTTTTACTGTCTTCACCTTTGAATTTTATGTTAATGATCATAGTGTAGTCATCCTCAGCAAACACTGTAATGAGTTGATCATTCATAATAAATCTCAACATTGATGCAGAGAAGTTGGCACTGAATTGGAAGCATGTATCTAAGATCTTCCAAACAAAATATTGTAAGCACTAGAGAAGTGTATGACTTGGCAAGTAACTTGGAACTAAGTAGGGCCCATCTCGAATACCAGATCTGTTTCACCTATAGATTCCCTTCTCGAACTATCGAATCCTCTAACCACAGTTGTAGACGGGCAAAGTTTGATGTCAAGAAATCCAAGTTTAGTGAGAGTATTCCCATTGGACAAATATCAATGCTGACGCTTTATCCACTAAGACCCTCGACAACAGCTTTCTATTGCAGCGTACTGATATATATAAGGCTCTGTTGTGCCCAATCCCTTCTGCACATCAGATCGTCATCGGAGAAGGTGATATGATTGGCAGCAAGCTGTTCGCGTCCCATTTTTTAAAATAAAGAAAACATAAATAAGGAGTTTTAAGAAAATGGATTTTTGGTTGATTTTGATTTGGCAAAATGGTTGTTTTTGATTTTTAGAAAATAAATAAAATGAAATAGGTCTTAATGGGACTTTGAAAATGCGACGGTTTTGACCCAAAATAAAGTTCAAAAAGGGTTTTAAATAGAAACAGGAGTCGCCACTTGGTATCGAGTTAAGGTGTACCAAGTCACCTAAAAAAAATGAATTTTTAAAGAAAAAGTAGAAAAACCCTTTTAAACGACTTCAAGTCTACGAAAATCAAAGAAAAAGGTTCGGAGTCACATTTGAAGAAAGGGAAGCAAGGATAAAAATCCAAGGCACCCTTTCAATCTAACCAAGGCTAGTTGCGTGATTTTGTAAAAAATTTTCTTTTTTAACCTAAAAATTTATCACATTTGGATTACTATATGCATACAAACCCTAGATCTAGGGGGTTCGGGGGATCAAAATATCTCTTCGAAGCTAATATAGGTACCAATCACATTAAGATTGTGATGCCCACAAATAAACTTTCGAAGAAGTCACGAATTGTACAAAATATGAGACTCCAAGAAAGAAAAAAGAAAAATAATAAAAATAATTATAATTATACAAGTATACATGTTCTAAAGGAATGCATCATGTCGGTACGGGGACTAATGTTCGTGACTCAATTTTCCTTTTAATAGAGGGAATACGAGCGTTAAGGCTAGAAATAGCTAAACTCGTCCATATCCCATATCAAGGATTTCTTAACCTAGTCAAGCAAATGTACTAACATAATTCTAATTTTCCTAAATGAAATGCAAATCTAATATCATATCTCATGCATAGGATATAAAGGAATATAAAATAAGGAATATGGATAAGGATATATAAAGGGAAAAGTATGGATAAGGGATATGTGTATAAGGGAATATGAGAAAAATATATATACAGGTATGGGATAAAGGATGTACATTATAAGGAAAGTATCATGCGAAATGGTAAAAAAACCCTAAAAAGTGAAAAAACATGCATGAGATAAAGTGATTTTATCACACAATCATGATCTAACGTATGAATGGTTCCTAAGGGTCTAGCGTTGATTAGCCCATGTCTATAAGTTCTCACTAGCATTGGACTAGTGAGGAATCGGACAAGGGAACCACAACTAGCGTTGGACTAGTGTGGTATCGGGAAACGGATCATAACTAACGTTGGACTAGTGTGATATCACGTCATACATTAATTATAACTAATTTATTTCATGTAAACTTAATAAAACATGTAAATACATAATATCACATAAAACACATAAAACATAAGCATATGATATTTACATGTAAGGCGCTAAAAAAGCGGTAACACATAGCACGTAAGCATGCAAATCACACAAAGCAAAATAAGCACATAAAGCCCTAACTATTACACTTGGGGCCCTAACTACAATCTAAGGGGAAAAATGAAAATAAATAAAATAAATAAAATAAATCATGAAATCATGAAATAAAAGCTGAATAAAAGCTGCTCAGATTCCTCCCAGAAAGTGTAGAAATCATGAAATCGCTCAGACAACTTGAAGCGAATTAGAAATTTCACTCCGAAACAGGCTAGTTCGTCAGCCCGTGACGAAAACTTCTGCTGCAATTTTTCTCAGTTTTTGTTGTTCGATCTCCTCTCCCTTTCTCTTCTCGTTGTACCCAGATCTTCTCTTTCTTACTCCCTTCCAGAATCTCCTCTGGTTTCTTTTCCTTTTCCAGTTTTGTTTTTCTCTTCCCCCCTGGCTGCCCGAGCTTCCTTCTTCCAGTTCTTTCTCGAAACCCTTCCTCTTTTCTGATTTTTCTTGCGCCTCCCCCAACTCTCTTTTTCCTAGTTTTTTCTTCTTGTTCTCTACCCAGATCTCCTTCCTCTCAGCCCAAAACCTTGTCCTTTCTACTCTTCCGAAGCTCCTCCCTTTCTTCCCTCTTCTCCTCTGTCGAAGCTCTTTTTTCCTCGCTTCTTCGTTTCCAGCTCTCTCGTTACTCCCAACTCTCCCGAAGCTCTTCCTTTCCTCCCCTTTTTCTTTTTGGTTTTCTTCCTCGACTCTATCTCTCAACCTCTCTCAATCTACCTTGCTCCCTTCTTGCTCTCTTTTCTCTCCAGCCGCCACTCACTCTTCTAGTTTGACCGTAGCTCCTTTTGCTCTTTTCCTTCCTTTTTCCCTCGCCAAGCTTTCTCCACTCAGCCCGTCACCCCCTCTCTTGCTATGCTTGAAGTTTTTTCATTAGCCGAACTCCCTTGGTTTCCTCTCTTGTTTTCGGCCCTTCCGTCCGCCGTCACTCTATATTCCTATTGTTCCCTCTTACTTTTTCTGCTGAAAAACCCTCAGCCGCCAACCCCAATTGTCTCCCGTATCTTCCAGGCTGCATTTCTCAACCTTTTTATAGCTACAAAAACCCTTCAACCCTAGCATCCAATGGTAGTTGTTTGCTGGCATTTTCTGTGGCATTTTGAGCCGTTTGATGATTTTATTCCAGAAGCTTCTTGATAAGAATCTAAGGAAATGAGGTGGGAAATGATTGGTAAAAAAAGAAAACCAAATGAGTGGAAATGGGAGGCCAAAATGGCCATCTGCAAAATTGCTTCTGTTTTGTCCCGTGCTTCGGCTATGCGTGGCTTCACCCTTTTTCTTTTTTTCTTCTTTTTTTTTTTGAAAACTGACTTAGTTCTTTATTTTCTTCCTTTTTTTCCTTTTTTAATGAATTAATTAATTAAAAAAAATAATTTTCTTAACAAAAATAGAAACAAAAATTTAACCAAAAATCAAATAAAAATGCTAAAATTTTTGTGTTTGATTGATGATTTTCCTTTTTCTTTCCTTCTTTCCTTTTTTCAATGAATTAATTAAAAATGATTTTCTTAACCAAATGAAAATAAAATAAAATAAAATAAACGATAATTGAAAAAAAGGCTAAAATTTTGGTGTCTACACAAGTGCATTCCCCACAATGCTAGAAAATTTATCCCACAGGGATATCTTTAGGCACTTGAGTCTCGTTCAAAATTTTGAACAATGTTTCTCTATGTAATTCAGAGGTCAAGAGAAGGTTTAGGAAAAGAAATCTGAGCAGGCATCCTATCCAACTGCTACTATTATTTGTACTCACTTCTCTTTAGCATTTTTAGAAAATCCAGCAGTTTTGTTTTTCAGACACAAAGGCTTGGGTGGCGGAGAATTAATATTGACTCTAGATTGAACATCGATTTCAGGGTTTTTCACAATTCTCCCAGACCTGATAATAGTAGATACCTCTTCCTTCAAGCATTTCTTATCTCCAATCAACAGAATAAGCTTCTCGTAGTTCCATGATAGCTCTTATAAGTTATTGATAGGCATTTGTTCCGAAAATTCTTAGAATTGTCAATCTCGAAAGGCCCTCCCTCTACTATAAATGGCTCCTCTTTCTTCAAACACGAGATTTCAACTTTTTCTCAACATTATCATTAGTTATGGGACTTTTCAGTAGACAGCAGTTTTCTCATTCTCACGTGGTCAGTCTCTATTATGCCAAACACCTCCGTTTCATCTACAATATATTGAGTGGGATCGATAAAATCTTCATCAGCGATGATAACCCCAACAGTACTCCCATGTTCAGGTAAAGAATTTTTTACTGACATTCGGTCCCTGTTCTCTCTTTCTTCTAAGAAAGATGTCTCTAGAGTCAATCATACCCTGAAATCTTGTGCTTTTAGAATCCAACAATTACCAGTGCTATGACCTGGACTTCCAGAATGATAAGCACAGATTGCTTGTGGATCATAATCAGCAGGAGGACCTCTGAAAATAGAGTTTGGGAGGAACGGTACCAATTTTTTAGCTGCTTTTAATTGATCAAACAATTGATCAATGAGTCGGCCCAAGTTGGTGAAGGGTCGAAATTGCTTCTGAGTTTGAAATTTCGTTGGTTTGAAAAAGATTTTCAAGTGGGGTTATTATTTTACAGGGTTGGTCTGGAATGATAAATAGGACGGGGGTGATTTTGAATGATAGGTTATGAGGTTGGATATAACGGTGAGGTATTCAAGTAATTTGGCCAAGAATGATGGAATTGGGGCAATAGTGTGGTAGACCGATTGAGGGTTTGGGTAGTGTGGGTAAGGAACAGAATAGGTGGGATGATTTCAGATTCTGAGTCTGCAAGACGGGCCTTGATCCCTTATAAAAGCAATTTCTCCTTCTTTCTTCTTGAATGAGGGTTTTTTCCCATTGTTGGGCTTTGATTATGCAGAATATCCAATTGTAACTTTAATGATGATATTATTAACAATCTTCCCTACTTCGACAAACTCATCGTACTCCTCCAACTTGTTAATAATAGCAGCAAACGATCTTCCAGTCATGCGAAAAATCTCTTCAAAGTAGGGTGGATCGTGAGTCTTGATAAAAGTATGAACAATATCCTCCTCAGTCATAGGAGGTTCCACTTTGACTGCTAACTTTCTCCATCACTTTGTATAGGTCTTGTGATCTTCCTACGGCTTTCTTTTCGTACCCTCCAGTGTTGTTCGTGTTGGTGCCAACTCACAGTTAAATTCATATTACTTTACAAAAATTGTTGACAGATTTAACCAGGTTTTGACATTTCCAGATTCAAATTTGAATAACAATTTAGAGCTTCTCCCTCCAAACTTTCCAAAAATATATGCATAGGCAATTCATCTTCAGCGGGTTTATCTAATTTGTTGGCAAATATCTTGAGATGTGTTTTAGGATTTTCAGTTCCATCATACTTACTGAACTTGGGGGTTTTTGAATCCCAATGGTAGTTGAATATCTGAAAAAAGACACAATTCATCGTAGTCCAACCTACCATACTTGCTCAATCCTTGATTCTTTTTCATAAATTCGTCGAATCGATCCAAACCTTCTCAACAGGTCCTTGTCAATAGGTGCGGTTTTGTTCCTCCATCGTTGCCTTCCCTTGAGAGGCAGTATCCAACACAAAAGATTCTGTAATGTGGTGGTGGGGTCCCTGAGAGTTAGACGGGAACGTTCAGATTTGATTTGTGGATTGAGTTTGAGGGAATTGACTACTGATTGTGTTCATCAATGTGTAATTCGGATGCACATAGAAAAAGTCTGAATTTAGTCGGATAAAGGTATTTTCAAGAGATTAGTGAAAGGTGGAAAGAAAATTGTTAGATATTAGATGTGTTGGGCGGTTGATGGTCTTGTGTAGGTGGGTGATTATCGACAGGTTCCTAATCATTTGGGACACCACCACCACTATTGCTTGTAACCAACTGATCAATTATGCGCCTTTGTGCAGTCATTTCAGCACTCAACTCATTGAACTTGTCGAGTACCTCACTTAACTGAGCTCCCAAAGCAATCAAATCGGTGACACAACTAAGGCAGATCTCTCCGAAATTTCTGGCACCGAACTCATGTTTACAAAACTGTCTCAAGACTCTACTTCAGGACCTGGTGATGATGGGACTTATTCGTGAAACTATGTTTAAAAAATACCTTGAGAGAGTAAAGGAGAAACTGGTTCAGAAATTTGTTCTCGAGTAGACTGCCAACTTTTTATTTCGAAAGAAGAAAAGGAAAAAAAGAAAAAAGAAAAAGAGTTTAGGAAGCATTTAAATAATTTTGATGCATGTTCTACGTGGAGCCTTTTTCTGCTAAGAGTCGGCCTAGTATGATATAACACTTTCGAAGTGAGGACCTGTTTACAAAACCTGTGTTTCAGAAATAACTTTACAAAAGATAAGGATCATTTTATTGATGAACTTCAAAATCTCATACATCATCTACATCATTTCTCGAAGTTGATTTCGTACAAGATCATTAAACTTTTTCAATCTATCTATCACAGCGTCTTTTGACTCTCTGGAATAGGGATTCTGCATATGTTCAGTTTGATCATACAATTTGCCACACTTTCTTTTCAACTTCTGGTATTTTTCTTGCATTTTTTCACGCAGTCTTTTATTCTTCTTTTCCAGGCCCTTGTTCACTTCCACAGATTGCCTTAATTGTGCATTTTCTCTATCTTTCGTCTCAATGATAGCCATTAATTTCTTGACTTTCTCGAACTGTTCCATCAAGTGGTCGTTTAGCATTAGAATTTTTGAGTCCTCCTCGTACTGAGGGTGACTAAAGCCATCTGCTTAAGTTGTGGAACATAAGCGATATCCTCATCATCAGACAATGTTTTCCAAGCTTCGATAATTGGTATCTTCATCGAAATGTTGTCCGGACAGATCCCTTTGTCAAAACTGATGGTAAAACTAGTCAAATCAGGTGTAAGTGGTACTCCTTGAATGCATTCTAACTGTATGAGAAACCTTTTCACAGTGTATGCCATGATGCCTTGAACTCCCAATAATGGGTATAAAATCTGATGATTAGGGCGCGCAGAGCGGGGTCGAAACAATCCGTCCAATCTAAAATCCATCTAATCTTTTGATTTGACAATACTCTCAGAAAGTCCAACCATTTTGATGCATTTCTTGGCAAATTACTTTTGTCAACTCGCTTATGATGGGTATCTATCCAATTATATCCAATCAATGGTAGACCATCAGGAGCAGAAAACTATCTCCGAAAATGTTCCATGGTCCATATATGTAAGATTCGATTTGACCCATAAAAAAATTTTGACCCCTTTTGACAATTAGTACATGCAACAAAAATATCAACCAACACAATCGGTACTATAGAGGCTTTTCGATCCTTAATCCTTAAGAACAAGTCAGACAAAAGTTTAGTGATTTTAAAATCAATTTTCTTATCTTTTCTCGGGAACAAATAAATCCCTGCCATCACGTCCATTTACGATCGGTCTTTTACACTCCCATGTTGCCTTAGATGCAAATGAAAAATCTTCCAAAATGCTTATCAAATCCGTCTTTTATTGCAAATTCTATCGAACAAAAATTTTACATCTTATGCTCTGATCTGATTCTTACACTACACACTCTTTTAACTGTTGATCTTGATCCCTGTCTTTTGATGTTTACAAATAAATGGATAGTATTAATATCTCTTCTAAGAAATCCTTTCAGCTTTGAAACAATTTGATTCAAAGAACAAGAGATAAAGGAAGATGAAAACTGTCGGACACTCACAAAGACAATACCGGACGTCCGATAAACTGTGGCAGATCTCACCGAACGCAGAACATCCTCATCGGACATCCGAAAGAATTAAAACAATCTTTCAAACTCTTTGCCGGCCTTCGGACGCACAAAGAATTCTATCATCGTACATTCGATAGAATTGAGATACTCTCTGTCTGCTATCGGACGCAAGCATTAAAAAGCACCGGAGGTTTGAAAGAATTAAGATGATTTTTCAAACTCACTGTCTGCTATCCGATGCAAGCATTGGAAGTACTGGACGTCCGAAAGAATTAAGATGATTTCTCAAAACTCTCTGTCTGCTGTCGGACGCAAGCATCAGCTGTATCGGACGTCCGACACTCCCAACGGCTAGTTGACTCTTCCGCTACTTTTTATCCGTTGGAAGTCATAATGTGCACATTTTTCGTCCCATATAAAAGGCATATGATTAGAATCTAAAAGGGTAACTTTTGCACACTGAAAATACAAAAGATCAAGAGTAGTTTTAGTGAGAAAACACTCTACAAGGAAGATTTGTACTCTTTGTGGTGTGAGATTCGTGTCAACTTTTCTTGTGTGAGAAAAATATTTCAATAGTGTAGTTTTGTGAGAGTTATCCTATGTGATTATAAAATTTCCTAACTTGATCGAGTGTAGTTTGGGGTAAGGAGGAAGTGAGCCTTTCTCTGTACACAAATTGATTGTATTTCATCAATTTGAAGAAACTTGTTCTATAAATTGATCTTCAACCTCAAAAGGAACTTGGCAGTCAAATTGGTTTGCAATTCTTCCCTTTTTATTTATTATCTTGTGGATCTTAATTGCTTATTTCCTCTACTCCCAAGTGATAGTGCTCTGTTACTAATTGTTTCATTGAGTGGTCACCTACAAAAGAAGGTAAAATTTCACATTGAACAAAAAAAATGTCCTTTAACTTGATTAATTTTTAAATAACTTAATTCACCCCCCTCTTAGATTGTTTTCGATCCTAACAATTGGTATCAAAATTTGGTTTCCTAGAGATTAATTTCAAGCGATTTAAGAGTAAAACTGACAACCAACAATGCCATAATTTTTTAAGGACAATCTGTCACTAGACCTCCAATGTTTAATGGGTCGAATTATGTGAATTGGAAGGAAAAAATGATTATCTTCTTGCAATCGATTGATATTGAATTGTGATTTATTATTAATGAAGGTCCATATGATGCCTCTATAATAGATGAAAATACTCATAGACCTAAACCAAAAATTAAAAATGAATTGACTGGTGATGATAGATCTCACTTCATTTTAAATGCAAAAGTTATGAATGTGTTATATAGTGTTTTAGATTCAAATGAATCTATTAGGGTCAAAGGCTGCAAGTCAGCTAAGGAAATTTGGGATAAATTGAGAGAAATTCATGAAGGTAGTGAAAATGTTAGAGAACAAAAGAAATCTATTTTGGTTACTAAGTATGAGTCGTTTAAGATGGAAACTCATGAAAATATTGATAAAATGTATTGTAGATTCAATGATCTTATTAAGAATTTAGAGGTTCTAGAAAAGAAATACTCCTTAGGAGAGAAAAATAGAAAAATCTTGAATGTTTTGTCCAAAGATTGAGAGAGTAAGGTGACTGCTATTGAAGAGGTTAAAGATTTGAATTTTATGCCTATTGAATCTCTTATTAACTTTCTAATCTCTTATGAGCTGAAACTTAAAACTAAGGTACAAGAAGAATAAGATGCAAAGGTAAGAAGGAGCATTGCTCTAAAAGCATCTCAAGATGAAGATGACTCAGCTTCCTTAGATGGAGAAGATATGGATGTTGACGACAATGATCTTGCTCTCATCACAAAAAGTTTCAAGAGAATTCTCAACAAAAGGAGATTCAGAAAAGGTGGACCTAGCAATTCATTTCCAAATCAATTCAACAATGTAAGAAACAAAGGAAAGTAAGAAGCCAATAAATAGCAAGGCGACAAATGCTATGAATGTGGCCAACCCGGACACTACATGAGTGAGCGTCCAATGAAGAAGAAGAAAGAAGAAAAAGCTGAACGAAAATCAAAATTCAACAACTTTCAAATCATATGGAATAAATGCAACTCAGATGGTGACATTGAAGAGGAAGAAGAATCTGTTCAAATGGCTTTCATGGCCATTGGTGATGATGAGATAACAACTTGCAACTCTCAACTTGTTAGTGATGATGAAACTGATGATGATCTTGAATCCTTCATTGAGAGACTGCATGATAACTTGAAAGAATCTTATGCTAAAAATAAGGAATTAAAACAAAAAATTAGATTTCTTCTTCAGAATAATGCAAATCTCTTTCAACAAAATAAAAAGCTAAGAACTGAAAATGACTACTTTAAAAAGGGTGAGACTGACTTACACATTGAACTTGATAGAAAAACAAACCTTTGTGAAATGTTCAAAAAGGAACAATGTGATTTGAAAAAAAGAATGGACAATCTAAATGAGTTGCTCCAACGCAAAAATAAAACTATTTTCAAGGAAATGGATCAAAGTCTCATTTTGGCACTTATGAGAAAAAGTTAAATTCTAGTGCAAATGAATTTACTATTTATAAGAAAAAACAAGTAAGATTTGTTAAATCTGTCCATACAAATGACTCCTTGGTTATGTGTAATTTTGTCCAACATGAAAAGTAATTACTATGTAAAGAAGAACATGAGAAGAGGTATGAAATGCATATGAATAGTTAGATATGATGCTAACTCTCGAGAACCAAAAATTAAAGGGTACCAAATATTATTTCGTGAATTTTTGTGTAGGTGAACTTGGTGAACATCATTAAAGAATCAAAATAGTTCATAGATAGTGGATGTTCAAGACACATGACCGGTAATCCATCACAATTCATCAAGTTCAAGCCAAAATCAAGTGGCAAAGTGACTTTTGGAGATGATATGAAGGCAAAAACATAATGTTCTTAATGTAAGAGATGTTTGTAAGAATGGTCAGACTTTTGTTCATAATGTTCTTTTGGTTGACAATTTGAGTTACAACTTGCTAAATGTTAGTCAACTATGTGATAGAAATCTGTTTGTTTTATTCAAGAAGTATGAGTGTTTTAGTTTTTGATTCAAAATTTAACATCTTTTTCAAAGGAAAAAGATTCAATGACATCTATATTGTAATTCTTGAAAATATTGATTTCTCTAACTTTAAATGTCTTAAAGTTTCAAATGAAGATCTTTGGTTGTAACGTAGAAGGATTTGTCATTTTAACATGGATTTGTTAAAAGAAATTTTCAAAAAGGATCTTGTTAGAGATTTGTCAAAAATTAAATTTGAAAAAGATAAAATTTGTGATGCATGTCGATTTAGAAAACAAATCAAAGTCTCTCCCAAAAGGTATGTTTCTACTTTAAGACCATTGGAGTTTTTACATCTTGATTTGTTCGGTACTACACAAATTGCTAGTTTAAGTGGTAAGAGATATTATCTAGTCATTATTAATGATTACTCCAGACACATTTGGGTGATTTTTCTTGTTCACAAAGATGATACTTTCAAAAATTTTGTTTTCCTATTTGCCAAAGTTCAAAATCTGCTTGGCTTGAATATTGTTAAAATTAGAAGTGACAATGGTTCAAAATTTAAATTTTGTGACTTTTCGTAATTTTGTGATCACAATGGAATTACACATGAATTTTCAATTCAAAGAATCTCTCAACAAAAATAGTGTTGTTGAAAGAAAGAATAGAACTCTTCAAGAAACCGCAAGAATCATGTTAAGTGAATTCAACTTATCAAAATATTTTTGGGGCGAAATCGTAAATACGGCTTGCTATGCAATGAATAGAGTGCTTTTGAAATCAATTTTGAACAAAATCTCTTATGAGTTAATTTTTGGTAAAAAATCAATTGTTGGATATTTCAAAGTTTTTTTGTTGCAAATGTTTTATTTTAAACATCAAGAAACATCTTGAAAAATTTGATAAGAAATGCGATAAGGGTATTTTCTTGGGTTATTGTGAAAACAAAAAAGGATATAGGATCTATAAAAGAATGACTCTTGTCATAGAAGAAACCATACATGTTACATTTGATGAATCTAATGATGATATTTCCAAGAGTTGTTGTCAAGACAATACTTCATTAGAAGAAAATTCAAAGGAAGATAATCTTCAAGAGAATTAAGCATTAGAAGAAAATGATAAGAATGTTGGTACACCTAGGGATCTTCCAAAAGTTTGGAAGTTTGTTCAAAATCATCCCAAAGAACTTATCATTGGTGATCCATCCGAAAAGGTAAGAACTCGTTTCTCATCTAAACAATTAATGGATAATTTTACCTTAGTCTCGCATTTTGAGCCTAAAAATGTTGTTAATGTTTTGAAAGATAAAAACTGAATTTTAGCCATGCAAGAGGAACCAAATCAATTTGAAAGAAACAAAATTTGGACACTAGTTGAAAGGCGTCAAAATCATCCCATTATTGGCACAAAATGGATTTTTAAAAATAAAATGAATGATAAAGGTGAAATTGTGAGAAATAAGGCTAGACTTGTGGTCAAAGGGTATGCTCAAAAAGAAGGAATAGATTTTGATGAAACATTTGTTCCCGTAGCTAGACTAGAATCAATTATGATATTTTTGGCATTTGCATGTGTCAAGGACTTTAAATTATTTCAAATGGATGTTAAAAGTGCTTTCTTAAATGGATTTATTGATCAAGAGGTTTATGTCGACCAACCTTCCGATTTTGAAAATGAGTCATATCCAAATCACGTGTTTAAACTTTCAAAGGTTTTATATGGGTTAAAACATGGTCCAAGAGTTTGGTACAAATGTTTAAGTGTTTTTTCGATTGAGAATGGTTTTGAAAAGGGTATTATGGATACCACTCTTTTCACTAAACAAAGCTCCAATGATCTTCTAATTGTGCAAATATATGTGGATGATATAATTTTTGGTGCTACTAATGAGTGTTTGTGCAAGGACTTTTCCATTATTATGCAAAATGAGTTTGAGATGAGTATGATGGGAGAATTGAATTTCTTCCTTGGATTCCAAGTGGTTCAAACTCCAGAGGGTACATTCATCAATCAAATTAAGTACACAAAGGAACTTCTCAAAAGATTTGAAATGGAGGATTCAAAACAAGTTGGAACGCCGATGTGCTCATCCACCAAATTTGACAAAGATGAAGAAGGTATGAAAATTGATTAGAAGAAGTATAGAAGTATGATTGGTAGTTTACTTTATTTAACCGCAAGTAAACCCGATATTATGTTTGCTGTTTGCTTATGTGCTCGTTTCCAATCCTACCCTAAAGAATCTCACTTAATTGCCATTAAAAGAATCTTTAGATATTTAAAGGGAACCTTGAATTATGGTTTTTGATATCCAAAGTGTCAAGAATTTGCCTTATATGGTTTTTCGGATGCCGATTTTGGTAGGTGTAGGATAGATAGAAAAAGTACTAGTGGCATATGTCATTTTCTTGGTAATTGTTTGATATCATGGTTTAGTAAGAAACAAAATACTATCTCCTTGTCTACGGTCGAAGCGGAATATATTGCCGTCGGTGCATGTTTTACTCAATTGTTATGGATGAAAAGTATCTTGAATGATTTTGGATTAGTGTATGACTATGTGCCTATGTATTGTGACAACACAAGTGCTATAAATTTGACAAAAAATTTCATTCAACATTTTAGGACAAAGCATATAGACATAAAGCATTATTTCATTCGTGATCTTGTCCAAAAGGGTGAAATTTGTGTATAATATATTTGTTCAAAAGATCAAATTACTGATATTCTTACAAAAGTCTTATCTCTGGATCAGTTTATATTTTTGAGAACAAAGTTGGGTGTTTTGGAAAAGAATTTCTAAAATTTCTCTGATCAAACTTTATCGGACGTCCGATACCAGATGAACGGACGTTCGACAGTGTTTTAAACTATTTTCCAGAATAATGTTGTATCGGACGATAGTATCGGACAATTCTCTTCGTTCAGCCGTCAGACAATCAAAAAGAGCCTGTTATAAAGAAACTTTTCTCTCATTCGCTTCAAAATACACCATTGGTTCGGACGCACCTCTTCCTTCATCACCAACTGCAAAAAAATTCAAATTTGTGCCCTTTCAAGACAAGTGTCTATAAATTGATTCCACAAATCGTCTCACAACTCCTTTGCAAACCAATTAGCATCCACAATCTCTTCTAACTATCAATCATTCAACCGATCCCAAATTTTGTCAGCAACCCTAGTTACTACAAACTCACCTATTTTGGCAGATTCAAGCATTCATTATAGGCTAAATGGCAAAATTAATTCATTTCATACACATTATCATCACATTCTGCATATAAATCATTTCACATTTCACTATGGCCTGTTTGAGAGGAGGATCTGCTAGCACCGGACGCACAACCAGGCTCAAAGATGAAGAAACTGTTGTGTCTTCACCAAGAAAATCGACTCGTACATCTGGGAAACGCAATGAGAAAATGAAACGCACTAATCAAACCGAGCAACAATCCACCACACTGTCCAAGTTCATCGATGATGCTGTATGGGACAAATTTGAAAGGATTTCACAAAAAGGCTTCATCACTCAAAGAACCATCCTTCCCTTTAAATTCCGTAAGCTTGACTTAGAGCCTGTTCTTAAACTTTTCGAATTTCAAAAGTAGTCTCATATTCTGTCCTTGCCAAATACTTACTACCCTGACATGCTATATCAGTTTTTTGCTAATCTTAGAAAAAGCAGTTCTTATACTGAACTTATCTCACATATCAATTCAGTAGACATTTTACTCATCTCTGATGTTGTTAATCTGGTGTTAAAGACAAAAATTGAAGATGGCTGTCGTAGTAAAATTGCTAACTTTTTCTCATATGAAGAATTTTCAACTGCTTATCATCATATTCATGTTGAAAAACTGATGGCCTACTTTCAAAATCACTTTAATACACCTGCTGAGGCCAAATTGGAGGATCTCAGTCCTCAAAATCTGATCATTTTCACAATCATTTCAAACCTGTTGATTCCTATTGACAGTCATAAGACTGATGCCAATAAAATGGAGCTTTATCTATTTTACTGCTTTGTTGAGAAAATCAGAATTGATTTTGGCTTTGTCATATGTAAATTTTTGCTCAAACTCAGCGCTGATAGCCGTAGGAAACTCTCTTATGAAAAGTTTTTAACTCCAATCTTTGTTCATTTCAAAATTCCTTTCACTAGGGTATCTCCAAAATAGAATTCATCCTCTGTTTTTACCAAATCTTATTTTGAAAGAAAAAGTATCAGGTTTTTTGATGGCCACTAGTGTTATAAGGAAGCTGTCCTGGAGTCTAGAACCAAAAGTCATCATGAAATTCCTGTTACTCCTAGACCTTTCAAACAGTCTCATGTCACTTCACCATTTTCCATCCATCCTCGAAAATCATCTACTCAACCCACCTCATCCAATCATGAAGTCATTTCCCTATTTGAAAAACTCAAACAACATGTTCTTCTCCTTGAAAATGGTCTAATAATGACCATGACACCTGAGTAATAAGTCACCTTTCTGGTTAATAGAAATCTGCTTATGCCTCATATCCCTCAAGAAGAGGAACACACATATCAAAAGGAGCCACGCACTGAGTCCACTCCTGTTCCACAAGAGGAGGAACATCCACAGGAGCCACGACCTGAGTCCACTCCTCTTACTGGTGAAGTCAATGCCTCGAGCTCTCAGCCTACTCCTCTTGAACCATCAATATTAGACAAAGGCAAAACTCCAGTCACTGAAGACAATAAGGCGGATGATGAAGAAACTGAAGATGAATTGGATCCTACTCAGTTTCGTCTTGCAAGAAGAAAATCCGGATCATCTAAGATCACAATTTAGGTACTTTAGGGACATTTACACTTCATATTAGGATGCATTTCACATGATCTCTTGTAACTTTTCTTTTGATGTTTTCTAATACCAATGAATCTCTCTTATGTTTTGATACGACTATTGGACTAATGTTGATTGATATCACTGAAAATTGTATGATGGATCTTTTGGTTGATATTGCTGGATTTTGGTGTTCTTAATGTTTTTTTATGGATTTTGACTGATGATTGCTATATGACTTTCTAATGTTATGATGACAAAAAGGGAAAAAATAGATAATGGATTGGATGCTATATGTAAGGGGGAGTTATTGGAGAGTTATTGTAAAGGGGAGTTATTGGAGAGTTATTGCTGAGAGATGCAATATGTAAAGGGAGCTTTTGCTCATTTTCCTTCCTTTCATCCATTGTTTTGTCATCATCAAAAAGGGGGAGAATGTTGATCTTGATCCCTGTCTTTTGATATTTATAAAATAAATGGATAGTACTAATATCTCTTCTAAAAAATCCTTTCAACCTTGAAACAATTTGATTCAAAGAACAAGAGATAAAGGAAGACGAAAGCTGTCGAACACTCACGAAGACAATACCGGACGTCCGATAAACTGTCCAGATCGTAACGGATGCAGAACATCCTCACCGGACATCCGAAAGAATTAAAACAATCTTTCAAACTCTCTGCCGGCCTTCAGACGCACGAAAAACTCCATCACCGTACGTTCGATAGAATTGAAATACTCTCTGTCTGCTATCGGACGCAAGCATTGAAAGCATCGAACTTCCGAAAGAATTAAGATGATTTTTCAAACTTCCTGCCTGCTGTCCAACGCAAGTATTGGAAGTTCCGGACGTCCGAAAGAATTAAAATAATTTTTCAAACTCTCTGTCTGCTGTCGGACGCAAGTATTGGAAGTACCGGACGTCCGAAAGAATTAAAATGATTTCTCAAAACTCTCTGTCTGCTGTCGGACGCAAACATCAGCTGTATCGGACGTCCGACACTCCCAACGGCTAATTGACTCTTCAACTACTTTTTATCCGTTAGAAGTCATAATGAGCACCTTTTTGGTCCCATATAAAAGGCATATGATTAGAATCGAAATGGGTAACTTTTGCGCACTGAGAATACAAAAAATCAAAAGTAGTTTTAGTGAGAAAACACTCTACAAGGAAGATTTGTAACTCTTTGTGGTGTGAAATTCGTGTAAACTTTTCTTGTGTGAAAAAAATATTTCAATAGTGTAGTTTTGTGAGGGTTATCCTGTGTGATTGTAAAATTTCCTAACTTGATCGAGTGTAACTTGGGGCAAGGAGGAAGTGAGCCTTTCTCTGTACACAAGATTGGTTGTATTTCATCAATTTGAAGAAACTTGTTCTATAAATTGATCTTCAAACTCAAGAGGAGCTTGGCAGTCAAATTGGTTTGCAATTCTTCCCTTTTTATTTATTATCTTGTGGACCTTAATTGCTTATTTCCTCTACTTCCAAGTGATATTGCTCTCTTACTAATTGTTTCATTGAATAGTCACCTAGAAAAGAAGGTAAATTTCACATTGAACAAAAAAATGTCCTTTAACTTGATTAGTTTCTAAATAATCATTCACCCCCTCTTAGGTTATCTTCGATCCTAACATTAACCTAGTAAAATGACAAAATTCGGTCTTGCTAGAAGCAACTGGAAATATCATTGCTAGAAGCAACTGGAAATATCACTGCTGTACCCTTTATTGGCAAATTCAGAAGACCAGTTACCTCTTCAATTGTCAGAGTCAGCTCCTTGTTTCCTATCCTAAATGTTGAATAGTTGGGATCCCACAGTTGAATTAAAGCCTATACCAAATTCCCATTGGATTCAATGTCTTTGAAATCTCCAATTGGCCCGAGATAGAAGGCAACCTGATTGATTTCACTAAATGAGAGAAGCCCTGGCCATCTTCGAACCTCCATTGGAACCGTTAACAGTTGACTGATTTGTTGAGGTCTGTCCATCTGAAGCACGTAACCTCGATTAAATACCTTACCTACAGGCCTTACTTCTCCAGTTTTACTGTGAGACCCCGAAATTTTACTTGTCTTTATAACTCTTATTTGAACTTACTTGCTTTAGATTCTTGGTTGTTTTAATGGTTGAATTTGAGCCAAGGGAGTGAATTTTATTAAGAAAAGTTTCATAATCTCAAGTTGTTAGAAAATCTAGAAATTTTCGCAGGAGGCTCTGCACAGCTTTGGAAAATTGGCTATAACGTCGTATAGAAAAGTCGGAATTGAGTTCCGTTTGTTGCGTTTGAAACTAGACTCATAGGGCTTCCTACGGTGTAAAATTCAGGGTTTGATTCAATCTCTATAAATTCCAGAAAATTGGCAAAGTTGACTGAAAATTCTGCCCTGCACAAGTAACAATAGGAATGTTGTAGTAGCTTATGGCTCAATTTGAACCAACTTATGAACTGAATCTCTTTGAGGTGTCTTCTAAAGATTATTAGTATTTGAAGTCTAGTTTTTAACAGGTTAAGTGGTATGAATTTTTTATAATTATAACTCAAGTTATGATTTTTCTAAAGGAAGGGCATAGGTTAGGGTTTTTTTGTGCATATTAGGGTTTTTGGTGTGTCTTTAGTGCATTTTGATAATGTGATCACTTGGTGAGGTGCGTGTACTAAATTTGGTGGATAAGAATGAGTATTATATAAGAAAAGTGTGTGATTAGAAGTGTTAATAATCAGTGAGTGAACCGTGACTGAACCATAAGTAAAAACACAAGAACGCCCGAGTTAAGGAAAAACGGCTTGAACCGACGTGCACCGTTTGCTATCGATTGAGTGCACCACTTGAACACTACTTATTACCTTAATTTCCTCGTTATTAAGTGAGCAAAATCAGCCCCAAAATATCCTCAAGCCAAGCCGAAATTTTGGACCAAGAAAAAGAGAGAAAAGAAAGAAAAAATGAGAATTATTCTTGTGGTGGACACTTGTCGGAAGCATAGGAAATTTTGACCAAGCATTTTTCTTTCCTTCTTATCTTCATCTTGGCTCCATTTTCTTCCATTTTTCTTCCATCTTGGCCGAACTTAGGAGAGGAAAAACAAGAGAGAAACTTTCAACTCCCAACCTTAGATTTTGCCTTGTTTGAGTGAAATCAACCGAACAAACCGATTAAACTTCTCTTTTGGTGTTGGGAAAGTTTTGTGTGGTAAAATTTTTGGAAGAAAGGGGTTTAGTTTTCATTTACAAGCAGCCTTTGGAAGGTATAATGCTTACCTTTCTTTTCTCTTACTTATTCTTGTTAAATTTGGGAAGGAAGCTTATGTCCTTGGTTTACTATGATTAATTATTTAGTTTTTGGATGATATAGTGGAATGTTTAGCTAGGGTTTATATTTTGCAGCCTTGATTATGGTTGTTACCTAGTAATTGATGGTATTGAGCTAGTAATTGATGATTTTGATGATATAGTACTTGATAGTATTGAGTTAAGATATGAATTGTTAGAGTAGAAGTGAATTTCCAACTTTGATAGTGGAATCTGGTTCTGTTTTTGCACTGCATGTTCGTCCATGAGATAGGCCAAATCAGGTCTTGCTCAAAACATGAAAGTTGTAGCAAATTGAGTTAAATAGCTACCTGTAACATTTCAGCTCAATCGGAGCACTGTAACTTGTGAAATAACTGAAATACCCCTAATTGCCAAATGCTCAATTTAACCGACAGTTTTCTGTTTTCTCTGAGATTTCGCTTTTTCACCTTGAAAATGCAAGAACTGGGTGTCTATGTCTTCATAGGAAATGTAGGTCTCTGTCTTAGTTTCGAAACGCCATAAAATTTACCCCAATCCGATAAGCGTAGCTTCAGTGGTGACCAAAACGCCGGAAGATATCAAACCTGTTACTTAGCTGTTCTTCTTTAAAACTGGTTTCCAATTTTGATTTTGATGGTTGCATTGCTAGAATTGCCTTGTATTTGAATGAAATTGAGCCTAGTTGAAAGGCTATTGTGTTAAGATTGCTTATGTATTGAATTTGGCTGAATTGAGGAAAAAAATGAAGCCATAAATGGCTGGAAAATAGCTAAATACAAAGGGCATGCCGCCCAAATTTTCACTCGAGAATTAAACGTGTGTACTCGCGACTTGAGCGAAAATTTGAGGTCGAATTGAACTTGGATTGTCTATGGTATTCGAGTTTCTTTCGTAGAGGCATATAAGCTGAAATTCTGCTAAAACTCGTGCCCTTGGAAAAATGAAAGTAGCGACCATTCGGAATATGTTTTCCTCGTCTTTTAGCCACTTTACGAACTTAAACGTTTTAACTGCTTCCGAAACTAAAAGAGCGAGCATGAGTTTTCTAGGGTGTGATAAGCAAAATGAATACTACTTAAATGAGTTTCATTGATTTGATTTTCCTGAAGCGAAACTCCTATGTTTCGAACTCTAGAGAGTTTTACATTCTTAAATGATATTTTATCGCAGATTTGGACTCCAACCAAGGAGTTGGACTTGAACGTGACTTTGAAAAGCACTAGACCTTTAGTGAGTGTTTCCAAATACATGATTGAACTTGATACTTGATTAAATCCTTTCCCAACGTGATCGGATAAGATTTTCTTGGTTTGGTCGGGCAAGTGTGTACTTTATCGCACTTGACCTAACTCAACTAAACACCTGATATCTCATTCATACTTGTACAAGTAACTTGATTTGCATTGACCTGTACTTGAATTTGTACTTGTACTTGACTTGTAAGTGCTGAGCGGCAGTATGTACCACAATCGATCCGAGTGGGAGGTACCTCTCATTCCCGTCTCCGTACTTTTCTCTTGACTAAGTCGATTGGTCATCGACTATAGTGACTACTTGGGAACCCAAACCCCACTGGTTAGTTAATCGAGTCGAGCCGACAAGGGTTTGGTCGATTAGATAACGAACCATGGGTTTATTGTTTTGTCGAGTGGAGTGATACCTTCTCGACTAATCGGTATGCTCGAGTATTACCACCAGTGTTTAGTTGGTGTTCGGGCCCGGTAAGGGGGTTGAATGGTGGACGGATTGGTGTTAAACGAAGCACTACTGGATTGGTTGCTTTACTTGAAGGTTGACGGAGTGTCAACTAATACTTGATCAAACTCTGGTGAAGCAACAGAAAATTGGCTCCTGAGAGCCATCTGTATCCTTATATTTTGATTGTTATTCGTAGTGTTATTGTTTCTTTTAGAAAAAGAATTTTACACTCGCTCATTTTGAGATTTGCTACTTGAAGTGTTATTGCTCACTTTTATGGACTTGTTATGCTCGCTACTTTGCTACTTTGATACGTGCACTTTTAAATAATGGTCAACTTGCTATTTGGAACCTCAACCCTATTCCATTAAATTTGTTTTTCTTACAGGGGGTACGAGCGAGAGCGTGAGACTGGTACATGCTAGCGTAGTCTAGTTTTTGAAAATTTTGCAATTGTACTCGCGCTAATACTCGGTTAGGGTTGAATGTATCTTAGATTCATATCTTTTGTTATAATTGGGATTGTACGAATGTTTTGAATAGAAATGAATGTACATATACGTTCCAAGTTTGGAAACTGTTATTTCCTTTACTCTTGAGGTTGTAACTTATTTTATTTGAAACGAGTGAGTGAGTTCTGGCGAGAGTTGGACAGGCGGTCCGCTAAACCATGGGGTACGTCCTAGAGGGAGGTGGGGTCGTCATATTTACAAAAATTTAAATATGAATATCCCATAGAGAGTTAGTTACCCAGGAAAAATAAGGTTGGTATATTCCTAAAATGGAATTTCCTAAATGGCATTCCCTCTAGGGTTAATGCATGATAACAGTTTATGAAACAAATAAATATGCAATAGAATAATTGAAACATGATCTAAAGGTGCCCTATTTAGATGTCAGGGTAAGTCTACAAAAGGTGGTCTGCCCTAAGTGAGTACCACGTCAGAACTCTTATTTTTAGGGCTTATGAATGCAATATGAGAAAATAAAACAATAGTTAGTTTATTTGATAAACGACACATAACAGATTAGAGTAATACAATAATACAAAAATATAAGATAATGAGAAAGAAAGAGGGGGTAGAATCCCTTCCCTCGTGTCTAGTGTTCTTAATAGGACAGATAAAAGCTCTATCTTAGGTGATTTCTAAATAGATACATGAGGTTGGGTTCACTAATGCATCTAGATTCGATAAGATTTTAAGTCCCCAAACTTTCAGACAAAAGAGCGAACGGTCATCAATCCCAAAACCATTAGTCGGTAGCTCAAGTGATCCCTCAGACATTGCTAAGTGATCCCTCAGACATTGCTTCGTGCACGTCGTGCCACGGCTACATGTCCAAGTAAATCAATTCTAATCCTAATAGGGACGAGTGGTGTGACAACCACTTAAAGAAAATAAGATAAAGGGTTTAAAAAGAAATAACGTATGCACATATGAAGTGCTCCTTTGAGGGGAGGGAGTAATACCATTAAATATGCATGAAAACTCTAGGGGAATATCGCTCCCTATCCTTAACTGCAAAGTGAATAAGTAAATACAAGAAACAAAAGTAAATAAACAAACCAATTATCACATATACGAAGAACGAGGAACGAATACAAGTGTGAAATGCAAAATATCCTAAAAAAAGAAAAATGCAACCTAAGACATCCAAAGATGATAAATGAAAGGGTTAGAAAGAGAAAAGACAACTAAACCAAATGGTTAGACTCACTAGATCCCCAGTGGAATCGCCAAATTGTCGCGCCCCTTTTTCGCAATGAAAAAAAACGTATTTAAAATCGTATTTACAAAAAATGTGATTTTATTTAAAAATAAGTGAAAAAGGATCTAGAATGAAACTTTAAAGAATGCGACAGTTTGGATCCAAAATTTAGTCTAAAAGGGTTTTTAAAAAAAATAGGAGTCGTCACTTGGAATTGAATTTGGTTGTACCAAATCACCCAAAAATGTTTTTAACAAAATAAAATAAAATAAAACCCTTTTCGACAATTCCGGGTTTTTGAAAATAAGAGAAAATGAGATCGGGAGTCACGATTGAAGAAAGGAAAGGCAAAGATTCGATCGACTCAAACCTAAGGCACCCTTTCAACTTAGTCCAAACTAGTTGCGAGATTTACTCAAAAAATTTTCCTAATCTAAGTTTTAAATTTATCACGTTTGGATGTTTCCTACATGGATACAAATCTAAATTTAGAAAATGTTGGAAGGGACAAATGTCCATTCAAGAGTTTAATTGATGCTAATCGCATTAATTGCGAAATCCAAAATAATCCCTTGAAAGGGGTCACGAGCATGTATAAATGAAATTCAAAGAAAAGAAAAGAAAATTAAATTATATATCTAGCTATAAGTGGCCAATGAATAGGGATGCAATATAATGGGTATGGGAGGCAAAACTCGTGACAGAATTTTTTTATACAAGGACTAATGGATATTTAAACTAAAGAGTTATAATCGCCCATTTCCCGTGTTCAAAAAATAATTCTCCTAATTTAGACAAGCAATGAACTAACTTATTTTACAATTTCTTAAATGAAATGCAATCCTAAACGATTTGATTAACACATATAGAGGTTAGGGGATAGAGGATAATATAATAGGAAATATCATGCAAATGAAAAAAGATCCTAAAATAAAAATTATGCAAAAAACTGTAATTAATGTCATATAAAAAAAATGAATCTAATGTATGAATGATCTAAGGGTTTAGCGTTGGACTAACCCATTTCTAAAAGTTCTTACTAGCGTTGGAATAGCAAGTAGGCGAAGGGAGAAGCCATAACTAGCGTTGGACTAGTATGGTGACGTCATGCATCAATAATACATAGTAAAAACAAATAAGGTATAAATTAAAACAAATAAACACATAAGAGCAAGTAGCATGTAACACGTAAGTATAATATTTAGATGCAAAAATCGTAAGGAAAGCGGATAAAATATATAAACACATAAGCCACATAAACACACAAAATCTACCTATTACAACGGGGAATCTAACTACAATTTAAAATGGAGAAATATAAAAAAAATAAACCTATCTATTCTATCTATTAAAATAGGGGACCTAATTACAATCTAAAGTGAAAAAAATATGATAAAATAAACCTATCTATCCTATCTATTACATTGGTCTATCTAATTATAATTTTTTACAAAATATTACCTATCTATTACACCTTAAAGTATTTAAACACCTCTAAAATAATTATAAAATTAACTAAACAAACATAAGAAAATTTAAATGAACATTTGAATCAAATAAATAACAAAATATATAAAAATATATAAACACATAGGAGCATGTAGGAGCACATAAGAGCACGTAATTAATATTTAAATAATAATAGGGGTAACTCCCTTTGAAATGGTGACTAAATTGAGTCAAATTGCCCTATTTATACTCAAAATGAACAAAAAAATCATGGCGCCAATTTAATTAAAAATAATAATAATTATGATAAAAATACTAAATTCACATTAATATGTCAAACATAAAGAAATTTAAGAACATCCAAAAAATTAAAAGTTAAATATATTTAAAAATGACATAATTAGCTATTAAAAAAAAGAAACAATTATAATAGAGAGAGTCAAAAATTAAGTAGGGACTGAATTGCAAAAATTGAAAAACTTTTACAGTCAAAAATAAAAATTTTCCAAAGTTTAGGGGTCAAAATTAAATAAAAGATAAAGTTCAGGGACCAAGATGCAATTCATTTAAAGGCCTAAGTGAAAGAAATTTAAAATTTTCTGAACCACAGTAAAATTACTCAAAAGATGAGGGGCTAAAGTGAAATTTTAATTTCTGATTTGTGAGAAAAGGGTTTTGGACCATTTATTTTTATTTGTTTGGGCCGGAGCCATCCAGCCCAAAAGAAAAATGTGGGCTGTCTTTATGAAAAATAAAAACAAGCCCAGACGAAAAGCCTTAAAAACAAAACTCTAGCCCAACCGAAATTAAAGTGAGAAGCCCATCAGAAAATAAAAAAATTGGCCCAATCCATTTTCCTTCTTTTTCTTTTCTTTCCTTTCTTTTCTTTCTTTTCTTCTTCTTTGTTCCTTCTTCCCTATTCTTCTCCCCGGTGAAGCTGAAGCTTCCTTCCTGCTAGCGGCTATGGCCACCGTCGGACCACTGTTGCCCGCTGGAAAATTATCTGATCACAAAATTTTTCCAAAATATACCCCCACTCGATTTTCGTGTAGAATCCATTTTTAGACTTAATTTTTACAAAAAATAAACTGAAAATGGCAAAAATAGCAAAAAGACAGTCCAGTTTTTATTTTTTTCAAAACACTATATCCTTCACCAAAAATCATAAAAATTATACTACAACACTCCTTATAACTTCAACAATACAAGCATGATTTTAATTTGACAAGAAAACAACATCAAAAGTCTAAATTAAAGCAAAAATAACCCCTAAAAATCCAATTTTTTTGTTGCCTTTTAGACTACAAAATCGACAAAAACTTAATTAAACAACCTCTCCAAACCATTAACTAGTCATGATTATTCATTTTAACACAATATATGTACAAAATTAACATTTTAATTCGATTTTCCATTTAAGTATTTTTTCAAACACTTGGCATGCATACACAAGAATCATTTCCTTTTCCTTAATCTAGCTTATGTCATTCCCCAAATTTTCAGCAATAAAACAACAAACAATGAAAACCAGCAAAAGCAAGAGAAATTAAACAACCAGAATGTATCTAATATGCTTTAAAAAAAGCTGGAAAATACCTCAATGAAAGTGGAGTTTCTTGGTTAAAACTTTGAATGAATTCCTAAGCCTCAACTGTTTGTTTCTTGTTGTCTTTACTTCTTTCCTTCACTTTTCTTTGCTCCGACGATAGGTGCATATGAGAGCCAAGAGAAGAAAAAAATGGAGTGATGTGTGTGTTTGTGTAGTGGAAGTGCCGTGAATGAGCCAAGACGTATGTTGGAAGATTTTTTTTTTTTTTTGGGAAAGAGAAGGGCAGAGAGAGGGAATTGAGAGGGGAAAAAATTGGAGTCTTTCTTTTGTGTCGCTTGGAAGAAAAAGAAGAAGCAAGGCCGAGAGATTAGTATTGGATTTGGTTCTTGTCAAATGATGGTTTTTTACCAATGAAAAGAAAGGTGCATGGAAATTGAGTGTAAAAATGGGTTAATAGTGGTTTTGGTAGGGAAAATGATTAAAATGTGTAAATTTGGTCATGATTTGATTTTGATTTTTTTCATAATTTTCTTTTCTTAAAATAAACCTACAAAAATAAGAAAAAATATACATTAAAATCCAATAAAATAAATGACTCATCAAATGGAAAATATTCAAGAAAACATTAAAATTTGACAAAATTTTGGTGTCTACAAATCATACTCTTGAAACCTTTGTCACACTATATCACATGCATCATTAATTGAAAAATATTGGCATTGTTTCTTCATGAACACACACACATACATATATATATATATTTTCAATGAAGAGATCTTATTTCACTTAAAGAAAAAGGGGAAGTACAATGGGAGAACGATAGAGGGAGGGAGGGTTACTCAGTTACACGGGTAGGGGGGTGGACCAATCTAATATAAGGGAGTTGGGCTCTGTCCAAAGCAACTAAACCTATGATATGTTTGGGGAGTTGGGTCGCTGAGAGGACCGAGGAGCATTGAGAAGAGCTTGCAAGGGTTGCAAGGGCATCGCCCCCTGCATTGGCCTCCCACACAGATACATATATAAAGAATTTGAGTGGCACCAAAATTCACTTTACGTAACATGAGCATATTCACAGAAAACTTTACAATCGAATAGCATGTCAAAACATACCATTTCAGTTCATAAGCATAGCTCATAAATAGGCACATACAATATTTGACTTCTGAGTACTCAATTTAGAGTTTAACCCCTTCTAGAAGGGCAGTAGATAGCATTTTTTTTTATTTATCTTCACTTGATCTATCCATACATGGGTCAAAGGCCAGACATACGACTACAATTGAGCAATTATTACCAATCAAACATTTTCCCTAATCTTTACTTGATCGTCATAAATGATAGAATTATAACTCCTATCGTCTATATCATGACTGTTTGGAGATTTTTGTAAACATAAAATCATTTCACAAGTCACATGCATATTTCTTTCATTCTACGAAAAATGTGCCACTCATTTCATAAAATATTGCATTCCAAAATATTTTAAATAGGAATATATGATCCATTTTACATATATCAAAATAAAGCATTTAATCGAAAGAAAAAATTCATATTTAACACTTTAAAAATTATAGAGGGGTAAGCACCACTTATCCTGAACTGATCGTGTAAGATACTCTTAATGCTCGTTACCCTTGCTTTATACCTATAGTAGATATATGTTTGTTCTAGTTAGTTTTGCATTCTAATTCATAGGGTACATTTCCTTGTTCTAAGTATCTGATTATTCACGTCAAAACAATCTATAAAAAGTACTTTAAAGTTTCCCAAAATGGAAAATTTTCATTTTTGGAAAGTTTACTAACACAAAAAATTTCCTTTTTTAGAAGGTTTCTTGACTTAGAAAATTTCCTTTTATAGATGGTGGCCATTAATTAATATTCCAAGAAATGATTTTTCATTTTATAGAAAGGGACCAAAAGAATTTGAATTAGATTGGGGTTTGGGCTAGGCCCAAAAGCTATACCCATCTAATAATTGGGTTTCCTTTCATTTGAACTTGGGTCTAATAAAATTAATATTTATTTGGACTCTCAAAAAGTTATCTTTTGGTTGCCTAAATAATATTAATTGAATATAATCAAGTTGGACCTTATAAATATATTTTTATACTTTACCAAATGAATTATAACAAGAGACTCTCAAAAAATCAAGAGACTGTATTGTGTCTTTATAGTTTAATTACTAGAAAATATTCTTGCATTTTAATCATTAGACTTGTTAAATAAAGCCTATTTGCCTTTTCTTGAAATTATTAGGCCCAACCCATCTAAATGTGGCCGAAGTTATATTATCTCATTAGTGACACACACGACCAAGTAACTAAAACTGGCCCACTTAAGTTAATTAGATAGGCAGCCCATCTACTAGCCCAACATTTCAATTAAACAACCCATTTAACTATCCAACCATTATTTGGCCAAGTTACTTAAATGCACCTCACCCATCTCAAAAAACAGATCAACCTATCTCAGAAAATAGATCAACTCGAACACCAAACAACCCAACCCGTTTCCCGCTTGGATCTATTCTTTCCCAAATCACAGAAACCCTAATTTCCCTTAAAACCCTAAGTCACAAACCGTAAATCACTACTAACCTCAACATAGTTATCATCATCATCAATCACTACCCTTATCACTTGCCCCTAGCTTGTCTTACGTTGACAGTCGCTGCTACTGCGGCTGCACATTGCAGCTGCTATTGCTATCGGTTACCACGGCTATCATGAGCCGCGACTGCCTTCATCTTTGGCTGACTAAGGCTGGCTGACACGCATGACCCTCCCTCTTTTCCCATTCATTTTTGCTTCAATTCTTTTTTTTTTAACTTTTCCAGATTTTCTTTTCTTCTCTAAGTTCACCCTATTATTAATGAATACTTCTACTTTAACCCTAACTCTTTAAAGCTTTCTACAGTTTGCCCTTAATTTCCTAAATTATGGTCCTAACAAATTTTCCCTTTTGTAAAGTCGTCATAGCTTGTTTTATCGTTATTAATCCTAACAAAGTCTAAGACCAAATCTTATCTAGACATGAACCAAAATAATAATTTACATAATGATCTTATATAAATAATTCTTATATAACAAATAATTGATATAGGAAATTAACAAGTTTTGAAGGTAGAAAAGGAAAAGACAATACTATATTAGGTACTTACTTGATTAGGTCTCTAAAGAGATGTGTCCCATCTGGGATTCCGATTGATCCTTAGAGTCTCTCCCTTCCTCACAAAAATTCCTACTTTCCAATAATGAGAAATAATGAGAGTTGGAAAATATCGTAGTTTCATCTAATAACTAGTAATATAGTAGTCATACAGAGTTAGTTTTCTTCTTGTAACCATCAATCCATTGTTAGACGCTACTCCCCCATTTTCTACCCACTATTGTGATAACTTCTTCTAAATTGATAACTCGTTTTATTCCTTTATTTTTATTATTTTATTATTAATACTATATATATATATTATCTATTTAATTAAATACATAGAATGGAAAAAGGACTCTCGGATATTACATTGGGTTGCTATTTTTTTTTAAACTTGGTTTGCTATTTCTTTTAAGAATTTTTGAATTTTAATGATCAAAACATGGTTTACACTATCATGTACTGAAAGAAAGTAGACATGATAGCTACTAGAAATCAAATTTCCATTACCAAAGTATAAACATAGTAAAATAAGAAGAAACAAGTATAAGAGAAAGAAAAAGGAAGATGGAGAAATGGAAGGAATAGTTCTAGCGTGAGATTTTGTGTGTGAAAGAAGAAGAGTAAAAAGAAAAAAAAATGGATAAGACTGAGAGGTAGAGGTAGGGGACAATAAAAGTTGTTGCCCTCCCTAACTATTGAAAAAATTCATTTGGGGCCTATAAAATTTTACTTTAACTCCTCCTTTTGCCTTCTCCATAAAACTTTTGTTGAGTATCTTCTCCTCCTTAATTTCAATTTTACTCCATCAATTTTCTTTAAAAGCAAGTGAAACTATACATTTTGAAACTTTTTCAATAAATGTTAGTAGGAAAACTATACCCATACAATTTTATTTTATGATTCTTATTTACTTCGTCTTACATTTTATGGGAATAAAACATAAAAGGGGAGGAATATTTGAACATTTTTTAGAAACTATCATCATAGTTTGAACTTTAGAAAATATAGTTTGCATAATACTACATTATTTACAAATAATTATTTGTTCTATTTGAAAACTATATGGCAAAGCAAGAAAAAAGGTCAACTCATATTAAATTTCATTTGGAGTACAATTTATCTTTTGAATATCTTGATATATATTAAATGATACGCATGAAAATGAAACTTTATATATATTACAAAATAACTTGTATAAAGATTTTTTTAATATGTTAACTTCACCCACTCTTATCAAATCTTGGCTCGACCATTGATGAGACCACCAATACTTCTGGTGGTTGCTAGTGGTTATTAAAGAAACAAGTAGAAGTAGTAACAGTAATATGAGAAATAACATTGAGGACGAAGAAAGGAAAAATTTTTTTTAAGTTGATGCTCAATTTTTCAAAATTATGAACTTACTCCAAAAATTCATTACACCATATCATAAAGTAGATATCTTTCCCTGATTACTTTTCCTACTTTCAATTTCATCCATATTTAACTAGAATAATCTTAGATTCTAAATTTTGTGCTTTATTTTAACTAGAATAATTTTTTCTATGTTTGGAATTTCTTCTAATTTTGTACCAAACTTGCAGATTCTCTGCATTTGACATTCGAATTTTTTGCAGCCTCTATGGTTGATTATTTAAATTATCTTTGAAGAATTCTACCGGTCAATCTTCATTTTATATAAGTTGCCACTACCTCCATGTTGCCACGGCTCCTCTAGGGTCAATCCCTATCTCTTTTAATGTTCGTATCGTAATTTTAGTATTGCTTTCTTGTGTAATTACTCTGATTTATCTATTTCAATTGAAAGCTATTTTGGGGTTTGTGTTAGGACAAGCCTACCAATCTAAAAAACTACCATTGTAGGCATATCAACTAATCACCATCTATAGATTGTTCTATTTGGGACAACAAAAACATCTCCTATGAGTTTCACATAATTCTTACATGATTTTAGTGGTTTTTGACTTCAAAACCTGATTCCAACTGAAATCAGAAAATTTTCAAAGTTGACATACCTTTAACAATCACCTTAACTAGAGCTAAAAAATTGTTTTTAAAATCTAAAGATATTGGAAGAGACTAGACTTAAAACTCAAAAATTTTTGTGAAGAAACCATTTTGAAATTCCGTCAATCCATCACTAAGAGCTACGGTCAGAAGTCAGTCACTTTGTAAAACTAGGTTGACTATTTGTATTTTTTGAAGAACCACTGCAAATCATACTTGGTATGAAATTTGTATAAGACCTTAACTTTAGAAATCATCATCTTCTTCCCTTAATACCAAACTAGAGGTAGCTACTACCCTAGAGGAAGCAACGGCAAACATGGAGGTAGCGGCAAGTTTTGAAAAAATGAAGATTGACCCGTGGAATTCTAAACAAGATAATATAACAACCAACCATAGAGGCACAAAAGATTCAAATGTCAAACTATTTGGGACATTTTCAAGATCTGCAAGTACGGGTAAAATATTAGAAGAAAAACCAACATAGAAGAAATAATATAAACATAAAACTAAGATGAGCAAATACTAGAAACAATCTATTAGGATATCAATATTCCACGAAGAATAAAAAATTAAATGCAATACTAAATGATACCTAGAGTTGAAAAAAGCAATTGCACAATCAACCTGAAAAGAAAACAAATAAAGAAAACACAAAAACCATATTAAATCCAATACTTTAGATTACTTAATTAATCCTGTAGGAGACGGATGAAAACTTATGAATAGTGATACACAAACTCCTTATATAGGTATAGGATGCTTATACAATTTGTTTAACCTATCTACTAACAACAATTTATATTACTTCATTAGCCATGTAGGAGGTGAATGAAAGCTTGTGAACAGTGATGCACAAAATTCCTTTTTATATAGGTATAGGATATATTGCATCTTTTCCCTTTTTTCGTATTTTTAATTAGTATTGCCTTCTTGAATCATTGAAAGTCTCTTGTTTAATAAAAAAATAAAATAAATATATGGTAAGTAGGTTCGATGCAAGGCATTCATTAGAATTCGTAATGTGAAGTTTATTAATCTTACTTCTCCTTATTGCAAGTGCACAGTCTCATAAAGTGTTAAGTGCGTAAACCCTTAACTATGTTAATTTATCACAATAAAGAGTCTAAACATTAGACCTAAGTGATAACTTCTAGCAAAGATCATTTTCTCATTCTAGTAAGACATTTTCTCATTTTGTGAAACACATATGTCAACTTTAAACATTTACTAATTTTTTTTATCGGTCAGGAATTAGGGTGAGATATTCACGTGGACTTAAAGCTTTCTGAATCTAGTTTTTTGACACCATAAACATTACTTAATTCTAGTTTTCTACATAAAGATGTGCTTAAATTACTAAAATGTATTCCTTAATTGTTTGAAATAGTAGGATGGTATGAGATTCGTACAATCGGATCGCAATCCCATAGATTTTGCTCTTTTAAGGCTAAATTTTAATTTGAGTTGCGATCCGGAACATGAATTGTAGGATATGGTGATTTTACGGCTATGTTTCAAACTAAGTGATTTCTGTTATGAAATAATTAAATATTGTGAATGTCTATGACATTTATCTCATCTCCAAAATGATGACAAGTCTTTCACGATCTTTGAGATGATAAAGTTATCACGACTTTTGAGGTGCTAAAGCTATTAGACTTTTGATAAAACTATCACGTCTTTCAAAGGTGATAAAACTGGCATGACTTATAAGAATATCTTATCGCCATTTTGAAGAAGTTGATGTACTTTGAATTCCCATATAAATAGGGGTTAACCCCTTTTGTATCAAAGTGATAGAAAATCGAAGTTTCGTTTGAGTGAATGAAGGAATAGTTTTTTTTTCTTTCTTTTCTCTTCTCCCGAGTTCTCTAGATTTCTGGTTTTTCTTGGTATAGTACCTATCACATAAACAACTTAAATCCTATATCACATTAGTATTAGTTTTATAACATGTTATCAGCACGAGATTCTGCCAGAATTCTGCTAGTGTTGAATCAACCATTGGGCAATTCTTTGGGTAATACTTCTCGTGAACTTTGGGGTAATATTTCTCACCCTTAACTCAATTTCACTTTTATTATGACTAACCTTACAAATTAAGAATTTGTACCTCTTGATATTTCTGTAAAGAACTACTTATCATGAGCAATGGATGTGGAAATTTATCTTAAATCCATAGGTTTTAGAAAAATCATTGCCAAAAATAATGATGTAACAAGTCAAGACCATACAAAAGCCATGATAATTCCTCCATAATCATTTTGATGAAGGATTGACAACGGAATATCTTACGGTCAAGAATCCACTTGAACTTGGAATAATTTAAAAGAAAAGTTCGACCACTTGAAGTTGGTTATTCTTCCAAAAGCCAGATATGACTGGTTTACCTACGGCTGCAGGGTTTCAAAATTGTTAATGAATATAATTTAGCCCATATTCAGAATTACCTCTTAGTTGAAATCAAGTGACAAAAATGTGATTGATGAGGATATGTTGGAAAAAATATTTTCTACCTTTCATGTCTCATATGTGCTCCTGCATTAGCAATATTTAGAGAAAGGATTTAAAAGATATTCTAAACTTATTGCATGCTTTTACTGGGCTGAACAAAATAACGAATTATTACTAAAAAATCATGAGTCTCAATCAACTAGTGCTAGTCCTATTCCCTAAAGTGAATATGACTCAAATTTTAAATTTTGGACATGATCGTGGTCATGAAAAAGGTCGTGGGTATGGTCGCAGTTCTTAACGTGATCATGGTAAATATATATTTTACCACCATGATCACAATCATGGCAAAAAATAAAATAACTGTCAAAAGTCAATTAACAAGAAAAAGAAAGAAAAAAATTATGAAGATTAATGTCACTGATGTGGGCATGGAAAGCTATTGGTCTCGTATTTGTCGTACTGCAAAACATCTTGTTGAACTTTATCAAGTATTAATTAAAAAAAAAGAAGATAAAAGTGTCGAGACAAATTTTATTGATCAAAAGAATATTTTGTGATGATGATGATGATGATGTCCATGATTTAACATATCTTGATGTAGGCGATTTCTTTGGACATCCTAAAGATGCAAAATTACTATTCTGAAGATACAAAAATAATCATATGACAAATACCTGATGAGTGGTTTAAAATTTTATTATTTTATTATTTTATTATTTTCACATCTTTTATGTAATTTACCTTATGAGTTATGTAATTTTTGGACTTTATCAATGTTTATTTTTATTTTCTTTGTTATTTCTTCGTAAAGAAGAAATGGATGCCAAATATTTGGGATTAAATAATGGTAATGACGAAATTTGTCTCATTGACAATGCAACTATGCATACCATACTTAAACATAAAAGATTTTTTTATTGAAATATTGAAAAATAAATGTCAATACTATATGTTATAGTGTTAAATTGATTAAAACTCCGGAAAGAGCGACTATATTTCTTCCTGAAGGAACTATAATTGTGATAAATAATGTACTACTCTCTACTAACTCCAAAGAAATTTATTAAATTTTAAAGATATCCACTGAAAATAGATATCATATCGAGACAATGAATGAGATAAATAGTGAATATTTATTAATTACAAATACCGCTTCTGAAAAAAATATGTATTAAAAAATCTACCTTCACTTTCTTTCTTGATTATATTATACAAAAATATGTGCAACTGAAATACATCACCCAGTAGATCAGAAGTCTACTAATCCCAATGACTTTATGATTTTGTATGATCGGTTTGGACATCCTGATTCCATAATGATGAGGCCAATAATTGAAAACTCATATGATCATTCATTCAAAGGTCAAAAAAGTGTTAAATTTCAATGAATTCTTATGTGCTGCTTGCCTCTTAAAAAAAATAATTTGTTAGACCATCACTAGTCAGGGTAGAAATTGAATCTCCTACATTTCTAGAACGAATTCATGGTAGTATATGTGGACCTGTAAATTTGCCATGTGGACCATTTAAATATTTTATGATGTTAATTAATGTATCAATAAAACAGTCACATGTATGGTTATTATCCACTCATAACTAGGCGTTCTCGAAATTGTTTGCTCAAATAATTAAATTATGAGCACAGTTTCCTGATTATCTGATTAAAAAATTTGTCTAAATAATACTGGTGAATATTTGTCAAATACTTTTTACGATTATTGTATATCCATTGGAATAGCCATTGAACATCCTGTAACTAATATTCATACACAAAATGATTTAGCCGAATTATTTATTAAACGGCAACAATTAATCGTTAGACCATTGCTAATGAGGTCTAAATTTTCTCTATCTATTTGGGGACATATTATATACATGTAGTAACAGTTGTAAGAATTAGTCCGACAATTTATCATACTTATTCCACCTTACAATTAGTAGTCCTGTTTGGCAAGCGAGTTTTTTTGGCAATTATGTTTTCTACAATTTTTTAACAACTTGAGTTACAGAAATCCCCAAAAATGCCAAAACTCTCGGATGCCTTCATTGAACCATTTTAATGAAATGATGTCATTTTGGTGTTCCTTTATTTTGAACATATACATGGGCAAAACACTCCAATTTCTATCCGCAAGCACTGCACTAATTCTCTACCCTAATTGTCGTCTACTTGGGGAATTGACCAACCAGGGTGAAGCTGTTTGCAGCTAGTGAAAAGACCGACCAAGTGAAGCCGTGTGCAGCTAGTGGAAGGAGTAGGAAGCAGCTTCATCTGCAGCTGGTGGAAGCTTTTCCTGTTAGAGTTGGTTGCGATCGTCAATTGTCTGGCGAAGGAGAAGTCAAACGAATCAGAAAAATCTCAATCCGACCAACGAACGGCACCTGGAAACCTACCATCCGCCATGAAGCTCCGCGACGAAGGCAACTTCTTCCTCTTGTCATGCCGCTGTGAAGCCCGATCTAATTTCAGGTATTTCACTTGTGAAATCTCCCCTTACTAGTTCCATTGTTTCCGAATTCGACCATCATTGGATAATTCCATGGTTGTGATTATTTTGCTGGTGAAAATCACATGAGCTAAAAAATTTTCATCCTAGTATGACATATCTTACGAGTTGCCAGTTAGGTGGAGGAAAATTTACGAGTTGCTTTAACTTATTACTATATGCCTTTGGTCTTAAAAGTTGACCGGACTATGCCTTAATTTTTAGCAACAAAAATTTTGTGATTGAGAATTACTCCATTTAGTTAATGATTGATGGAGGGCTTGGTAAAATTTTGGATTCTATTTAAAAAAAAATTTCAAGCTTAAACGATTAAGATTGGCTTCATGCATTTACTAACGATATGTGGGTATTTTTTGAAAATAGTTAGAATGCAACTGGACCGATCATAGGCTTTGTTGGTAAATTTATGAGGTAAATTTTGCCTTCATTGTAATTCTATTGCAACATTTGTTTTGTTTGTTTGTTGAAGAGTTGAAAAAAAAAACTACCACAGGCATTTCCAATTGCAAAGATAAAGAGAAAGACAAGGTACAATCTTACAGATTACCAATTACCACTTTTGATTGGAAGCAATTATTACCCAAATGTTTATATATTACCAAAAGTGGAGGAACAATGTCATTGACTGTTGTCTTCCACTGGAGTTATTAGGCAAGTTGAATTTCATACTGAAAATTCAAAACAGAGAATTGAAAAATGTTTAATTTCAAGATGGAATGATAACTTTTAACATAAGATATTTATAAGATGAATGATAGTTCAATGTCCAACAATGACTTCTAGTTGGCACTACGCTGGATTTAATAGAGTTAGATTTCTTGGAGCAACCCCAATTGAATTCACATCTTCAGCAAAAGAAAAAAACTAAAAAAAAATCCTAGTTCAGCATTGATTTCTTGCACTAAAAAGTTAGTTTTGAGGTTTTCTCTTTTTATTGAGCAATATAATTTTGGCATTGGATAACAAGCGGACCATGGATTTGGACGTCCAAGCAAACACAAAAAAAAAGGTGTTTGAAATGAACAAAATAAAAAAGAGAATTGTATATATAATATCCCCTATATTTGAAATACAAGCATACACTCTTTATTCACAGGTTTATGCCGCCGCACACTTGATCCATTTCTAGAGGTTAGGATTGTTGCCTCCTATTTGTGGTTAAGCATGTCGGCCTTTTAAGTTAGTAAGGACTTGTTACCTTAAGTTTTTACACAGCCGGAAAACTTGTTGTTGCTAATCCTGTGCACGTTGTCCGATCCACGTGTGGAGAGAATGACTTATAACTTTGCATTACTAATTACTTTAGGGTATGCATTTTGTGTTATTCTTTTCCCAACTCGGTGTGCTGATTTTTTAAGTTCATTACACATATGCTTTATCATTTGTTCCAAAATTACTATATACGGAGTGAAATGCTTCCTTTCGCATGCTGCAATTTACCAACTTATGCTAATACATATGACCTTTATAAAGAAAAAAAATCAAGTTGGTTCATCGAGGTAAGGCTGAGCCCAATTTCTAGTGGAAAGAGAACTTGAGTTTGCAGAGTATTTGCTTGAATTTAAATGAGCTAATAGAATCAACAAGGGCAACTTAAAGAATGAGGTCTTCCCTGCAATTACTGATAAGTTTGCCCAAAAAAGTTGCTGCTTTGACACATCTCAAATCAAGGCAAAGTATTATGCATTGCCACACCCTTTCCAAAGAATACAATCGCATGCGATTTAGGGTCACCGGTGCCGGATGGGATCCCATTCTACAGATTGTGACTATGGATGAAAGCAAATGACAAGCTGTGATTAAGGCTGTCAATTAAGTTTTTGGGTTTAATTACACATATTTTTGCTTTGATTGATTTTTTTAGGCAACCTCATATGTTGTTTGTGGTGTGAAATATGTAGAAGAATTCATTCGAGACTTACCACAGTAAGGACTGCCGCGTCTTTTACATTTTATCGGAGGTGTTCGATAAAATGGATGTACAAGGGCGATGTGCAAGAGATTCAAACCAACCATCAATTGACATAAATGAGGAGATAAAAATGAGACAAAGTCAGGCAGCAAAACAATATGGGTGGAAAGGGGACATAGCCTTTGGACTTGACTGACGATGAAAACATTCAAAGCAGCCAATCGTAAAATCGAATGCCAAACATTCAAAGGGCAAAGGAAAGAGGAAGACGTCGGAATCTTTATCTGTTAGGATCAGGACCTCCTGCCAAGTTTAAGTCAGAGTTCGTTCAACAATGCAATAGTCTGGATGGATATCGCATTTGCTTCTGATCGGAGCACGTCACAGTCCGTGGAAGCTCCACCTCCCATAGCCCCTGCTATGGCTCCTTCTCCTACAACTTGGAGAATGACCCTTATTCTATGGATAAAGCAAATGATGCTTTAGAATTATTGGAAGGCTTGCATGATAAAGTAGCGGTCATAGCAACCTCCATCTTTGCTGAATTAGCTACCCATCGAAAGACTTTTTTAAATAGAAGACTGAGACTAGGTGGCAGTTGTATGCACTTAAGATCCGGGGAGGCCAACTAGACAATTGAGAGCATTTCTACCTAAGGGATTGTGACCCCTTTTACATGGCGTTGATTGCTTGTCTTAATGTAATAGATTTTTCTAAGTGATTGGAAACAGTTTGTTTTAAAAATCATTTTGACAAGTTTGAATACTTTTGCTGTCTTATGCAATGGTTTGGCACATTTTAAGTACTTGGAAAAATAGTAGTGCAGGATGTTTGACTTGTTCAGAATATTCGATAAAGTAGTTTTAATTATTTGATTGTAGGAGTAACTCCTTAGCATAATTGTTATACCATACTTTATGACCCATTTGATGCTTATCTGTCAATTATTTTGAAGGTGTAGGCATTGGTGCTCATTAAATAAATGGTTGGATATCAGCCTAATTTTCAACTGAATTTAGAAGATTTGGATGATATGAGAAAAGCAGCAACTGCTATGCTAATACTAACATGGCTTTGTCAAAGAACTCAGATACCAAAGCCGAGGCAGATGATTCAAACGAGTGCTATGATAGGTCAGGGATGGGTAAACGAGTTGATGGTTGGACACTGCACTAGAATACTTGAGAACATGCGCATGAATGTGCCAACCTTTGTTCAACTCTGCCAGGTGTTGCGGGACGGTGGATACATCACTGAGGGACCTTATGATAAAGTATCTTTAGAGGAAGGAATAGCAATTGGTCTATATGGCATGAGCCATGATTTGATACAAAGGGTTCTGGGTGAGCGATTCCAGCATTCCACTGAGACAATCCACCAACATGTGCACCGAACGTGTCAAGCCTTAGTGCAGTTAACACCTGTTGCAGTCGGACATAGGAACACAGATGCTACTCAGTCTAGAATATTGAATAATAGACAGTTTTATCCATGATTTAAGGTACTTGCCTGTCTTGAAATAAAACTATTAAGTTATATATTATATAATTTATATAACCTATTCTAATACAGGACTGCATTAGGCCTATTGATGGAACCCATGTCTCGGCAAATGTGCCAAGAGAGGAACAGGATGCCTTTCGTAACAAGAAGGGCATGTTCTCACAAAATGTTCTAGCTGCATGTGACCACGATATAAGATTCGTATACATCAAGGCTGGTTGGGAAGGGAGTGCCCATGATAGCCGTGTCTTGATGTAAGGATCTAGAAAAAAAATTTGTCAATTTATTTAGTCTAAATACATGGTATTTTATTTATTTAGTCATCTATTTGTTTATTTATTGATTTGATAATGATTTTGTTTTAAGGCTTTTATTAAATTTTACATGTGAAAATTTGTGTGTGGGGTAAAATGCAAATTTTTTTAGTGGGGTGTGAAAGGAACTTTTGAAAAAAATGAGGGGGTTTAGTGCAATAAGAATTCTCTAGAAGGTGACATGTGTCACCATAAGAGTCAAGCCTTTTTCTTTGACTTTTGACCAAAGCTTTCTTACCATTTATCTTCCATTTCTTGCCTTAAAAAATAACAAATAAACACAAGAGAAAGAAAGAGAGAGAGGGCCGTGAGCTTGAGGAGGAAAAGGGAGAAGAAACTTCATCCAAAATAGCTTGAATCTTACTTGTATTTTGCGGGAAAATGAAGCAAATAACTTGGGGATTCCATCTACCTTTGCTAGAGATTGAAAAAAGAAGAAGATTTGGTGGTTGGAAGTTCATCTTAGTTGGAAGAAAAAGAGGTAAAAGGCTAGATTAACCTTCTTTCTTTGTTTTATTTTGAAAAACAAGGTTGATTGTTGCATAAAGACAGGATTTGGTAGTAAATCTTGGTAGTTTTCAAGTTGATGATGTTTATACTTCATACTTGAGCTAGGGTTTGATTATACATATGCTTATGGTATAATTTTGGTGGCTATTTTGTTGTAATTTTGGCTTCATAAGTGTTTATTGTTGTGTTAGTGATGAAATCCTATGGAGTTACTAGATGGTATGGGCTGATTTTGAGACAATTAGTTGGAAGAGTGCTGGAAAAATTTGGGAAAAAATTTCTGTTTGATGGCCCAACCTAAGAGCTAGAATTTCAGTTTTGAATTTTACATTTTCATGATGATTTTTAAACTTGATTTTTGCTCAAGATACTCTATATTACTTCAAGCTACAAGGGTGTGCTGAAATTTGACTAAAAATCATGAGTTTAAGTGGGAAGATTGAGTCAAGTGTTGCTGAAAATTTTTCCCGCAAGTGACTCTAAGCAGTCTTAGAAAATCTGTTATATATTGGTGTAGAAAAATTCAAATTGAGTTCCGCTTGTTGCGCTTGAAACTAGATTCAAAGTGCATTCTATCATGAAATTTCACAATTTTTCTCAATTTCTATGAATATCTATGATTTTTCAAAATTGATTGAATTTTCACACATGCTCTGTTTTTCTACCTGATGAAGCAGCAAATTGAGACTGGAATTCGACTGATTTATGGATAGAATCTTGCAAATGTTTATTCTGGAAAATTATAGTTCTTTGAGTCTATTTTCCAACAGTATAAAGTTTATAAATTTTGGATTTAAGAAGCTTGCGATACGATTTTCAAACAGTATTGTGCAAAACTGGAGAAAATTCTATTTTTCTAAAGTTGTTCTTGCTTCCATTTCCAACCTTAAGTTGGAGTTGTTAAACCATTTTGAGTTTGGTTTTATGATTGGAATGAGGAAATTCTTGGTTACACATGTCCCTTGGGTCTAAATGTTCTCTTTTCACTCCAAAACCATATTTGCATCATTGCACTAGTAGTTACTTGGATTTTCTTTGGTTCACCTAAGTTTTGAATGGTTGAATCATAATACTTTATTTTGGCTGTTCTTAGGGTTTGTTGGTGATCAAAGACATAACTCGGGGGCGAACTTTAGACGTTATTTTACTTAAACTGGTGAGTGTCAAGTGCATGTTTCTTGATATCTTGATTCGAATGATACCACGTGTTATGTGTTGAATTCTAAACTTGATGAGGCGAAAGTGTATTTTATCTCACTCGTCCTTCCCTTCTTGAATGATCTTGTACCCGCTTGAACTTAATTGACCTGTACTTGTGTTTGTGCTTGTACTTGACTTGTAAGTGTTGAGCGGCAGCATATACCACACTCAATCCGAGTAGGAGGTGCCTCTCATCCCGTCTCTGTACTTTTATTCTGATTAAGTCAATTGGAGAGTCATCTCGTCGACCCTAGTGCTGAGCGGCAACATGTACCACACTCAATTCGAGTGAGAGGTGCCTCTCATCCCGTCTTAGTACTTTATCCTGATTAAATCGATTGGAGAGTTATCTCGTTGACTCTAGTGTTAAGCGGCAGCATGTACCATACTCAATCCGAGTGGGAGGTGCCTCTCATCCCGTCTCAATACCTCTATTTTGATTAAATCGATTGGAGTGTTATCTCATCGACCATACTTGTTCTTGTTTGGGTATACTCGAGTATTACAACCACTATTTCTATTTGGCGTTCGGGCCCGGTAGGAGGTGAAACGGTGGATGGGAATTCGTGTCAAGTGAATTCTACAGACTTGTTATTTGCGTGGTTGGCGGAGTATCAACAAAAACAAATGATATCCAAGATCGTGAAAATGGCAAGTTTGTGGATTAACTCCTGAGAGATCCTGTATTCTTTTAATGAACGTGTTTTAGTTCTTTTGTGGTTTTATGTGAACTATTGTTGTTATTCGGTGCATGTGCCAATTGAGTTTAATTATGGTACTTGTTTTAATTGTTTGCTTGTTTTCTTGGCCTCAATAAGCGTTAAACTTATTCCTTTTAGTTTGTTTTCCTTAGCAGGCGTTGGCAACGTGGAAGCGGGGAAATAGACAGTTCGAGAGTTGGCGTCTACCTTTAAGTAACTTGCCATCATAGTTGTACTTAGTGATTTGATTAGATGATTTAGATTTTATCAGTTTGAATGTATGTATAAGTAGGGATAACTCGGAGTATTGGATGGTCTGTAATGTTTAACCATGAAGTTTTGATACTTACTTTGAAGTTGATACTATTGGAGTTTTGAAATTATTATTATTCTCTGGGATTCGTGAGTGAGTCCTGGCGAGAGTTGGGTAGGCGGTTCGCCAAACCCTTGGATACGCCCTAGGAGAAAGTGGGGCTGTCACGGGTGGTATCAGAACCGCCTCGCGTGATCTCTACGCGGGGTGAGTTTGGATCGAGTGATATTATGATCCCGATTGCGTGAATGAGTGTAAAGGATTAAATGCTCTTCTTGAGCGTAAGTTGTGAATCATGAAAGTTATAGGTGTAAAACCTTTATCATGATACTTGGGAAAGATAGATATGTATGTCTGGTAGAAATCTCAAATGTAGGTGATTTACTCTTGGGACTGGGCCAATTCAAGTTGTGAATTACCCTATTTTTGGATTCTTATATCCGAGTACCCAAGAGTTGAGGGCATTTGGATGAGAGTTAACATCACGACTGCCTTTGAGGTAAATTGTTATGGCAAAGGTGAAGACGTAGGGGATTCTAGTCTTGGACCTGAGATTGAACCGATCAAGGGAAATGGATGGGTGCCGTCATAGACTAGTCTTGTACATGTCTAACTAGGGTTTCTAAAAATGATGGCCAGCTCGCAGTCGTCGTGAATGTTTAAGATATTAGTATTGTAGGCCTGTTTCATTTCTCCTATACATGCCTACCCTTGTCCCGTGTTTCCTTAATTTTACTGTGATCTGATTATAGCTACATATATATCTCTTATGAGTTCATTTTAACTCTTGTTTGACTACTCTTGTCTATTTCCTACCTTTTGGCGACGCCCTATGGGAATTTGGTTTTGATTCCTATTTCTCTATAAGTTATGAATTATGTATGAAGATTTTAGGAACAAGGATGCGGGTTCTACGCTTGTATGTAACTTTTGGCAGAATTAGGATGACCGCCTTGAAGAAGGATGGTAAAAGGTACTAGTGGGGGCAAGAGGTCATGATTTCTTCTTGAACAAGTTTGTAAGTGAGTATATAAATGAAAGTGAGTTAAGGTGTGGAACTTGTGATCTAAGGAGTACGATTTAGTGCTTCATTATGTGTATAAGACCCCAAAATAGGAGTAAGTGGCATAATATCTTGAGGTATTTTCCTCCTTGCATTTCGCTTTTCATTTATCTTAGTTGAGACTAGTTAATGGCTAGTTTGGAAGTAAAAGACTTTAAGAGATATGTGGTTAGAGTTTTAACTTGTGATTAGCCATTCCTATCGATCTTTTGGTCTGTCTAACAAGTTTTCATTTGAGTTAAAGTGAAGTGGTGATATGAAGAATTTGAAAAATATACATGAGGAAAGAGAGGTTTGTCGGAAGGAGGTAGAGTTCTACAAGAAACTAGCTGACCATTGGAAAGAACGATGGAAACAAAAGTGAGTTACTGAACAAGAATGTGAAAAGGCGAGGAAAATACGAGAGGAAACAAGAGGAATTGTGAAATAAGGTACGAAATAAAATTTTTGGTGCATTCACCTACTCAAGTTATCTCTCCCAAACATTCCTAGCAACCAAATTAAAAGTGGTGAAGGAAACTCCCACGATACAAAGAAAGAAGAGATATATTAAAAAGAGATTTGTAATTGCTAAGTGTGAAATTTATGACAAAACTTCATACTGGAAGGTGTGAGTTGAAAATTGGTATCTTGTAGATGCAGCAACTTTGGACGTCAAGTGAGAGACTGCCCGAAATAAAATGACTTAAACTTTGAGAAATCTGCTATTTTAGTCAAAGTTAGTCCTTCATGATATTTTATCTGGAAGAGTTATATTTGTTGGACTATATGTAGCGAAAGTTTTACATAGTAAGTTGGATTCCAGTTATAAAACTTTGAACTTGAAACCTGATGTTTGCATTAGTAAATGAAATGTCTATGTTCAGTTGGTATTAAACTCCTATCCATGAGTCCATTGTTACAACTAAGTCTCAGATTTAAGTGAAAATTCTTTATTTGTGATTAGTAAGGGAGGAATTTTGATGAGAAAGGATGATACGTGTTTAGCTTGGATAAGTCAGAGGAAACCCTGTAGAAGAGAGAACTTGAGTTTATTTTGCGAGCAAAGGGTGAGAATTTCGAGAACGAAATTCTTTTAAGGGGGAGAGGATGTAAGGATCTAGAAAAAAAATTTGTCAATTTACTTAATCTAAATACATGGTATTTTATTTATTTAGTCATTTATTTTTTTATAAATTGATTTGATAATGATTTTGTTTTAAGGCTTTTATTAAATTTTACATGTAAAAATTTGTGTGTGGCGGTAAAATGCAATTTTTCTTTTTTAGTGGGGTGTGAAAGGAACTTTTAAAAAAATGAGGGGATTTAGTGTAATAAGAATTCTCTAGAAGGTGATATGTGTCACCATAAGAGCCAAGCCTCTTTTTTTGACTTTTGACCAAAGGTTTCTTACCATTTATCTTCCATTTCTCACCTTAAGAAATAACAAAAAAAGCACAAGAGAAAGAAAGAGAGAGAGGGCCGTGAGCTTGAGGAGGAAAAGGGAGAAGAAACTTCATCCAAAATAGCTTGAATCTTGCTTGTATTTTGTGGGAAAAGGAAGGAGATAGTTTGGGATTCCATCTACCTCTGCTAGAGCTTGAAAAAAGGAGAAGATTGGTGGTTGGAAATTCATCTTGGTTAGAGGCAAAGGAGGTAAAAGGCTAGATTAACCTTCTTTCTTTGTTTCATTTTGAAAAATAAGGTTGATTATTGAATAAAGACATGATTTGGTGGTGAATCTTGGTAATTTTCAAGTTGATGATGTTTATACTTCATACTTGAGTTAGGGTTTGATTATACATATGCTTATGGTATAATTTTGGTGGCTATCTTGTTGTAATTTTGGTTTCATAAGTATTTATTGTTGTGTTGGTGATGAAACCCTATGGAATTACTAGACAGTATGGGCTGATTTTGGGACAATTAATTGGAAGAATGTTGAAAAAATTTGGGAAAAATTTCTGTTTGATGGCCGAACCTAAGAGTTGGAATTTCAGCTTTGAATTTTACATTTTAATGATGATTTTAAACTTGACTGTTGCTCAAGATACTCTATATTACTTTAAACTATAAGGGTGTGCTGAAATTTGACTAAAAATCATGAGATTAAGTAGGAAGATTGAGTCAAGTGATGCTGAACATTTTTTCCATAGGTGATTCTGAGCAGTTTTGGAAAATCTGTTATATCTTGATGTAGAAAAATCCAAATTGAATTTTGTTTCTTGCATTTGAAACTAGAATCAGAGTGCATTCTATCGTGAAAATTCACAATTTTTCTTAATTTTTATGAATATTTATGATTTTTCAAATTTGACTGAATTTTCACAACTGCTCTGTTTTTCTACCTGATGAAGTAGCAAATTGAGACTGGAATTTGACTGATTTATGAATAGAATCTTACAAATGTGTATTTTGAAAAATTGTAGCTCTTTAAGTCTATTTTTCAACGGTATAAAGTTTATAAATTTTGAACTTAAGAAACTTGCGATACGATTTTTCAAACAGTATCACGCAAAACTGGAGAAAATTCTATTTTTCTAAAGTTGTTCTTGTTTCCATTTCCAACCTTAAGTTGGAGTTGTTAAACCATTTTGAGTTTGATTTTATGATTGGAATGAGGAAATTCTTGGTTACTCATGTTCATTGGGTCTAAATGTTCTCTTTTCACTCCAAAACTATATTTGCATCGTTGCACTAGTATTTATTTGGATTTCTTTAGTTCAACTAAGTTTTGAATGGTTGAACCATAATACTTTATTTTGGCTGTTCTTAGGGTTTGTTGGTGATCAATGACATAACCCGGAGGCGAACTTTAGACGTTATTTTGCTTAAACTAGTGAGTGTCAAGTGCATGTTTCTTGATATCTTGATTCGAATGATACCATGTACTTTATCGCACTCGTCCTCCCCTTCTTGAAGGATCTTGTACCCGTTTGAATTTGATTGACCTGTACTTGTGTTTGTGTTTATGCTTGACTTGTAAGTGCTGAACGGCAGCATGTACCACACTCAATCCTAATGGGAGGTGCCTCTCATCCCGTCTCAGTACTTTTATTCTGATTAACTCGATTAGAGAGTTATTTCGTCGACTCTAGTGCTGAGCGGCAGCATTTACCACACTCAATTCGAATGGGAGGTGCCTCTCATCCCGTCTCAGTACCTTTATCTTGATTAAGTCGATTGGAGCGTTATCTCATCGACCATACTTGTTCTTACTTGGGTATACTCGAGTATTACCATCATTATTTCTATTTGGCGTTCGGGCCCGGTAGGAGGTGAAACGGTGGATGAGGAATTGTGTCAAGTGAATTCTACGGACTTGTTATTTGCGTGATTGACGGAGTGTCAACAAAAGAAAATGATATCTAAGATCGTGAAATGGCAAACTTGTGGATGAGCTCGTGAGAGCTCCTGTATCCTTTTAATGAACATGTTTTAGTCCTTTTGTGGTTTTACGTGGAACTATTGTTGTTATTCGGTACATGTGCCACTTGAGTTGAATTATGGTACTTGTTTTAATTGCTTGCTTGTTTTCTTGGCCTCACTGAGCGTTAGTTTATTCCTTTTAGTTTGTTTTCCTTAGCAGGCTTTGGCAACGCGGAAGCGGAAAAATAGACAGTTCGAGAGTTGGCATCTAGTTTTAAGTAACTTGCCATCCTAGTTGTGTTTAGTGATTTGATTAGATGACTTAGATTTTATCCATTTGATTGTATGTATATGTAGGGATAACCCAGAATATTGGATGGTCTGTAATATTTAACCATGAAGTTTTGATATTGGAGTTTTGGAATTATTATTATTCTCTGGGATTCGTGAGTCCTAACGAAAGTTAGGCAGGCGATTCGCCAAACCCTTGGGTACGCCGTAGGGGAAGGTGGGGCTGTCACACTTGATGGAGGCCATTTCCAATTCAAGTGCAATATTTCCTATACCGCCGGTCAGTAAATATTACGTAATTGATGTAGCTTAAAGACATATGCCAGGTTTCATGGCCCCTTTCAAACATGGCTAGGGAGGGAGATCACAGACAGCACAGAAGGGATTGTTCAATCACCACCATTCTTCAATTCGGAATGTGATAAAAATGATGTTTGGAGGTATGAAAAATGAGATTTAAAATTTTGGAAAATCCGATGAAAAACTACCCTATTAAGGCACAGAGGAAAATTGTACTGGCTTGCTGTGTACTGCACAATTTTATCAGAGAGATGCAGCCACATGACCAATTCCTGACGGATCTCAATATTGCCTCTAATATGGATGTCGAAGATGCTGAAGGTGCTCAAGCGGCGCAATTTCATGTCATGTCAGAAGCGCAACATGATTAGAAGGAACTAAGAAATGTGATGGCTTATCATATGTGGTTGGACTGAAATGAGTAGTATATGAGGGGATGTACGACTTTCCATGCTAAAAAGTTGATTCTCACTTATTCTAAACCAGTTTTTGTATCAAATGACCTTTATCCTTTTGTCAAATATTTGGTTATGTAGATGTTTAAGCCTTTGGTTAAGTAGGTACTTAAACTTTTTGGTTATGTAGGTATGTAAGCCTTTTGAATGTTTTGCAAAAATTATTTACTACTTCTTTGCGTACCTAATCCAGAATGCATTTTGAGGTGCAAGTTTTCTGAATTAGTTTGGCAAAGCAAATAATTTTCACAATTTTTGACATTGCGAATTATTGTAAAATATATGAAAAACTACAATTTGTATTAGTCGGTCAAGAAATTTTTTATTTTTGCTACATTAAAGTTTTTAAAAAAATCGAACACCATAGGAGAGTTTTTCACAAAATTTTATAATACGCTATAGTAAAGTTTTAGATAGATTCCCGAAAACTCATTTGCCAAACGGGGCTTATTTGGTGATAAATCCAATATTTCTCTTTTGAAAATTTTTTGTTATGCGATTTATGTTTCAATCGCACCGTCCCAATGGACCAAATTAGGCCCCCTAAAAAAATTGATGTAGGATATGAATCACCTTCTATATTTAAATATATTGAACCATTAACTGATGATTTATTTACTGTAAGATTTACAAATTTTCATTTTGATGAATCATATTTCTTGACATTAGGGAGGGGAAAACATTAATCGAAAAAGGAAATTATTTAAAAAATATTATTAGATTTACTTGATACTCGTACAAAATAATGCGAACTGAAAGTTCAAAAAATTATTTCATTTGCAAAAATTACAAATTAATGACCGGATACTTTTAGTAATGTCAGAAAAGTTACTAAATCATATATTTCTATATCAGAAGAGTTATTAAATCATATATTTTTGCAAAAAATGCTCCGGTTAAAATTGATATCTCGAAAGGACAAATTACAAGTGATAATGATTCTAGAGCACACCTGAAGCGTGGTAGACCTGTTGGGTTCAAAAATTAAAACTCTCGCAAGAAAAGAGAATTAAATAACAATAAAATCGAGTCAATAATTGATCAAAGATTTCAAAATAGTGCTAGTCATAAAATTCAACCTCCTGAAGAGGTTGTTTCTAAAGAGTTAGTTCTTGAAGAACATACTTCTGAAAAGGATGAAATTATAAAAATTTTAATAAATTTTGTCACTATAGGAAAAGTTGAAACCGAAAAGAAATAATTATTGATGATATTTTTGCATATACTATAGCACTTGAAATTATGGAAGAGGATGAAGATCATGAACCTAGATCGATTGATGAATGTTGGCGAAAAATGATTGGTCGAAATAGAAAGATGTGATCCAATCCGAATTGGATCATTGGCTAAACAAGAAATTTTTGGACCTGTAATTGAAATACCTGAAGGTGCAAAACCAGTGAGATATAAATGGATATTTGTAAGGAAAAGAAATGAGAAAAATGAAGGTCCCATTTGGCAAATGAGTTTTTTCGGTGTTTATCTAAAATTTTACTGTAATTTATTGTAAAAGTTGTAGAAAAATTTTTGAAGTGTGTAAATTTTTTAATATTTTGAAATGTATAATTTAAAAATTTTGAGAAGTTTTTGAAGTTACTGTAGCAAAAGTTGTTAAAAAACTTGCAGCAGACAAATTTGGCCAAAATTTTGTTTGCTGAACAAGCCCGAAATTGTAAGATATAAAACAAGGGTAGTAGCCCAATGATTTTCACAAAGATCTGGGTTTGATTATGATGAAACATATTCACCGGTAGTGAAAGCAATCACATTTAAATATCTTGTGAGTTAGCCGCGCATGAACAACTAGATATGTGTTTAATGGATGTAACACTGTTTATTTGTATAGGAATCTTGATATCTACTTGAAAATCTCTAAAGGATTCAACATGCCTAAAACACATAAATTAAATCCTAAAGATATTTACTCTATTAAATTACAAAGGTCTTTATATGGGTTTAAACAATTTGGATGTATACGGTATAACTGTCTCAGTGAATGTTTAATTAAATAAGATTATATCAATGACTCAATATGTCCACGTGTTTTTATCAAGAAAAATTGATCAAATTTTATAATAATTGCAGTGTATGTTGATGAACTTAATTTAGTGTATGTTAATGATTTTAATTTAATTGAAACTCTTAAAAAACTTTAAAGACTATTTTGAAGAAAGAATTTGAAATCAAGAATTTTGGAAAGACTAAATTTTTGTCTTGATTTGCAAATTGAACATTTGAAATGTGGAATTTTGTCCGTCAAACTACTTCGACCCAGAGGGTATTCAAACGATTTTATATGGGTAAAACACATCCATTGAGTATCTTGATGGTTGTCAAGTGTTTTGATTCCAATAAGGATTCCTTTAAGCCAATAAAAGGAAGATAAAGAGATTTTTGGTCACGAAATACCATATATCAGTGCAATTGGTGAAACTAATGTATCTCGCTAATTGTACAAGATCAGATATATCATTTGTTGTGAATCTATTAGCAAGATTTAGTTCCTTTCCTAAAGACGACATTGAAATAGTATTAAACATATTTTTCACTATCTCCAAGGAACAGTTAGCCTATTTTATTTGAATAAATCTTGACATGAATTGTTTGATTATGCTGATGCTAGATATTTATCTGACCCACATAAAGTAAGATCTCAAGCTGGATGTCTATTTATATGTGATGGTACAGCTATTTCATGACTGTCTACAAAACAATCAATAGCTGCCACTTCTTCGAATCATACTGAGATAATAGCAATTCATGAGACTAGTTGAGAATGTATTTGACTACGATCGATAACCCATTATATTTGAAAAAATGGTGGATTATCCTTTGAAGGGGGAAAATCCTCCGATTACATTATATAAAAATAATGTAGCTTGCATAGCTCCATTGAAAGGAGAAATATATTAAAGGAGATAGAACGAAAAAATTTTATCAAAATTTTTCTTCACTCATGATCTACAAAAGAATGGTGAAAATTGATGTACAATAGATAGTAACAATCTTGACATATTACTTATCAAAACATTGTCAACTACAACGTTTGAAAACTTAGTGAAGAATATTGGAATGTGTTGGCTAAAAGATTTCAACTCATGTTTGGATCAAGGGGAGAAATTAAAACACAACAATAATGTACCCTTTTCCCTTCATTAGGGTTTTTTTTCCGTTGAATTTTTTTCTAGTAAAGTTTTAACGAGACATATTTTTTGTCTAATAGACATCTAAAGAGGAGTGCTATGAAATAATTAAATATTGTAGATGTCTATCACATTTATCTCATCGCCTAAATGATGACAAGTCTTTCACGTTGTTCGAGATAATAAAGTTATGAGGTGCTAAATATATCACGACTTTCGATAAAACTATCACGTCTTTCAAGGTGATGAAATTAACACGACTTACAAGAAGATCTTATCATATCTCAAGAAGTTAGTTGATTTACTTTGAATTCACCTATAAATAGGGTTAAGCCCCTCTTGTATCAAAGTGAAAGAAAACTAAAGTTTCATTTGAGTGAATGAAATAATAATTCTTTCCTTACTTTTCTTTTCATTTGAGTTCTCTAGTTTTCTTGTTTTTCTTAATATAGTACCCACCACATAAACAGCTCAAATCCTATATCACATTAGTATCATTTTATAATAATTTCAAGGAAAATTTTCAGATACCTCCCCTGAGGTTTCCGACAGTCTCACTCCCCTCCCCTGAGGTTTCCAAAATATCAGAGAGCTCCCCTGGCAGAATTTTGGGTCCCATTTCTTATATCACCATGAGCGAAAAGACTTAAATACTTGTAGAAGTTAGTAGATATTTCATGATTATCTGGACAAATCTAGTTAAGTTAGTTACAAACATAGTTAATGTAATTAACGATAATTTACATTCCTTTAATGAATATATAAAAAGCCTTCAGCAAAATGGCGTGAAATTTAGGTGCCAGTTGGTACATATAGAAAGCTATAGGTACATGCAGTCACTTCAATTAGTCTCTTCCAGCCATTGTTGATACATAACAAAGAAAGCTTGATACATGGCAAACAAAGCTCTCGATTCTCACATTTGTTGAAGAGTTTTTTAGCTCGTTAAGCCTATTCCAGGTTAGTGTTTAAGAAATTTTTGAATGTTTCAATATTCCTTAGCAGCCTATGTTGATTTGGTTGTTGTTTGTGCAAGTTTGATACATGTTTACTATGGATTTCTAGTTTGTTGTATGACTTTGTTTGCTAAGCCTTTACCATTCTATATTTCTCATATGACTTGGGTTACTTCATACAGTAAGATGCCAAATCTCTATGCTTAGAATGCTTATGTATGCTCTGTAACTTTAGGAACTAATATTGTTGGATTGTTAACACTGATATTCATGATATTGCGATCCATTTTATGGGAAGAAAAGTAAGAGTGCCCAATGTAGATTCCAACAGTTACTTGTACATTGACTTACTAAATGATGTTGCTGAGAAGGCATTGCATGAAATGCTTGGGAATGTTAATCTACTACTGCACATGAGGTACGAAATACCTGGAAGAGATGAGTACCTAAATGTGAATGATGACCAATCTGTTGTTGAAATGTTCAAGCTGCATCAATCTCATGTAGTCATCAATGTACAAGTGTTCAATATGGATATCATCCCTCCTGAACAGGGTGATAACTCCTAAACAGAAATCCAGTAAATGGGCATGAAAATTTAGGAATTGAAACAATTGGTAGAGGCAAGAATGTCAAAATTGATGACATAAACTATGACACCGAGGAGTACGGTTATGATTTTACTTCTGATGACTCACGGAAACAAGGTTGGGATAGTAACAATAAGGATGATTTAGGTGATGAGCATTGGTCTATATCCCAAAGTGACTGTAGTAATGATGATTTTTTTGACTTTGATGACTAGGAGTGTGCAAAAATAAAAAAATTCTGATTTACCGACCAAATTCGAAATTTTCGAAATCGGTAAATCGAAATGAAATTGGGTTTCCTGAATTCAAAATATACGAATTTGGTTTGAATTCGGTAATGGGGTTTTTCAAATCGAAAATCGAATACTGATTTCGATTTCAAATTCGTTCTATATATTTATTTATTTCATTATTTAATACATCTAACTAATAATTACATTATTTAATAATACAATAATAAGTCTTATTAAGTTAGTTGTATATTATGTTATAATTATAAACATATATTATACAAAAGTTAGCATTTAGTTTAGCAAAACTTATATATAATTATAATAAAAAAATTAGAAATACAAAACAAAACTCAAAATTAAATTCGGTGCAATTGGTTATTATCAAATTTTGACTTGAATTCGGTACGAATTCGAAATCAAAATATGTGAAATCAAAATTGAAATTAGTCAAATTTCCTGATGTTCAAATTTCAAAAATTCCGAATTACCGAATTCGATTTCGATGCGCATCCCTATTGATGACAATGAAAATGATGATATTATACCTGATTCTAAATCTGAACATGAAATAGATCCCATGAGAGAAGTCTTGAGAGCCAAGATGTGGACTTACACCAAAAGGAGGACATAGAGTTTAAGAAGGGACAACTTTTCACTAATGTTGATATTTTAGAGCAGCATTAAATGATTATGTGATCCAAAAAGATTTTCTCCTAAAAAGTTTGAAGAATGAAAAAGGTAGATGTACTATCAAGTGTGGTGTTGATGGATACAAATGGAGAATTCATGCCTTACCTTTAGTAGATAAAATCTACACACCTGAACACACTTGTATGATGGACAACAAGAGCCGAGAGGCCACCTCTGATTAGATGGCAAAGAAACTTGTTGCTGTGATGGGGGATCATTCCTGACATTTCCAGAAAGGGGATTGAAGCTGAGATGCTGAAATATGGTGTTCGTCCTAGCAAACAACAAGTGTATAGGGTAAGAGAAAATGCCAAGGAAGAAATTGAGGTTACACATGTAGCTTCATATAGTAAAATGCCAAAATATGTTGTTCTTCTCTGGCAGAGCAATCCTAGCAACATATGTAAAATTCATTATGATAGACCCAATTTACTTGTCGAGCAAAAAATTTTTAGACTATTTATAAGTTTCAAAGGACAGAAAGATGGTTTCTTAACTGGTTGTAGACCCTTTATTGGTTTTGATGGCTGTCACTTAAAAGGCAGCTTTGGTGGAGTATTACAAACTATTGTGGCATTGGATAGAAATAACTCAATTTTTCGTATTGCATTTGCTGTGGTTGAAGCTGAAAACAAAGAAACCTGGAGCTGGTTCTTCTACTTTTTTCAAGAATTCTTTGGACCATTTAATAATAGTGTTCCTTTAATATTCATGAGTGATAGACAAAAGGTATGGAGCTTGTTTACTGTCACTTCAAATGTGTCATGATTATGTCCAGATGTGCCTACTATTTGACTAGTTTGATTCTTACTGTAAGGATTGAATCTTGCTTATGAAGAGATGATTCCATTAGTTAATGGACGATATTACTGCAAACACATTTGCAGCAACTTCAGGCTTCAGCTTCCTAGACTATTACTAAACAATTTCTTCTGGAAAGCTGCTAAGAACTATGATGCAATGATGAGCATTATAGACATAAGTATAGAAGCATGGAGATACTTATCAAAGATTCCACCTGCATCTTGGGCTTGGCATGCATACTCAACTGAGATAAAGTACTGAATCTTTCAATGAATAGGTGGGAAATTTAAGAGGAAAACCAATACTAACACTTGCCGATGGTTTAAGGACAAATTTCATGAAGAAGCTGCATAAAAGATATTAGAATACCTGCACATAGAGCTCTAAAATCATTTCAAAGATCACTGAAAAGCTGAAGGAAATTGCTAAACAGTTTAGAACACCTGTGAGGGGAAATAACTAAGTCTCTTCTACAAATCAGTAGGTTCATTAGTGGTTTGACATAAAACTTCATGATTTTTGTTCACCACACTTTGATCATGACATAAAACTTTATGGCAGATTCCTCAGAGAAGAGCAAAGCTTGGTAGGGGAATTGCAAACACAGGCTTGACGGGATCTGTTCTCTAGGTAAACCAAATTTTACTGTACATTTAGTGAGCTCAAACTATTTGGTATCAACTTCACAACTGTTAACTAATTAGTGTGATTGTATTGCAGGATCATGTAGAAGGAAGTGTGCCTATCGTGATTTCCACTCAAGGTAGCAATCCAAGCCCATCAACTCAATCTGGTGTAGCTAATATTCAATTGAATGTACAAACAACTACAGATGCTGTGAAGAGAAAGGTATTTGTGCAGCTTTCTAGTCATGATTTCACAAATTCTGAGTTGCTCACCATATGCAATTGTCCTACATCATTTCAGAGAGGAAGGCCCTCAAAGAAAGATGAAACATCTGCTGTAACTAATAGCAGGTGGAGAACTTCATTTGCAGCTTCACAACCAACTTCAGTCGTGCCAACTGCTGCAGCCAATTCCACTGGCAATTTCCACTTAGAAACTTGTGTGAGCATCAATACATCAGCTAATAATGAGTCACACAATGTCAACGGCAGCTTTAGCTTGAGGTTTTAAGTAGTTAAAACTCTCTTGTCATATATTGTCCTTTTGGATCTGCTAAGATATTACTGTTGTTCTTTTGTATCTGCTGAGGATTTCACTACTTTTGTCACTTCTTGTTTTGCTAAAACTTTGTAAAAACTTTTGGTTTTGTAAACCATCTATGGACTTAGTACCCATACATGGTCTTTTATATGGCATTGAAATTCCAAATAGCTATGTAAATTCATTAAAGACATATGATTCTGGTATTTGGAGTAAAGTTCAATATGCATGGTGTTACTTATTCAACTTTTTTTGTGAATATGATTTTCTAGTATTGTCTTAGTAAGATCATAATAGAAAAAGTCTTGCATATCCTTCAATTATAAGTTCAACAAATAGCAATAGGAACATCACTCCAACAATAGTTCATCATTAGCATTCTACTGTACCAATCCCGTTAAACAGACTTTACAATTTGAATAAACATATAAATTGCTAGGAATACAAGGTCAAGTATGATCAGTTTTGTCACCGTGGAGTATGGTTGTTCAACTCTACCAATCTGGACTTGTTCTTCCCTTTACATTGATAAATGTCTTCGTTCTCTTTGGCTGCTCACCTTTTCCTCTTCAGGACCTTCATACCATTCAAAGAATTTGCAAATTTGTGTAGCAAAAGTACAGCTTGTGTGGATTTCGTTCACTCTCAGAAATCTTAATTGTTGCCTTGCAATTACATTGACAAATATCTATTTCTAATTGTAAATGATGTAGGTGAATTCCAGAATTCACCTCTGTTGCTTGAACTAACCATTTGTGTGTGTGTTTGTTGCTGCTACAGTTGCTTACCTCATTTGCTGCTATTACTAAAAAGCTCATCCAACACCAAGCACTTCAATTGCATCTCTTGCTACTGCATTTTGCTCTTATAAATTGTCTTGTGAACTGGCCGTTACATATAGACGTTACAAATGATGACCAGAAAGAGCCGTTGGCTTCCACATGTGAAACTAATGTTCAAACGTTCCTTCATGCATTAGTTTCACTTACACCCCTTAAAGTTTCATTCTTGTTAAATTTCTTGGTTATTCTTCATATGATATTAGCTCACTAATGTAAGAAAATGAGGGCATTTGTAGTACATAGTTGTTTTCTCTCTCCAGCTCCCCATTTTTAATTGTTTATATTTTTTAATTGGGTTGGATTTGAGATTGCTCTTTAGTTTTAGGGGAACTTTGTGATATTTTGGAAACATTAGTGGAGGGGAATGAAACTGTTAGAAATTTTAGGGGGGTATCTGAAATTATCCCTAATTTCAACGTCAAAAGAGTGAATGACTAGTAATTACTTTTATAATAATTTCAACATCAAAAGACTGAATGAGTACATAATTACGCCATTTTGCATTTTGGTAAAAAGTCTGAACTAAAGGGTCACGCTGAGAATTACATACCAACTTTTCAGGAAGCAAAATCCAACTCATTTTGGTAAAAAGTCTGACCTAAGCAATAAGGTCACCCTGAGAATAAAATAGCAGCCTTTCAGGAAGCAAAATCCAACTTTAAAACGTCAAAAATATATTAAAGGGAAGAGACGGGACACGGACACTTGTCTCCTATTGCTGCAATATTTGACTAGAGATCGATTACCAGAAATGTGTATAAATAGACCAAACCCTTACAAAATCCGTGTCTGTTGGAACAAGATCTGTGTTTGTTGGAACAATAATTCACACTCTGCACTCATTTTTACACAGAAAAGGCAGCAATAATGAAGACAGTGTGTGTAACAGGGGCTTCGGGCTACATAGCATCATGGCTTGTCAAGTTCTTGCTTCAGCGTGGTTACACTGTCAAGGCATCTGTTCGTGACCTCAGTCAGTATCTCCTCCAAACCCTTTATTCTTTTAATGGTTTCAATTCGAATTTTGACCCTTTTTCTTTGGTTTGTGTTGTCTGTGAAGTTGTGAAAATTACAAGATATGCAGATTAGTTTTTGGGTTTTTTTTGGGTGAATTATTGGAATCTTTTTGATGTTTATTGCTTCAGTTTGTTGTGCAATACCGTTTTCCCTGATCAATCAGAGATTTGCTGGTCATATATGTGAACTGAGAATTCCAAATTAGGCAGGTATTCATATTCAAGTATGAAGAGAGAAGGGCTTTTGTGATGATAAATAAAGGAGAATAAGGAAAATGATTTGGGTTTAGAAACACAGAATTGATGAATTGCATGAAATGCAGTTTGAGACTTTTTTGGATTAAAATCTGTACTGCATCCCCGCCACACACAAGAAGATAAAATGAATGAGTGTTCCAACAAAGTATGACATCATATTACGAGATGTCATTGCCACTGATGTGGCATCTGTCATTTTTGCTATTCTATCCTCCATTCTTTTGCTTCTACCTGCAATTTACTGTAGGAGAGAGACCACCACCAGAACCACTATCCACCATTGATGGTCACTAAACATAAGAAGAGAGAGGGACCTAGATAGCTGGAAGATAATCAAAAGGGAACCTGGAAGATCACGGAAAGGAAACAACCTGTCCACAGCATACCACCGCCACCATCAACCATCATTGAGATATGGGCAATAGTAGAAAGGAAAACATTATGCAGATTGTTGGAAAAAATTGGGTAGGAAAAAGCCAAAGGTTATGGGAGGAGACAGAAGAGTGGTGAGAAAGTGGGGCTGCACAGTGGAGGAGGGAGAGGGGAAAGGGGGAGAGGGGAGAGGGTGGAGGGAGAGCAAGGGGGGAGGCCATGGCAGGTTTAGTACTCTTTGATGCGGGAGAAGAAAGAGAGAAAGGAGTGGGTTTTTGGGAATTTAAAACTCTCTTGTAATGAAGTCGTGTTAAGATACTTGTGTAGATCAGAATAATCCAAAATGAATATATTGTCTATGATGGTTAGCCGAGTTGCTTGAGTAGCTCGCCCGTGGCCTCAAGGCACAGGTTTTCGTCACCACTAGGGTAGGTGGAGTCTTATGGTTGATCCTCTTTCGGAAAATATTAAAAGGAAAAATTTGCAGCTTTATTGTTGGTTAAACCTAATTTCTCTTCTATGTTGACTCCTGGAACCTGTGACTTGTAAAATGAATAAACTTATGAACATTAGTGCTTTTGCTAATCAATTGTGTTATCTTGGCTTAGACAAAAATATTGTGAGGAATTTAGTACAAGTCAGATAGGTTCCTTACAGATTTCCAGCTAATATATGGCAGAAGATGTACAGAAATCCTATGCTTCTGCTTTATTTTGTATTGGCATAAGCATTTCTTTTTGGTTTTCATTTTGAGATGGGGAAGAAAAATGAAAAAAGAAAAATCCAGGTTCTTTTCTGTCTTCTACATTTTCCATGCATATTTTCTTTGCGTTCTTTTTTTCCCTTCCCTTTTTATGATAAGGGTGGCCACTTTGGGAGACAATATTTTGCCTCCGTGGAGAGATCTCTGTGTGTGAGCTGATAGTGGGTTTTAAGTACTACTGTACCGGGCATTCAGAGTACTTCTGTTGGTCCATGTATTTTTTTTTTTTTTAAATCCAAAAGTATGAGATTTGGGATATATTTTAACCAGATTTGGGCTATCTTATATGAGGAAGGCAGTGCATGTTTCGAATGAATCAAAACTTAAGATACAAACAGTTACATTGAGATTTACATGGACCCTCTTTCTATCAACATATAGCGTCAGCTACTGATAGCAAGCATCCTGTATGATGTCAGTCACTCTTATGTAATCAACTTTCCAAAATTACCATGCTTTTGTCATCCATGGTTGTCCAATCTTCCGAATGCTTACCGTCTCTTACTATTCATGTCAGGATCATCATCCACTTTTGTGATTTCATGTAACCACTATGCAGAAGGAAGATATTTTGCTTCTTAGCTTGTTAAATTTACTATGAGCTTTGGCTTAATTTATCTGAATCATGCAGATGATCCAAAGAAAGTAGAACACTTGCTTGCACTTGATGGAGCTAAGGAGAGACTTCAGTTGTTCAAAGCAAACCTCCTGGAGGAAGGTTCCTTTGATGCTGCGATTGATGGTTGCGATGGTGTTTTTCATACGGCCTCTCCTTTCTACCATACAGTCACTGATCCTCAGGTCCATTGAACACTTCCCTTTCTCTTATTTGGATATGCATTTTATTCTTGTCTGATTTTCTTTCTTACAAGATGAAAGTAAGAGAAGAAGGCCATAAACAGTACAATTTAGCTTGAAGACATGGATTTTCTTGGCTTAACATAAATTTCAAGCATATGGTAATACTTTCTTTCTAGCCCTCAAGTCCTGTGTATGGCAGATGGCAAGGTAGTAAGTGAAGTGGAATTCTGAGATGGTGCCCCTTTAGTATGCTGGTTCTAGTTGACTTTGTTTATTGCCTTAAAAATATAGATAAACTATAGTTGGCTTCAAGAATTGATTTAGAAAATATAAACAAAGTTTAGCTGAATAAGTGTGTCAAAGAAACTATAGCTGGCTTCAATAATTGCTTTTAGCAAATGCAAAAGGTTTTATTTAATCGTTCACTGGATTCGCAGTAGGTATTAGGTAACATAATTTCTTTGCAACTTTACTCGATTTGGATACCCATTTATGCACGGTGTCTTAAGACTCTTTCTTGTGATTAGTTGCAAACTCCGGTGAATAAGCTGATAGATGTATTGTGCATATGCTATAAGCTATAAAAATAATTAAATCTAGAAATGCACAACTTTTACCTGGCCAAAAAGAAGTTTAAACGTGCTGGTAATCAAGCATCAAATGCTTGCCACTTAGCTTGAGTTTTCTTTTTTTTTCATTTTTCTACAATTTTAAAGATTTGAAAGTTATTATTGAATCGCTTTACATAGTTCTGTGTCCATTTTAATGTTAGAATTCCAGAATTTGACTTATGAGGGTTCAGGAATGATGACTCTAAAGTCTTATAAATTCTTCAGTGACAAAAATTTGGTCAAATGTATTCTACTTCAGTGTTTTTTCTTGTTATCTTTTACATTTTTGCAGTTTTTCGAAAATCTTCTCTCTTTTTCTGTATACACATTTGAAATTACTAATTTGTTGCACCCTTTTCAGTATAGTTTCAATATTGTTTTCTCTGCTTTTAGGTAAATAACTTTTTTTGAAGCCATCCTTTTTATTTTTTGGGCGGCTGGTTAGATGGTGCTAACTGTTGTCATCAATCTTCCTTTTCAACATTTAGGAAAAGAGAAAAGAGCATCCTACTTATCTTACAAAAGAAGATACTCGATATGGTTCCTTGCTTCACCAAACTAATGCTAGACAGCATGTCTATGGGCCTAAATTTGTTCGGTCTGTCTATTTAAAACAAGAAATAAGTAACAGTTGATGCGTCGTTGAGAAATGTATGATTGTTGATCTTAAAGATGCTCAAGCTATTTGAGGGAAGCTAAAAAAGAGAAGGTGGGTAGTTCCATGAACTGCTTAGTGTGCTGCCTTGATGTTCTAAGGGTACAGGTTCTCTGCATTGGGTGATCTCTCTCTCCCTTCCCTTGATTGGACGCATTTGTACCATAACCACAGGATACCCCAGATAGTCTTTCAGAGCCTTCCCTTGCTGACTTCAGTCAATTAGCAATATTTTTCCATGTCATGTAGGCAACACTGCAGTGCTGTCTGTTGTACTGTTGACTCTTTCTATTCATTGAGTTTGCTTTCAAATCATGTTCAGCCCTATGTTCAGATCATCCCTTATTTGACTAAGGATTGAAAGCATGTCTGCTGTATTCTTTTAAGAGGAATTTTTCTTTGAACTAATTCTTAGTAAGTATGAACTTAGGCTTGGAACTTGTTACCGAATGGGTATTGCTGGGCTGGCAATTAAATTGTAGGATTAAAAAGGAGCTTCAGGGCTCTTGTATTTTTTGAAAGCTAATAGATACCTCAAGAAGGGGCCAAAATCCAAATAAATAGAAGTGCCATGCTAAGGAAATGTTAATATCAGACATACAAGTATGCTTGAAGAGCTTCATTTTGGCAGAAGCTAGTTTTAAATGCCTTTTTCTTGAGTTTTCCTTCAGTATGTCAACTCTGTAGGTGGTGACTTTGAGGTGAAAACCAATATTTGATGTCTGCAAAATGTCTGTTGACCAATTCATATATGTGGACACAAAAGTAAACACCGTGTTGGTTGTATTAACTTTATTAGTAGTCCTTATTTTAAGTTGTATCAAACCATTGTCCGACCTAAAACTAGACGAATAATTGTTTTAACTGGTGCAAATCTTTCTTAACCCTGATAGAAGCAGGGTATATTTGCTAAAGGAGCCTCACTTACTGTTGAGCCACTTACTGTTGAGCCTTTTGTCCTCTTGACTTATTGCATAGTTAATGAATTAAGTATCAAATTAGCACTATTCCTTGAAATTGAAGATATATTTTTTTTTAATTTAAATATCTCTGCTAATGGGTTTTCTATTACTTCATCTTAGCAAGGTGAGTGATTTGTTATGGCTGTGAGTCACCATAAGGAATTCTTTGTTGACAGGCTGAATTGATTGATCCTGCTCTAAAAGGGACTCTTAGTGTTCTGGGATCATGTGCAAAATCTCCATCTGTTAAAAGAGTGGTTTTAACATCCTCTGTAGCTGCAGTTGCCTTCAACGGCAAGCCTCGTACTCCGGACGTGGTGGTTGATGAGACTTGGTGGTCTCTTCCTGAATTTTGCAAGCAAATGAAGGTCTGTAAATGTCACTTTCTCTTGCATGAACTTAAACAATTACTCTTGATATACTGGCATGTCGGCTGTCATGTATAGCGAACACCATTGCACTGTGTTCCATAAGCTTTTGTTTTACTTTCCTGTTGGACTAAACTATAGATATGGCTCAGAATATAAGATACTTGAGTAGTAAATGCTCATAAACTCTGTAGATAAAGTGCATGTCACTAAAATAGGCATACATATATCACATCATAATGCCACTGAAAAATATTCGAATATGCATCAACTGAAACAATTCTGTTTGTGTGGTTTCTTTATTTCTGTTATATGAGAAGTTGAGATGTAGGGCGCTTTCAGCATTGGAGAATCTATTTGCTTTAAATCAGATACTTTTTAAACCTTTTAACAACCATTGATAAAAGGCCGTGTTTTCATTGACATCTGATGGATTCTTACCTTAAGACATTTAAGGCTGGTGCCACAATATTCATTTGTCAAGGTTTCAGGATAATTACTCCATCCTGTTTGCAATTGTCCATTTTAACTGGAGGTGTAGTTAACTGTACATCTAGTTAATGTATTGATATCTGTGACTTTTGTATAAACCTCGGAATTAAAAGTCTCGAGACAAAGCACACATGTGAAAGCAAAAAATGGATATTTCAAGGAATTTGGTAATTGGTGATATTTCACCTGTTATGGCAGGCTGTTTTCTTGAACTGTGTAAAAGGTACATGGCCAATAAAAATAGATGGAGGAAAATTTCTTCAGTTCTATGTCGGATGTTCTTTCTGCCCTCCAAAGGATAGGCGATTGGATGATATTAAGCTTGGGCACACTATAAACTACTATTAATTAAAGATTTTACTGAAAACTGAGCAGAGTATGATGGCAATCTCTAGAACCGGAAAAATCTGTTGACAGGAAGAACTTAAAACCGTGTAAGCTACAAATGAACTAAAAGATATCAAAACTCCAGACACGTAACTTAGGCTGAGCTAGTGAAAAGCCAAAAGGTGAAATTTCTGGAGGAAACCCAAAAAGGATTTTCAGATTCCCTAGGTTATAGCAAATTTTTAAGTATCTAAAGCTGTAAATTTTACAACCAGACCCTGAAATAAGTAAATCTAAATAACCCTTAGCATCCAATTGTATACTTGTTCCTTATTCAATTCTGTTTAGATTTTCCATCATCGTGATTTTGAGCTCATTATGGTAGGGTCATTGGCCCTACTTTAGTGTCCTAGTTATGGATAAGTAATTGAAAATTACTTTTAGTGCTCTCTTCTAGCTGCTTCCATTATGTCCTGAATATCATCAATGGGAAGTTTTTAGATATTTGAGATGGCCCCTCTCTCTCTCTCTCTCTGCGTATGGACACTGACTAACTTAAGGAACCTCTTTTGGGGGAACCTTCTTTGATGTAAATGCAATTGAGAAACGGGCACACTGTCAGAGCCCTGTGTTCGTCCCACTGCTTGGGAGCTTAACGTTCATGTTTGTATAGGAAGAGAGTTCAGAACTCGTTTTGTGTGTGGAATTCTTATTATTATCTTTCCTAGAGGCCTAGTTTTTGCTGTTGTTATAGTTATTGGATTGTACTATAAATGTCAATTCCCAAAAAGTGTTCCAAATTTAGTTTGCCAGATCAGATGCTTTTTCTGTCTGATGCCTAACAGGAATAGGATTGAAATGGACGATGTTTCCCATATTTTTTTCTGGATCTCCTCCGGAGTTGTCATCCTCAAATAAAAAAGCAATCATCTCTACTGGTGGTTTGATAATTCCAATAGGAAAGGGTACCTGTCATAAAAAAGAGGAAGAAAAACCAATGAATTCTGGTGTAAAGCATCTTAATTTTGCCTCTGCTTTAGTCAATACTGGTATAAAGCATAAAAAAAGGTACCTGTTTCCATGAAATAATTGTCTAGTTCAACCCTTCGAATCATTCTCCTATACTTCTCTGTATCAGAACAAGAAGTTCCTACTGTTTACTTTGCCCAACAAGGTAAATCTACTGTTTTGTCATCTTTAGCTCTGATACCAGGAAAGTAATAGAGAATTGTGAAAGAAGTAGAAGGGAGAAAAGGGGGGAACAGCAAAAATAGAAGAGCTGTGATAACTTATTATTCAGATCCCTAGGAAGAGACAGATTTACTTATTGGCCTAAATACCCTTATTACTTCTAACAATATGCACTTTGTATCAAAATAGCTTCTTGATGCATGTTGACATTGAACCCATGGCTAAAGTGTCTACATAAATTTTAGAACTTTTAGTTGAAAGGAACCTTTTCCTGATTGAAGGACTTGTGTCCCAGATTATTGACTACCTGAAATTTCTGTCCTTGTATGGTTGCCAGACTAATACTATGTGATGCCAGAAGCTCAATATTACAATTTTTCAATTGAAAGTACTCCGATAAGCGTTCCACAAAATTTACGTAAGAAATGAGAGAGCGCTCATCTTCTGGATTCTGGGTTTCATAGAATGGAACTTGGAAACTAGATTACAGCTGAATGCCTCACCTTGGCTTTGGCTATAGTCATGTTATATTGTCTTGTCAGACAGGTCTATGTTTGCTTGAATGGAGCTTTAATTGGTGCACTCATTTTGTCCCATTTGTGTCTGCATGGTATTGTAATATTAAGGCAAGAAGTAAAGCAAGAATTTTTTTGTATGTCTAATGATATGCTTTTATTGATTAATGAATTAGTCTTAGATAATTACTTGTTTATCTTCCATTACCATTTAGTAACTGTTGTAATTTTGTTTTCATGTCCAAATACTATACTAGAATAGCATCTTTTACCACTGGCCTGTTAAAGCATTTTAGACAAGTACCAGTTCTCTGTGCTGCACAAACTCATCAGGAAACCCAAATTAAACTTTTCATGAGATTTGGAAGACAATTTGCTCATGACACCTCCTAAATTGATAGAGACATATAATCAAGTAACTGTTAGCTAGACAGTCCAAGTAGTTAACATGGCTTTTGGTGTAATTTAATATTCATACAAAACATTATATTTGATGTGGGTATTTTTTCTTATTATTTTTCTTCCAGTTATGGTATGTTCTCTCAAAGACATTGGCTGAGGATGCTGCCTGGAAGTTTGTAAAAGAGAAAGGTTTAGACATGGTAACGATAAACCCAGCTATGGTGATTGGGCCTCTGTTACAGCCAACACTTAACACCAGTGCTGCTGCAATTTTGAATTTAATAAACGGTATGGACATCGTAAAATTATGAACTCAATTAATTTCTTGGTATATGTTCTTTTTGTTGGATCAGTGCTTATTTATTTTTTGGTGTCACAGATGTGTATGATATTCTGTTGGTCATCTTTTGATCTTTTATTCCTTGATTTTGCTTTTAAGGGCAAGTGAGTGGGATTGGAAAAAGGCTTTAAAGCTGACCTTTATGGTGCTAATGATGCCACTTTGCAGATGGTGGTGAAAATAATGCAGATGCAGATGTTCTCAGAACATAGAAACTGGACTTTTTTGTTGTTGTTCTTCTTCTTTCTCTTTCTTTTTTTTTTTTCTGATTTTTAACTTAGCTGTATAACTTATCTTTACTTTCTCTGCCTATACTGATTCATATCTACAGCTTAGAAAAACATATTTTCTTACATTTGAGTCTAAGTTGAATAAAAAAATTAAAATACATAAAAAATAAAGAGGTGATGGTAACATCTGGATAATAATTAATTAATAGTAGTGGAGTACTTTTGATAATATTGGTTGAGCATTCTATGGCCTAGTAGAGTTTTATGTATCCCATGCTGTGAAAGTTTACCATACCAGCAAGTAGTTATCTAACTACAAGGAGTGCATTAGATATATATCAGAGTGTGGGGACAATTTTAATCAAGAAAGAACTTCTAAATCTCTGATTCAATTGAAATGAACTTGAGAATTTATGTAAAGGGCCAAAGCACCCTTGAGGTGGCCTACTTATGTACTTAAGATTAATGTGATATGGAGTTTTGCTATATTGCAAAGCCTTTCATGAGCTTTCTGCTTCTCTCATGAAGTTGAGTTTCCCAAGGTAGATGTCATGGTCATTTGGAGGTTAACTAGAATCTAATATGTTTTTGTACGCAGCAGCAGGTGTTTCTAAAATGATATTTGTCTGTGTATATGCTCATTTTGTTGATCTTTATTTGTTGTTGCTTTTCTGGTTGAAAAATTTTTGGTTCTTTTTTGTTTCTTGAAAAAAGTTTGTTTCAATTGGCTAGTTTGCTTGAAGGGATGTTTTACGATTGCCTTGTACTGATGTTTTACATTGTTTAGAATTCCTGGTGCTTTCTTAATCAAGTATTGAAATACATGAAATATTAAGTAATCAGTATAGACATGGGTATGCTTTGAGCAAATGTTTCCTTCTATTTTTCTCTTTGCATGATTATGTTCATTTGTAGAGAGAGAAGAGATGGAGATATGAAACATGTCTTTTGTGTGATTGATATTCTGTGCATTCTAATCTTAGACTGATTCATGTATTGACTGTCATTGAATACTTCATGTAATTTTCTTTCTTCCTTTAGTTTTTTTTAATTTATCAGTCTGTTTTGTTGATTGTTTTCTTCTATACTGAATGCAGGTGCAGAAACATTTCCAAATTCTTCTATGGGCTGGGTTGATGTCAAAGATGTTGCTAATGCACATATACTAGCTTTTGAAAATCCATCTGCTAGTGGAAGATACTGCCTGGTTGAAAGAGTGGTACACTACTCTGAAGTTGTGAACATCTTGCGTGAAATTTATCCTTCCTCAAAACTTCCAGAAAAGTAAGTTCAAGCTCTGTAATTTAGATTTGACTGTGCATTTAGAGATTTACATTTGTGACATAGGATTGTATTTGGAATTTTCATGCATGTCCATGTGCGTCTCAGATTTTTCTGTCAGGATCTATTATGCCTTTCATGATTGGCCCCTTGCATAAATCATGTTTGGGACTCCTAACTGTGATACATCAGGTGTCTGCAACTAATGGCAGAATATATTTTAGGAAACTTTTTCCGTGGATAAGTATTTCAATTAACATTGTTTGCATTATCTGGATAAGTTCAGTGTTTCGTAAAAGCTTAAATACATGAACTTACCGCCAATTGTGTTTTGGAAGTTCTTGCCAAGGGTTCTGTTTGTTGAATGACAAGTTTTTGAAGCTTTTGCTATTTGAAATCGAATTCAGTTTCAGAACGTTCAGGAAAGTTAACAGTAACTAGATAGTCAATTTATTAAGTACTTCAACTAAGAAATCTAATCCTCGTATTTCTGGTTTAGTTCTTGGAATCTTCACTCTACGGATAGGTCTTTCAGATATTAGAAAATCTTTTGGATTGAGCATATCAGGTCGCATGATCATGTTGGAATTTTGATTTAGCCTGCAATTGGCTGTTTGATATCCTACTCTGATGTAGGTTGCATTCTAAAATTTCCTCTTGCTTAACTCCTGAGACCTGTTCTTTATTGGCGTGATCTTCTCCCCAAACTTGTGGCTTTTCTGTCTTAAATGTGCATATTCATTCCCAAATCAATACGATGAAATCAGCTCAATACTTTGCCTTTCATGAAGACTTCTAGTCTAGATAGATTCTTACTAGAAGTCCTGTGAATTGATAATGTGTACATGACTACCATGACATGATTATAGTTTTTGCACACTCGTGGTAAGAGCATGCATTAGTTATTCACAAATATTCAGAATTCCTTGAACACCAATCTGCATATGCACTATAAGCTAGTATACTGGTTTTCTACTAATTGTTGAACCAAGAAAAGCGTCTATGCCTGGCAACCTGATTTGGTAGGACAGCAGATAGAAGATGAGAATATCCATGTATATGATAGATGTGTCATTGAACATCAGGGAAATTTTGAGGTGGCAAAAGACATGGTGATGGTCAGTTTAAATTGTTGACGTGCAAGTTTTGATCTTTCTTCATTGCAATCAGATTTTTTACCCTTGTGACCGTAACTTACTTGGAATCATGTCTAAATGGTGAGATATATACATAATAGGTGAAGTTGAGCAAAATTTTACTGCAATTTATTCCTTTAGTGCTTTACTTGATGTTGCATTGAGTAGATAAACATTCTTCATATGATTTGTACCTGAAGATGTCATGCCTTATAGCAAGACATTCCTTTAAGGTTAATGAGATTCACGCACCCTTTTTAACATCTTGTGCATCCCCTACTATGTATTTGGCTACTATGCCTTTCAATATAGCCTAAAGAATGTAGAAGGGGTGTGCAAGCTAAAAAGGGTGTGTGAATATCGTTAACCTTTATTCAAGCATTATGCTTACAGCAGTACATATTCTGTAGTCCAATGGCAATGAATTTTCCCGTTCATCACCTGCTGTTCATTTAATTTGGCTCATCAAAGACTGATGAGGAAGTAAAAAACATCACGTCTATGAGCGAACTTTTACTTGAATATTGCCAATTCAACACTATTTATTATTTTTATCAAGCCTTTGATGTTTTTGGTGAATAACCTTTGTAGGTGCGCTGATGACAAGCCATTTGTGCCGACGTACCAGGTTTCCAAGGAGAAGGCAAAAAGCTTAGGTGTTGAATTCATTCCCCTCGAGCAAAGCATCAAGGAAACAGTTGAAAGCTTGAAGGAGAAGAACTTTTTGAACTCTTCTGCTGCACTTTGAATATCGCCCGAAACATGATGAGGAACATCGAGAGTTGGTAGCATTGCCTATTTAAAATATGTTTTCTAAACTCCTATATGTACCAAGCCTGTCTGACTGGCGTTACATGCATCCACAGAGATTTAGAATCTACATATTAGACAATAAAGTACTCGTCTTTTTTGCTATACTGAAAATTTGAACAGGAAATACCCTTTGTTTTTCCTGCTGCAAATTCAAGGATATAGCAATGATGAGTAGATTTTAGTGCGTAATTATATGTTGGACGAGAATTAATAAAATCAAGGAGCAGCATTCCTTGTAATATCAGGGTAACGACTTTATAAATTATGTATGGAATTGTTAACAACAGATTTTTTTGGTACGAATTGCTTTTAGGCAGTGCACCTAAAATCAATGGGATCCACCCCTTGATGCCATTTGTTAGTTGGACATGAATGACTTTCTTTAATTTATTTTTTATTTTTGGTGGCTGAGTTTCACTTCTGTATCTGTTAACTCTGGATAGTTGGGTAAATTGGAAAAGGATTGAACTGGAGGGTAAATTTCTCATGAATCTTAAACAATGAAAGTCAGGAAATAATTGAGAATTCTGTACTGCTAAATGTATCACAATACGCTAGTTAATCTGGCACTAGTGTTCTTTGCGATGGGAAATTTAGTATATTAGCTTGCCAGAATAGAACTCATGTAGAATACTAGCTATGGATAAAAGTTCATTTTATTTTGTGGTAGTGTGAATTAAGGATCCTCTAGTTCGTGTTAATAGCAGAAAATTGATGTTAGCCACCATCGTCAAAGAAAAAGAGAGAAAATTGAAGCAGCGATCATCTGATCTGGTGGTGGTTCACTCTCCTTCGGATTATCTTTGGATCTCCCCTCCCTCTATTGTAGGATAATTTATCGTATCGGCCCAAAAAAAAATATCAATAAACGCAAACCGGAAGTGTAAAGATCGAGAAGAAGAAAGCAAAGATAACAAATTTGTTAATACTTACGTCCTGTTTGATAATTCAATTCAACATTTAAATTTAATGGATTCAAAATTGAACATTTGAATTAATTAAGTGGTACTGAATTTTCTAGACAAAACTTGCTCCCAAAATTAAGTAATAAATTATTCACTTTATTACTAAATGTGATTTGCACTCAAATATATTAGATTTAATACTTAACAATTCAATAACTTAATGGATTCATACTTCAGATTTCAGTTTCAAACTTCCATTTTTAGACTTCAGTTTTATCAAACACACTCTTAGTCCCTGAACTTTGCAGTTTCTTTTTTTCTACCCCAACTTTTTTGTTGATTCCAAATTCTTTGCTGTCCTTTGTTAATTTTTCCTGTGGCCTCACAGCCCAACTCTTTACATAAATCAACTCATGTCATCAATCTATACATGCTTATAACATCAAAAGTAACCCGAAATCATCATATCTTGCACAAAGCAAGAAATAGTTTAAGAACAACCCATATTTCAACCTCCTACTACTTCACATAACTCAACGAAAAAATTGCAGAAAACTCTTGTTCTACATCTTTATAGGTTTAAAATGACAAGACTCATGTAAAATTTTAGGGCAAAACATCCCCAAAAAAAATCACTATTGTCAACCAAGAATGGGAGAAAATTCTAAGAAATTAGTCAACTACGATATAAAATGAAGAGAGTTGATCAGTTAAGGTTATCTACAACTCCTCTAAGAGTTTTAAGTTGAACTAGATAGTGGTGGATTGCCAAAATTTAAGATTCATGAAATTCCTCTCTGTTGGGGTGAAGAACTTCGAATTTCAAGAGCTGAGAAATGGGTGATTTGAACAAGAATTTTCACTGCTTTAGAGTGGTTTTCCTTAGAAACCTTCAACAGAAACGTTACTCTCCGATGACTTGTGAAAGTGGAGCAAAAAGAATCTCCCTAAAACGACGAATCATGAAAGAGATATTTAGGCTTGAATAGGGCTGGTTCATCAGCCCTGTTTTCTCTTATTTTTCCAGAGAATTTTCTCTCTGTCTCTCTCTCTTTTTTTTCTCTAATTCTTCCCCAAATCACTCTTGTATGGCTGATGATCCCACCAACCTCACCCTTAACATCATGAGCCATGAATTAAAGAAAACAACCCAAACACTCATTTATCAGGCTTCAAGCTTCATCCAAATATGCATGAGTGTCAAGTGAAAAGAAAACTACATGATGCCTGCCATTTATATTAGAAATTGAAAAGAGAGAGCTGAAAATTTTACTATCCTTTCTTGGTGAGTTGGATGAGCTCAATGGTGGCAATGGCTCCTGTAGCAACAACTTTCTTGCTCTACTCCCTTGGGTCCTTTTTTTTTTTTTTCGTTCCGTGCGTGAACCTAGAGAGAAGGAAAGAATGGAGTGATGTGTGTGTGTGTGTTGGTGTGCAAGTGTAGAGTCTAAGAGGAGGAAAGAAAGTTGTGCTTGTTCTTGTGTGTAGGCGTGTTGTGTGAGAATTTTTTTTCGTCCAAGAGAGAGGGCTTGTGTGTGAGTGTGTGATGATGAAATTGAGATAGAGTTGAGGGAGAGGGGAATTGGTGGAGTTGTTGGAGTGATTGTGACCATGAATTTTTTTTTTAGTACCAAAAGAAAAAGAGGGTGATGGGGGTGGAGTGTAGTATTGGGTTAATAGTATATTAGGTGGGAAAAAAAGATTGAAAAGTGAATTTTCTTTTCTTGATTTTCTCTTCCTTTTTTTTAATTTTCTCTTTTTTTTTAGATAAACCTGCAAAAATAAGAAAAATGCATGATAGAATACATGAAAATTAATGACCCATAAATAGATAAAATTTTAAGAAAATATCAAAAAATGACAAAAATTTGGTGTCTACAACTAGTTTATATCTACCATATAAACATGAGTTTAGTAAGAGAATAACTAAAAGAAAATCATTCTAATATCCAGCACAGAAAACATAAATGAATGCATAATTAATATGGTAGTTCATTTAAAATTTACCTCTTTCGAACATTGTTCACATTTTGTTTGAATTCTTCTTTACTTGATCAATTGCTTTATAGGGAATGCACATGATAGGTTTTCCATTAGAATCCACCATCCTCAATACTTTGATGAGAGATGAAACTACCTTTAAACATAGCTCAACATTTGGCCAGAATTGTTGATTATAAACAGTGATGCTTTCAATTTTCCCCCTTTTTTCTCCTAGCATACACACTTGCCTTCCACTAATCCGAAGAGAAAAAAGGTAAACGAGCTACCTTTGAACTCACTTGGATGTCTCATGGTCAAGTATGAAGTAGCAAAGTGAGTAACTCCAAGTCTAATCAACTTCTTACCATTAGTGAATTGTTTCATCTAGTTAATAAATGTACTCCATGAGTAAATATATGTAACCACTGATTTCGCTTTTTCTATAGTGACTTTATCGAGAGAATCAAATTTTTGAAAATCTTCTAACATCAGGTTAATGCAATGAGCAGCTCAAGGGGTCCAAAACATTCTTTTTCTCTTTTCCAACAACATTTTTCCAACTTCCTTATAATTGGAAGCATTATTAGTGATGACCTACACAACATTATCCTCTCCAATTTTTTCCACAATACCATCTAACAATTCAAATAATTTTTGAACTATCTTTGAAATGTCTGTGGTATCTACTGAAGATAAGAGCACAGTATTAGCTGGACTATTCACAAGAAAATTATTCATTGTTCTCTTTCTTTGGTTAGACTATCTATCAGACATAATAGTATAATCAATTTTCTTCCACTTTTTTTGTACGTATTGAGCAAACTTAATGTCTCTTGCACCTCTTTTTAAAAAAAGTCACTATCATTTCATGGTATGAAGGTGGTTTAAGCCCTTTCTCATATTCTCCCAATTTCTTAATCATCAAAGGAAACAATGAATTATTTACGACATTAAACGGAATGGCACTTGTACAGAACCACCTATCCATGATATGAAAAATTGCATCTCTATCTTGTTTCTTCCATTTCTCATTTATGGTTGTTTGTCTTGTATTCGACCCCTTAGGTTCTCTCACAACAAAGTCTTCCATGGAACATTTTTTACACCATTGTGTAACTTCTTCTTCTTCTTCTTTTAAACCATACATAGTACTAACCAATTGTTTTTTTTTTCTTTGATCCCTTAAAGCTTGCACTTAGTAAGACAAACATTTGTATTCTAACATTTTCAGGAACTCTGGGACATGGTTCAACATTTACATGCATTTTCTTTAACATACATCATAGGCTCCATTGATCTCCACCAATTTTCTACATCACCAACCAAAAATGGAATGGGGACTTGGACCTTAATATCGTTTAGGAAATTCAGTCTTAAACCTAGTCTCCATTTCAGCAATCCAATTTAAAGCCACATCGGTCAGGTCCCCCTTCAAAATTTGGAGCATTTGCCTTGTAAAGTTTTTCAAAATAAAAACTTTGCATCCGTTTCTGCTTTGGCTAGCTGTTGCTGCTGTAATTGTTGTTGATTTTGATTATGTATCACTTGAGTCATAACTTGCAAAATCGACCCCATATCTATTGGCATACTATTGTAATTAAAGATGGTTTGCATGTTAGTTGTTGTAGTTTTGGCACTAGTAGAAGTTTCTTGGGCTCTTTGTGAACCTTGGTTATCTCTTGGGGTGCATTCCTATTTCCATGAACTAAGGCCATCAGCAGGACTTCCATCTCCTCATCCCCAACCTCATTAGCTGAAGTTTGGGTGTTGATATCAATATTTTTATCCTTTCAAGTCATTCTCACAAACTTCATAGCCTACGTTCGACAAGATAAACCATTAGTATTTATAAATCTTTAAGACAATACTTTCTATTCATAAGTTATGCCTTAAATTATAATAGGCAATTCATGCTTAATATTTCAAGTAAATTTATAAATCTTTGCTTTGAGACCACTAAATGTCACACCCCAAATCTGATAACCATAATTAAAAATATTTAATTTATAATTTGAAACATGGCACCGGCATACCCTCTCGAGAGGATACAAAGTCGTCTATCAAACTTATAAACACAAATCAACTATTACATAAACCTTTGAATGAGCTTACAAAAGTTCCAAATATAGAAAATCACTTTTACAATCCTTCACACTAAACTCTTGACATATATACATTACTAGGGTATAAAAATCATACAAGTTACAATTTTGCAAAATTCAACTCTAGAAACATAATCTGATCAAACTAGTTTTCAATTCATCCTACGCCTGATCCTCATCTACAAGAGAGGAAGTGGGGTGAGTATCAACCTGCTCAATACGTAACTCAAACATACCTCCATCGGATCGAGCATATTAATATTACATATTTAATAAAATCATTTCACAAAATTCAATTGCAATTAGCACATTACATGCATCATAAATATTCAATGCATAGCTATGCATAAATTCATATTTTATTATTCTTCAATTATAATCCATGGAATCTTGTATCTTTCCATTTTACTTTCAACTAAAAAAATGCTACGATCACTATTATATTCCGTGATAGGGTCATTAAATACCACTATTTTTTCCCGTGATAGAGCCATATACCGATTAAAACATAGCTCCGAATAATTACTAAGGTCACTATTCTTTCCTATGACAAGACTATTTATCCACTATTATATCCCATGGAAGGGCCGTACAGATATTCAAAGTAGTGATTCTAGAGCCTTTTCCTTTCCTTTACTAATTTAATCTCCTCCAATAATATTCAAAATATTGCATAACAATCACTTTTAAACACATAACAAAGTTATTCCTATGCACGTAGTCATCAAGAAATTACATATGCTCAACCCAATTTAGCATAATAAAATAAATTTCCATAACAAGTGACAAATAAGAATTTCTTTAAAGACATTTCTAAAACTATGAGGATAACTCTAGTTCCGATCAAAAGTCACTGAAATGTCTCTTTAGTCTTCCCCTATAATAACAATTCAGTTGTAAAGTACTTTTAGTATACCTAAAAGGTAATTAGGTCTGATACTAATTGATCAAAATAAGCTACTCCAAGTAAGGCTGTTTGCTTAAGATATTGAGTATCAACAGTGTTCAATTAAAACAATATAACTCAAGTTACAGTTGTGAGAACTCGAAAAAAAAATCCGATTTTAGGGTTTTAGGGTTTTATTGATTTTCGTGCACACATTTTTTTTATTTTCTTATTATATTCATTTTACATATATTTTATAAGTAAATATAGTTTTTAAACCATTTTTCTAGTATAAGTGAGTTCACGAGAGATTTGGAGCGAATAGCGGATGTGGGACCCGCTAGTGCCTTAAGTGAGAGAAATTCGGCCAATTAGGTTAAGTTGTGCAGTAAGGCATTAAATTACTAGGTGCTAAGTGATAATTAGAGGTTGGTTAGATATTTGGTCATTAGTAAGCTAAATGATAAGAAAGAAATCCAAAAGTGCCACGTGTCGCGTTCTTATTGGACTAAACTTGCCTAACTTGCCTTTAACTTTACCAAAAGCTTAATTTTGACCAAAATCATCTTCATTTCTTTCTTCCTTTGGCCGAAATATTGAGAGAGAAAAAGGGAAAGAGAGCTTCAACTTTTCTTTCAATTTTTGCCCAAAACTTGAAAACCAACCGATAAAACTTCGAATTCTTCCGTAGAAATAGCTTACTAAGGAGGATTGAAGGTGATTGTGGAGTTTTTTGGCAAGGGAAGGCTCTAAGTTGCTACCTTTCTTGAGGATTAAGGTATTTTGCTTGGAACTTAACTTTTGTTCATAATAAATGGTGAATTAGTGGCTTGTAGTAGTTAAATAGCTTGTTTTGTAGATGATTTCATGGATTGAAGTGAAGTTAGGTGAATTTCTTATTTTCTTGGGAATTTTTCTGTTTTCACATGATGATCATAGTTGGCTTGAATTGATGGCTTAATATGGTATAGAATTGGAGCTAGTGTGTGTTAATTGTGGTTACTTGTGCAAAATTTCAGCTCAATCAGAGCATGGTAGGATGTGCAATGACCGAAATACCCTTACTGCCACAAGCTGCAATTCGTAAACAGTTTTGTGAATTGACCAGTTTGGGCTGCGTTTTTCACCCTGATTCGTATCCAAGTAGCTTTTGGCCAAAACACAAAACTTGTATCCCTATGTTTTATCTTTCCAACGCCTCTGAAAACACCCCAAACGAAATTGTGTAGCCTGAGTTATTGCCGGTTAAAATCAGTGCTGACAACCAGACTGATCACGAACTGTAGGATCTGTGATTTGCAAATTCGACTTAGGTAAACTATAAATTAGGTTAGGTGGCCTTCATGAACGTTGTTCCCCCCTGTCTTAGCTTCGAAATGGTATAAGGTTCACCCCGATTAGATAACCATAGCTCCAGTTATGACTAAAATACTACGAGATGCCAAATCTGCCATTTAGCTTTTGTCTTCAAAATTGATATTTGCTTGTACTATTGTACTTGTGTTGTACTTGGATGATTTTGGAGCCTAATGGAAGGGCTATTGTGGTAACCTTACTTGTGTGTATTGTGGGGCTGAATTAAGGAAAAGAATGAAGCCATAAATGGCTGGAAATTTGGTAAATACAAAGGGCGTGCTGCCCAAATTTGCACTCAAGGGTTAAGTAGAATTACACTTGTCTTGAGTACGGTTTTGAGGACGAGTCTAACTCGATTTGTCTAGGTTATTCGAGTTTCCTTTTGTGGAGATATATAAGTTGAATTTCGGCCGAAACTTGTACCCTTGGAATTTACAACTGATAGAAATACGTTTCTTTCATTTCTTCGACCCAAACGGCATTTTTCACATATAATGGCTTCAAAATTTCACCGTTTGAAAAGAGATAAAGGGTTTTACGAATAGTCTCTAAATAAGTCTCAATTACTTGATTCTCGTTAAACGAAATGTTTAACTTTCGAGCCTTAGTTACTTTTCAATGCTCTTAAACAATATTTCCTCGCAGATTTGAACTCCAAGAGCGGAGTAATACCCAAACCAACGTGTAAAGGCACTGCATCTGTTGTGAGTGTACCACTCCCCTCCTTTGTTGCTTAACTTGGTTTCTGTTCATGCAATCTGTAATTTGAATGACTATGCTATCTGTTTATTCCGTTGAGACAAGGGTGTACTTTATCACCTCTGTTCTCTTGTCAGTATGCCTATTTACTGTGGAAAATTTTGAATCTGTTATCTGTGCTTAATCTACTGCCGTTTGGACATTGCATCCAACGACCTTTCTGTTACCTCTGAGCTCAAATCCTGTGGCTAGTTATTCGAGTCGAGCCGGTAAAGGCCTGGTCGATTAGATAACGAACCACAGTAGTCTGTTTCTGAGAAATCTTTGGGTATTGAGACTCTGGATTTTCGGTATACTCGAGTATTACCACCCTCTGTTCGGTTGAGGTGTTCGGGCCCGGTAAGGGGTATGTTTGGTGGATGGAATTCGGTGTAAAGTGAGGTCTACGGACATGTTGGTTCTATCTATGTTGACGGAGAGTCAACGGGTTTGGATCAAGTATCGCAATTGGGCATTTTGGCTCCTGGAGCCACCTGTATCCTTTCTCTTTGAAATGTTTATTTATTTCCCTATCTGGTGTGTATAACTGCATGATTGATACGTGAAATGCCATAATTCATGACTACTTGTACTTCTGGTACCTCATTGAGCGTAAGCTCACCCCTTCCCGTTATCTTTGTTTTCCTTACAGGGAACAACACTTTTGAACCATGATTTTGAAGAAAGTGTCAAGCTAGTGTAAATGTTATTTTGTTACGCTCTTTTGTAATCAAAACCCTAGTTACTTTTATCAAGTATCACGTTTTGACTTGTACAACTTTCTATGTATGTACTTAAGTGTTTAAGCATGTATATTAGGTGTATTCGTTTGAGATACTACTTGTAATCATTCGGAACATTTTAGTTGTGTGTAATCGGCGTAGTAGTCTCCGAGTGTTTGTTTTCTTTGGTTTCGATCGCGCGTAATCTAGGGTTTGTGTGATTCGACTTCGTAGTCCTGACGAGAGTTGGGCAGGCGGTCCGCCAACCCCTTTGGTTCGCCTTAGGGGAAGGTGGGGCTGTCACAACAGTGACCAAAAAATTATGAAATTGGTGGTGTTAGAAACTAGAATCTAAGGCTAAAAATCTTTAGAGGACTTCTCTCAAAGATTTAGACCACATGCTAGCCTAAATTTAGCTACAAGCCAATGCAATTCTTCAATTCTAAGCTACGAAGGTTCTAATTTTTAGCCAGTTGTGCAGATTTTCTGGTATTTATAAAAAATGAACCATAGCTTGAATTTTATAACTTTGGAAAGATCTTTGAGGCTAGTTTGAAACATAATTGACAGCACTCAATTTTGACTTTTTCATACCAAGTTATGGGCAATTTACTAAAACTGCGCAGAAGTCCCTGTTGGTCCAACGTTGACTAAGTTTTAAGTTTTTCTTGGCTGCAAAATTAAGCTAAATTCATATAGTTTTCATCCCAAATCCCTAGTTATAAGTTTGATAATAGGAGGTGCAAGAAATCTTTCAAATTAAACTAATTTCCATCCATTAGATATCATCTTTCTCAACCTTGTTACCAGCTCATCTTATTCAAGGAACCATTCAACCTCAATCAAATTTAACTTTATCTAACATATGATTAGTTACCTGCAATCACTTGAAGTCAAATGAATTATGGTCTCGTGATTCTCCCCTGAAGTTTTCATCTCTATATTTTGCTTCTTCTGTTTCTTCCGCCAAGCAAGACAATAAACTGTTACATAAGAGTTCAGGCGGTGGAGAAGATAAGTATTGATATATTTGCACTTGACCCTCAAGTTCATATTGTAATTCTTAATTGTACCCCCATTTAAAAGTGGTTTCTCACTTAGGCCCATAACTTTAGACATTTAGGGTTGTGTGTACTACAAAGATATTGGACAACTAACCTATATCTGATCAAATTCACCCTACCAGAATCTCGTTCTTAGTATGACACAAGATGGTATGAATATAGATGAGGCTTCCCAGGCAGCTGCATTTATCGAGAAGCTTCCTCTCTCTTAGAAGGCTTTCTGCAATTCCTTGGAACATGTCAAAGCTGATCTATCACTTGATGAAGTGATATCTCACATTCAAATTGAAAAAAGCAATCGCATGAAAGATCAAACCTCTATGGCTTTATCGCAAGAACTTGCTACTAAGACAAACTTAGTAGATACATAACTTGCAAGTGGCTTCCAAAAGTTCACGAACAACAAGAAAAACAAAAACTAGAGTGAAAGTAGTAATTTCAAAAATTTAAATAAAATTCAAAAGAAGTCTAAGAGTCTTTGTTTTGTATGTGGTAAACCAAGTCATAAAGCGGCCTAGCGTAATTTTTGCAAAGGACAAGAACAACGTGTGCCAAAACCTCAAGCAAACTTAGCTAAATCTGACGAGGTGATAGCTACTATTGCTTTTAAAGTGAACTTGGCACATAATGTGACCAAATAGATTGTTAACACTGGAACAACAAAGCACATTGCTACAAGTAAGAACCACTTCATCGAATATGAATGAGTGGATGAGGGGGAACATGTGTTCCTTGGAGATGCTCATGCAGCTCCAATTATTGGTAAAGGGAAAGTTCTATTGAAACTTACATCGGGAAAGTCTATTGCTTTGACTAATATGCTGCATGTTCCTTCTATGAAGAGAAATTTAATTTCTAGTGGATTGCTTAATAAGGCTAGCATCAAACTTGTGTTTGATAATGATAAGTTAATTTTGACCAAAAATGGGAATTTTGTTGGAAAGGGCTTCTCTTGTAGGGGTTTATTTGTGTTAGATGCTACTTGCAATGTCATGAATAAAGCGTCTTCTTCTGCTTACTTTGTTGATTCTTTGGATATTTGGCATGCTAGATTAGACATGTGAGTGTTGATTCAATTAAACGAATGAGACACTTGAATCTAGTTCCTAATCTACCTAACAATGAGACCTCTAAATGTGAAATTTGTGTAGAAACAAAACATCACAAAAGACCCTTCAAATCTGTTGAGAGAACAACTGGGCTTTTAGAATTAATCCACACCGATCTTGTTGACTTTAAGAATAACAAGAGTAGAGGTGCTAAAAGATAGTATGTGACATTCATTGTTGACTACTCAAAATTCATGAAGCTGTATCTCTTAAGTGAAAAAGATGAAACTAAAGAAATGTTTTTCAAATATAAAAATGAGGTTGAAACTCAACTTGACAAAAAGATTTAAAGACTTAGATTGGATAGAGTTGGGGAATATGACTCTAATTGGTTGAAAAGAGTGTATGAACAAAGTGGAATAATATGAGAAACAACTCCACCATATTCACCTCAGTCTAATGGAGTCCTTATGAATTGTGGAAAAAAATATGTCCCAACTTAAGCTACCTAAAAGTGTAAGGGTGTTTGGCTAAGATGGGTATTCCTGACTTTGAAAGGAGTAAAATTGGACAAAAAATGGTTGATAGTATCTTTATTGGCTATGGTTTGAATAGTGCAGCGTATAGATTCTTGGTTTTGGAGTCAAATCATATAATTGAAACCAAGAATTCAGAGTTCTTTGAGAATGTTTTTTCTATGAACAAATCTCTTCTATTCAATAATCAAATAATCAAAAAGAACAACATCATCAAAAGTTAAGAAGAAGCAATAGAGCTCGAATTGAGACCAAATTTGGGTCATATTTTATAACATCTTTTATAACTAAAGATGATTCTAAAACCTACGTAGAGGCAATGAAATCAATAGATGCAAATTTTTGGAAAGATGCAATCAACTCTGAATTGGAATCCACAAGGTCTAATCATATTTGGGAGTTAGTAGACTTGCCTAGAGGTTGTAAACTTATTGGGTGTAAATGGGTTTTTAGAAAAAAAAAATTAAAAATTGATGGCTCAATTGATAAATTCAAAGCAAGGTTGGCGGCTAAGGGTTATACACAAAAGGAAGGGTCAGATTATTTTGATACTTATTTTCTTGCTGCTTGAATTCCACCATAAGAATTTTGATTGCTATTGGAACTATTTTTAAATTAAATGTGCACAAAATGGATGTTAAAACTACATTTTTGAATGGTGATTTGGATGAAGAAATATATATATTCAACAACCTGAAGGATTTGTAGTTAGTGGACAAGAGCATAAGGTGTGCAAGTTAATTAAATCATTGTATGGGCTAAAACAAGCATCCAAGTAGTGGCATGAAAAATTGGATAAGAACCTAATGTCAAATGGTTTCAGAGTGAATGAAATAATAGATGTGTTTATAGCAAATTTAATGGAACTGTTGGATTCTTAATCTATTTATATGTTAACGACATGCTTATATCTGGGATTGATGAAACTATTGTCAAGCAAAACTTAAATCCTTCTTGACTTCACATTTTGATGTGAAAGATATGGGTGAAACTAATGTGATATTGGGTCTAAAATTGACTAAAACTGGTAATGGTTTCATACTTTCTCAGTCTCACTATGTGGAGAAAATTTTGAAAAAATTCAATCATTTTGAATTAGAGCCTGTTAAAACCCCATCTGATTCTAGCGTGATTTTGAAAAAGAATAAAGAAAAATGTATACCACAATCTAAATTTGCTCAAATAGTTGGAAGTGTGATGTACTTAATGAATTGCACTCATCCTGACATTGCTAATGCTGTGAGTAGATTGAGTAGATGCACACACAATTTTGATAGGAGTCATTGAAATGCATTGTCTAGATTGCTTAGATATCTGAAAGTAGAGGTGGCAAAATGGGCGGAATAGGAGGGATTTGCTTGGGTTTAAAATGGAATCGAGTCATATGGGTTTGGGCCCAACCTTACCCATATGTGTTTTGGGACTAACTTGGGCGGGATCACTTTGGGATGGGATTAGATTGATCCCGCCCAATACCCAAATCTATTTTCTACATATTTTTTTCCTTTAATTCATTTTTTATTTTTTATATAACTTTAATATTTTTGATTTATTAAATTTCTTTTAGTTTTATTAAATAAACATGCAAGTGCTTTATACTCAGGATTACCACCAAAAATTGGATTAACAAATAAAGGAAAAGATAGATATACATCCATAATCCAACATATATCAAGATGGCCAAGGCACTTAGGGTGTTGAATATTTATCCTCATCATTGTCCAAGGATGACAGGTCTAAACTGACTGAAATGCTGGAAATTCTTGTGGATAATGACTAGGAAGACTGCTAGATTATATTCGTTGGAATGACTATAAAAATTGTTAAAGATAATTTTTGAATCTAAGATTCAGTTTGGATTGGCTATTTTTTCAAAAAACAAGTTTTTCAAATGCAATGTTACAGTAATATACAATAACTCAAAAAACATCCCATCCATATTAGTATATCAAATATTTCGAAAAAATTTTATAGTAAAAATTTTTCATATACACTACTGCAATAAAATATTTCAAAAACACCTTAAAAAACAGCTAATCCAAACGGAGCCCTTGCTATTTGAGCCCAATGGGTACCCAAGTATTTCCTAAAATTTCCCATCAATTAATGGGTACAATTGGGATTTGTCCCATTTTAAACCCAATATCAAATTCCAGTACCCATCCCGCCCAAAGTCCCCATGGGCATGGGTAACCCATTGGGATTTGGGACAAATTGCCACCTCTATCTGAAAGGCAGCATGTGTTTAGGACTTCATTTTATTAGTTATCCTTCTGTGTTAGAAACTTATTGTGATGCAAATTGGGTATCTGCAAATTATGAAGTCACCTCTACCAGTGGCCATCTATTTACTCTTGCTGGTAGAGCTGTATCTTGGAAGTCATCTACGCAATCTTGTAATGCTAAATCAACTATGGAATCTGAGTTCCTTGCTTTAGAACTGGCACGTTTAGAAGCTATGTGGCTTCGCAATCTATTATTTGACATCCTACTTTGGGAAAAGTCTATGCCTTCTATTTCTTTGCATTGTTATTCAAAAGCAGTGATCGCGAAAGCCCAAAGCAAAATCTACAACTTGAAAAGGTAGTATATCAATTGAGGCACAATATTGTGAGATAGCTCATGAGCAATGGCTGTGAACTTTGTGCGGTCCAATAAAAATTTGTAGATCCTGTAATGAAAGGATTGTACAAAATGCAGTTCAAGAAACATTGAGAGGGATGGGACTTAAACCCATTTGATAGGAATCGAATGTGATGACAACCCAACCCCATGAAGTATGTTCAATAGGTAATAACAAGTCACAATGAGATTCCACAAGCACTATAATATTGTTGTCTATTCCTATGGTGTTGTTGTGAAAATAGTGCTTACTATCCTATGAGTGCTAAAGTTGAGTTTATGACTCTTAATGATCTTATATCCTTTGTAGGTGGTGTGAGGCAGTATACACGATAAATCCACCTATATGAGTATCAAGTGAAAGCCGCTTCTATTGAGAGTTTGGATATATATCTAGAGCATTCATGAAATCCAGGTAGGTAACGGTTGGAATAATATCAAATTGCTAGCTTTTGTGGATCTGAATTATATTATGTGTCTAGCGGAGAAGTATACATCTGGGAGAATAGATTCAAGATCATTGGTCATCTCTTTTCGATATTCTTCTAAGCTGAGTACACAAAGTGATGATTCAAGTCGAAAGACATCGATCATTGTGTATTAGATTTTTATACTCAGTACCATGTTCTAAATTTGAGTCATGAAGGGGATTGTTTGAAATTGAGCCTCAAATTTAAGTGTAGTTCATTCATTGTCCTAAAGGTTTATTGAAACATTCATCCCCTTCTTAGATTCATTTCTAGATTCATGCATTTCTTGGAATTTATTAGTTCTTTCTTGGAACTTATAAATTCATGAACTTGTAATAATCATAGCACATGTATATATATATCCCTGCGCTCTTATAAAGAGAAATCTTGAAAGTTCAGTTGAGAAGTGAATTCTGTTTTTCTTTCTTTCTTCCTATTTTGTGGTATTGAGTAATTTATTTCAAACTCAAACCCTTAACTTGCAAGTGCACATGATCGAGGCTAGCCATTATATTGTGGAGAGTGACTACCTAGTGAACTATATGGCACCACGGATACATTCTTATGAGGGTGAGATCACTTTCAAAAGCAGTAGGGTATCCTACGTTTCGACTTTCTTTCTCGTTGTCAATTATTGCATTTCTTAAAAGTTAGATCACACATTTTCTAACAAGTTATACGAGATTATTAGACTCTTTTTTGTTTTGTCAATACTAAAATTTTAGCTAATAATTTTGTGACAGCCCCACCTTACCCTAAGGCGAACCAAAGGGTTCGGCGGACCGCCTGCCCAGCTCTCGCCAGGACTCGTTCACTCACATCAAAGAAAGTAAGATAAAGCCTCGAGAATAAGCGGAAACGAAACCCAGACTTGAAACATATACTTACATTTATCCCAAACTCAACCAATTACATAGTCCCAAATATATACACAAGCTTTAAATTCTTAGTACATTCCAACCCTAATCAAGCACTAGAACGAGATCAAAAGCCAAAACAATACAAAAGGCTAAACTATACTATACAGGTCTCTCGCCCTTGCTCGCAACCCCTGTTAAGGAAAACAAAAGACGTGGAATGAGCTAAAAGCCCAGCGAGGTTCTATATACTCAACTAAGCAATTAAACAAGGACATTAGCACGTAATAACAAGTAATCCAGGTAACATTTACGATATAAAGCAAGAATAACACATTCATTAAAAGGATACGGAGTCATTCGTTCGTTCATTCATCGACCATCCATTCCTTCAATCATTTAGAAAATTTCATTTGTCATTGAAAATCCCTCCGTCATTCTTGCCATTCATTCGTTCATTTCGTTCTTCCCCTTCTGGCCAGCGCACTGGCCAGTCCTTCCCAAACTTCATGGTCATACTCGAGTATACCAAACATTCACATTAACCCAGAGTCACTAATCGCCCGACAGAGTCCGCTTCTGGCTCGAGTCGACCAGTAACAAAAGGCAAGGGCCCAGTTCAGCCAGAAGGCTTACATTCATGCACAAGTAACATTTAATCATTCAATCATTCCAATGTCACGTTCATTTGGGCCGAGTGCAATAAAGTACACACTCGCCTAGTAAAAATTATTTTTGCAATCATTGAGAACATTTAACATTTAATCAAGTATTTCAACTAGCCACATAATCAATGAAACATAACGTATATAGAACACTCACCTAAGCAAGCAAAACGTCCAAAATATCCCTCCGGATCTCAACCCTAGTCTCCAAGAAACCCTAAAAACAATCATGAGAGAATATTATGACTCAACCATCAAAATGTCCAGTGAATCAAAGAAAATTCGAATAAACAAGTACAAGGGGGAAGTATGATTTTTTTGAAAGTGAAAAGGGTACATTTTGATCAAAGGAATTGAGTAACTAAAAGTTTTCCCAAACCAACCATAGAATTAACCTCAAAAGAGTTTTATAAAATTTTATCGGAAAATTTGGAACAGTGCCACGTCAGAATCTGGCCAGAACTTGGCCGGCTACACGGCCGGATAATGAACAGTAGTTTTTCCTCATTTTTCGTAAAACGTGTTTTTGGCTCAAAACTAACACATTTACAAAGAATTAATGTATAACAAGTATCTTGGTTAAAAATCATATGAAAAAGGTAGTCAAATACCTTGAATTCACACTTTAAAACTTTGCGCGTTAAAATTAGGTTTTGTGGCCGAGAAACCCTAGGCCACTCTTGTTTGTTTCGGAACGAAAATAAACACGTATTTGAAGTTCAAAACTAACATTTAGAACTAAGCATCATGGTTAAACGAAATGGTATAAGTGCAAGTAAAGTGACTCATTTAACACTACTAGAGTGGCACTAAGCTACTCTAAGCAAAGCAAATCCAATGCATCCCAAAATCACATTCCAAATCTCATTTCCATTCACTCAAGTTCAAGAAAATAAACGGACAGCATTTCCCCTTGTTTTTCCTTACTTTCCATGCTACAACCCAACCACCAAATCATACCATTCAATCACAATTTCATATACAAACCATAAGCTATCAAACACCCTTAAAATGCAACCAATTGAAGCTTTACAGCCATCCAAAACCAGGCCCAAATATTCCATCATAACTCAGCACACACAACTCCAATTCAGTTGATTCCAAAGCCATATGAAAGCTAAGATACAAGGCTACAATTCTGAAGAAGGCATCAAAAGCTAATTCAGTAATCTTCCCAGCCAAAAAAGCCAAATACAGGGGCTGATTATCATTTCCGGACAGAAACAGGGCAGCAGGGGTAAAATAGTCATTTCACAGGCTACCGTGCTCCGATTGAGCTGCAATTTTACAGGCATGATCTACACTCAATTCTCTACAACTTTCATGTTTTGAGCTAAGTCCAATTCGGCCTCCATCATGGCCTAACAACACTGGTCAGATTAGGGCAGAAAATTCCCAATAAATCAGAAATTTAACCAACTCTCCATTAATCAACAAAATCATCCATTAATCATGTTAGCAAGCCACCATAGGCCACTAATTATCATCTATTGGAACCAAAGAAGGGTGTTCTTAGCAACCTTACCTTCAAACCTCAAAGAAAGTTGGTAGCTTAGACTTCCTCCTCCCAAAACAACTCCACCAAGGCCTTCAATTTCTCTTAGCTAGCACTTGTATGGTGTAGTTTTCAATTTGGTTGGTTAAATCACAAGATTTGAGCAAGGATTGAAGTTGGAAATTGAAGAGCTCTCTCTCTTGTTTTTCTCTCCAAGGGTTCGGCCAAGGCAAGGGAAAGAAATGAGGGAATTTTGGTCAAAATTGGAGTTTTAGTAAAGGTAAGAAAGTTAGGCAAGTTTCCTCCAATCGGTTGGCGACACTTGGCGTCCTTTAGGTTTTAAGTTTATCTTCTCATTTCCAATAATTCATCCATCTAACCAACCTCTAATCATCTCCTAGTACCATGGAAAATAATATCACTTAGTATTCCATCACCTAATCGGCAAAATTATAACGCACTAGCGGGCCCCACATCGAACAAATGCACTTCAAGTTATGTACACTAACTTATACTAGGAAAATGATTTAAAAATTGTACTTACTTGTAAAATGTACAAAACATTTAATATTTTCAAAAGACAGTATAAAATATGGCCAAGGAAATAAAATAATACGTGAAAATGTGAAAATTTTCGGGTTCTCACAAATTTACATTTATGTGTGATTGAATTAAGGTTGGGGTATGGATCTAAATTTAGGTATAAGATTATACAAAATTAGATCCTATCTTTACTCATATTTGTATTATAGCAAGGTCTACGCCTAGATCTCATAATCTCATGAATTAAAAATTAATGAAAAAACATGATTAGCTTAGCTTAGATTTGGTCAAAATATGATCCATTGAGCTGCCTACCTTCATGCTCATAAAAAAGCAACCAACTTAAAGTTACCCAATCAAGGACGGTTTGATAGATTTGAAACTACTGTAGAAGTAGATGTGAAAAAAATCGACAATGATCGGTTGATGTGTGCACAAGCATAAACGCCTGATTGATGAAGAACCAGCCCTAACCCTGTAGTGTTTTACACGAAAGAGACCATATTCTAAAGGTCAAACGTACCAAACAATACAAAAAAAAAATATTTATTTGGTGTCAATGAGGAGTTCCCACTAATTCTCATCTCTAATGTATCCTTTGCTTCTAGAGCATGCTCGAGGACCACGTGCAGTATTATTTAGTTGAGAATCAGACAAAAATATATATTTATTTAGTGTCAATGAGGAGTTCCCACTAATTCTCATCTCTAATGTATCCTTTGCTTCTAGAGCATGCTCGAGGACCTCGTGCAGTATTATTTAGTTGAGAATCAGACAAGATAAGATATATCAGCATCATAAGATATACTAGGGAGGATTCTCTTAGATTAAAAAGAGAATTTAGGAAGCAATGTAGATAGAAAAGAGAATTTGTTAACTTTTAGTGAGGACAAATAAGAATAGCATTATAAATTTCCAAATTTTCTAAGCTTAACGATTAATTTTTTCAAAATTAAGTGGAGTCAGTTGCCCCATTTTTTTTTAGTGAAAGTGAAAGAGTTTGAACCTGAAATTAGATGTATCAATTACAATTTAATTATATTGACCCATTCAAATCCACCCGGCCAAAACCGCATATTAATTTTGAATGGATCTAAATGGATACTCAATTAAATTTATTTAATTGATAGGCAGTGAATTGATTCGATTTACTCATTTATATTCATTTAAAAATGATTATACATAACTGTCCAAGTATTGAAATTCACCCATTAAAAAATGACTCAAATGCAATGTATAAACGTAACCATCCAAGTATTGAAATGCACATGTTTAACAAATAATATAAAATATAATTTAAAAATTATATGCAGATAATTACTACGCAGTTTTTTTCTTTTTTTTTGGGCAAAGGTGAAAAGAAGAAAAAGAAATTTTGTGAGTTTCATTCTACAGCTAAAAAGTTAACAAAAATTTTCAAATGGGTTTGTGCATTGAAAGCATATCGAGAAAGAAGTCAAAAAAAAAAAAAGTAAAGTTGAGTTTTTGTTGGTGGTTTTGATCATAAGTGAGAGGTGAAATATCCAGTTATTTATTTATAAGTTTGTTGAGTTAGAATTTTTGATATACAGGGGGCATATGGTTGTTAATTTACACATATATTAAGGATTTTGATAAGATTTACAACATGGGGGTAGATAATATTGCCTACATATTGGATAAAATTCTTACATTACACACTAAATATTAGATAATATTATCTAAATATTGGTATATATGTACACAATGATTTTGGCGGGAGCGGGACATCACAACTCTCCGTACTGACCTTTTCGGGAAGCAAAATCCCACAGTCATGGCCCTCACAGAGTCAGGACAATATGGACTTGGTGCCCTCACAGTGTCAGGAGAATATCCCCTTCCCCTCCTTTGCTGAATATGACTGATATGAGTGCAGCACAATCTTTAACACCTACCCCACCTTTTTGAGAAGCTAAATCCCACAGTCGTATTCCAAATTCGAGTACATTTTAGACCACAACCACAGTACAAAAACAGCGAAATCCCATGTACAATCTTTGGTCTATTTAGACACTCCCACGGTCTTGCACTCATTTTCACGCACAAAGGTTGAAAGCAATGCAGAAGACAGTGTGTGTAACAGGGGCTTCAGGTTTCATAGCATCATGGCTTGTCAAGTTCTTGCTCCACCGTGGTTACACTGTCAAGGCATCTGTCCGTGGTCTCAGTGAGTATCCCTCCAAGCCCTTCGTCTTTCTCTTTTAGATTTAGCTTTTCTGAAACTTTTTCCCCTCTCTGAAGTTGAAACTTTTGGATATTGGTTGTGCTTTAAGATACATGGTATGAAGATTATTTTTTTTAATTTTTTAATTTTTGGGTTTTGTTTGTGAGCTATTGGATTCTTGTTGGTATTTTTGCTTGAGTTTCTTGTGCAATTTCGTTTTCCAGATTAACAGACAATTCATGGGTGGCTCTGGGAATTGAAAATTCTGATTAGGTAGGTGTTCATATTGAAGATTGGAGAGATAAGGGCTTTTGTGATTATAAGAATGGAGAAAAAGGAAGGTTAAATTGTGTTTAGATAGTCAGAATTGAGGAATATCATGTAATGCAATATTTCTGTAGTAAAAATCTTGGTCTCCACCAAACTGCAATTTTATCGTTGGTTAATCCTATGTTCTCTTGAATAATAACACGTGCACCTGTGACATATTGGAAATTTGAAAGAATTTGCTGAGGGTTTGACTGATGGTATTGTCTTAGTAGTTGGCAAGCTCATGGTTTGGAACATATGGTAAACCAGAAAGGTTCGCTACCAATTTCCAGCTTATATATGCTAAAAGATGTAGCAGAACTCCTGTGGGCTTTTTTTGTTTTCCTGAGCAGAACTCCTATGGTTGTGCTGCATTTTCAATTATTATTATTGTTGTTGTTGTTGTTGTTTGTGGTTTTCTCTTTAGTAAGAGAACAATAAAGTAATCCACGTTCTTTCTATATTCAGTCTTCTATGCAGCATTTTTTTTATGTTGGTGGGGAAGGAAGGTTGGGTTTTTTGGGGGGGGGGGGGCAACTTAGGGAGACGAGATTTTGCTTCCTTAAAGAGATTCCTCTTTGTAAGCTAATGGATGATGAGAAAGTACTAATGTACCTGTCATTTTGAGTCCTTTTCCTTCTCCTTTCTTCTCTAGTATACAGGTTCAACTACTGGAATTGTCTCCCATGTGATGTTAATCACCATTGACATCATTGATATTCCCAAACTACCATCCTTTTCTAATTCTTGAAGCCATTATGTTGTCCAATCTTCCAGATGCTTGCGGTGTCTAACTAGTTAGAGGTCATCATCTGGTTTTGTTATTTCATGAAACTACTGTATCGAAGATAAATTTTTTTGCTTCTGAGCTTAGTGTTCTTTACTATGAGCTTTGGTCTAATTCATGTAAATCATGCAGATGATCCAAAGAAAGTAGCACACCTGCTTGCACTTGATGGAGCATCAGAGAGACTTCAGTTGTTCAAAGCAAACCTACTGGAAGAAGGTTCCTTTGATGCTGCAATTGATGGGTGCGATGGTGTTTTCCATATAGCATCTCCTTTCCATGACCCACGCAACGATCCTCAGGTCCATTGATCATTTCCTTATTCCTTAATTGAGTATGGATTTTCTTCATGTGTCAAAGTAAGACAAGAAGCCATAGGTTCGGCTATTTAGGTTGCAGATACATCTATGTTTTCTCATGGTTTACTCTCAAGTCACTGTGTATGTCTCTCGATGGATGAATGTTTCTCTTAAATAATGATAATAAATGAGGAAGCCCAATAGCCAATTGCATGCTGATATTGAATTCTAAGATCGACCCTTTTTAGTCCATTAGTTCTGATGAACTTCTGTTCTTGGCTATGGGAATGTGAAAGAAAATGTAGTTGGTTTCAACAATTGCTTTAGCTAAATTAATCATTTTTAGATTAACACAAATATGTATGAGACACTATAGCTGGCTTTCAATAACTTCTTTAGCAAAGGCAAATAATGTTAGATAATCTCAGGTCACTTCTTTAGCTGGTTCTCAATAACTTCTTTAGCAAAGGCAAATTGTTTTAGATAATCTCAGGTCGATTCTAGTATGTAATCCTAACAACTTTGTGGCTCTACTACATTTGGACATCCTTTATCTCCAATTTGTAAGAATCTTATTAATAGTAGCATATCTGCAAAAAGATTGCAGAAATGTGCCAGAGTATAACCTAAAAATATTGTTGAATCTAGTAATGCTTTGTTGCTTGCCCACCCCAACCCCCCCCCCGTCATTAAAAAAAAAAAAAGAGGAAAAGAAGTTTTAATATGTGTTGGGAGCAGAGCATCTAAATGCTTTCCACTTCGTTATTACTTATTTCTGTTTTATTTTTCTTTTGTGTAAATGATTGGGCAGTTGTTCCTAAAATCCTATTAGAGAGCTATATATACATTTCAACTTCAAAAATCCAGGATGGTACTTAGTATGGTTCAACAATGTTGGCTCTAAAACCTTATAAATCCTGTGTCCTAAGTAAAAGTGATCAAATTCCTTACTGTGGCAGTGCATGTGCTTGTCTTTTTTTACATTATGTGGAGTTTTTGTGAATTTGATCTCATTGCTTGAGGATATTCACATTCAGAATTAGTCATATGCTGCACTCATTTTGGTGTAGCATTGAGTATTCTATTGTGTGCTTTCTGGTGTTGAAACTTTTTTGGAAGCCAATTCATTTGTTCCTAGGGATTAGATAGTATTAACTGCTTTTGTCATTAATATTATTTTTCCACGTCTAGGAAAATAGTAAATACAGTCCTACTTGTCTCAGGATGGAAGATACTAGATATCATCCTACCTGTCTCATGAAAGAAGATACTAGATGTCATCCCTTGCATTTGCAAACTAATGCTAAACAGCTTGTTTTGAAGAAATAAGTAGGAGTTGGTGAGTTGTAAAGAAATGTAGAAGTATAGATGGTTAAGGGTCTCAGGCTATTTAGGTGAACCTCAAAAACAGAATATGGTTGTTTCACAACCAAAGATATTAATTTGGGCCAAAATCCAAATAAATACAATTGCAACCCTAAAGGGACATGGATAAGGATGTTTTAATTGCTTCTCTGTGGCAAAAGCAAGCTTTTTAATTTCTTGAATGAAAACTCATTTGCTCAGATTTGGGGTGTGTTAATTCTTCTAGGTGGAAATATTTTGCACTGAAGTAAGCCAATGTCTGATTTCTGTCTAATGGCTAATGACCATTTAACCACTGTCTGCTTAAAAAGAATACTTTGTTATCTGCATAGCTTTGTCAAAACCATTGTTCAACCTAAAATTAAAAGACTATTTAGTTTAACTGGTTTTAGTCATCCTGGACCTCAATCTCTCTAAAAGCACAGTAATTACTCTAAAAGAGTCTAACTTATTGTCGAGTTATTTGTCCATGTTGATTTATGGCAGAGCTAATGAATATAAGAGGAACCCTGAAAAGCTGGAAAATATATTTGCGTCATGGAAAAGCACTGTTCAATGAAAGTAAAGATACATGGTACTTTTTCCAAATACATCTGTAGTAAATATGTTCAATATGAACTTTGTTCCAGTTAGCAGGAATGATTTCTGATAACTGTCAGTCGTCACTTATTTGCAATTCTTTTTTGACAGGCTGAATTGATTGATCCTGCCGTAAAAGGGACTCTGAATGTACTTAAATCATGTGCAAAATCACCATCTGTTAAAAGAGTGATTTTGACCTCCTCTTTTGCTTCAGTTGGCTTCAATGGAAAGCCTCTTACTCCTGACGTGGTGGTTGATGAGACTTGGTGGACTCTTCCAGATTTCTGCAAAGAAATCAAGGTCTGTGAATGTCACTTTCTGTTCTGTGTAAGATATTATACATGAATTTGGATAATGACCTGTAAACTGTTTTCTGCTCTGACTAACATTGAAAACCATTTGATGTTGTTCCCTAAGATTTTGCTTTACTTTCCTATTGCACTAATATATATCTTTCATTGAAAATCAGTCATTAGCTTAGGAATAGTTAATGGAAAGCCAAAAGGTGACAAATTTTGGGATCAAGCTGAAAACTGAATTCAAATTTCACAAGTTAGAACATGTTGTGAGTTGCTAAAGTTTTAAATCTTCAAACCAAACTCTGAAACAATTAGCTCTAGATAATAATTAGAATCAACCATGATTCAAGATCCTTTTCTATATCTGGTCAAGTTCTCCATCATCTTGGGCATAGTATACATGATTATGTCATTGTAGTACAATTTACTTTGCTGATCATGAATTCAAGATACATGATTAATTATTTTATTCATCTCCGGAAATTACTTATCCTGCTTCCTGCTAAGTGCTTCTATCATGCTTCAAAGTTGCCTTCCACCATAATTATCAGCATGATGCTGCTAGAAACTTGAGACTCTCTCTCTCCCCATGATAGACACCTTGCTCACTCAGACAAACTGTTTTCCGCGACTGGGTATTATTGCCTTTTAAGATACAGCCAATTAAAAATGGTTAGTATTTAAAAAGGAGATATATATGATGTTGTTCTTTTTCTTTTACCTTCTCCTTTTCTAGTCATGGTACATTCTTGCGAAGACATTGGCTGAGGATGAGGCCTGGAAGTTTGTAAAAGAGAATGACATAGACATGGTTGCAATAAACCCAGCCATGGTGATCGGACCTCTGTTACAGCCAACACTTAACACCAGTGGTGCTGTAATATTGAACCTAATAAATGGTATGGATTTTTACATAAAGAGAAAGCAAACCAAATCTTTGGAACTTGCTCTTTTGGTTGGATCTGCTTAGTTATTATTTGAGGGCACAGACCTGTATGATATGCTGTTGGTAAACCTTTTTTTTTCCCTTGATTCTGCCTTTGAGGGAACTGAGAAAAATTGTGAAGCTGTCCTTGGTGTTGCTACTGAAACCATAATTCAATTTTATCGGCTTTAGGTTGTTGGCTTATTTTTATTTATTTATTCATTTTTAACTTGCTCTAATTTTCTTAGTCTATACTTGCACATCTACTATATAGATACTTACATAATATACTTTCTTATATTAATTTCAGTTGAATGAGAAAGTTTAGTTGCTCAAAGAATAGAAATGGAATTGAAAGTTGCATGTTGAATAATAATGACTCATGTTGTTGTTGTTGGTGGTGTTGTTTTTTCCCCCCTCCTGAATACTTGGTTGAGTCTTTGGTCTAGTGGACTATATACAATTACTTCCAGTACTGTGAAGATTTACCCCAGACCACTTGCTAATCTAGCTATTGAAACCATATGAAAATATAGTGGAGAATGTGGGCGCAATTTAAATCAGGGTAGAACTTATGATTATCTGATTCAACTGAAAATCAACTTGAGAACAAATGAAAATGGCCAAACTACCACTAGAGTGGCCAATTTATGTACTTGGGAGCAATGCACCGTGGAAGCCATAAAGCTGAGCTTGCCATGACTTTTTGACCTGTTTAGTCAATTTAGTTATCCCAAGAATCTCATGGTAATTGGAGCAATGTGTCATGTAATTTGGCATGTTGGAAAGTTTGTTGTGAGTTCTCTGCCTGTTTAGTGGATTTGAGTTTTCCGAAGGTGGATGACATGGTCATTTCACATTTGGAGTTTGGCCAGAGTCTCATCTGTTTGCAAGTGCGGCAGCAGGTGTGCCCACAATAAGTTTTGTTTTCTTATAGCCTTTTTGTGTTGAGATGTGCATATATGTGTTGTTTATCTGGAACTCAAGTACCAAAATCTTTTGGGTCGTCTATCATGTAAAAAACTTATTTTGTTTGATCTAGTGTGCTTCAGGGATGTTTTACTGCACTTTTTATTCTACTTATATCTAAGTTATAAATTTCCTGATGCTTTCTTAATTAAAGTAAAAAGGAAATGTGAAACAAACAAGTACTCAGCATAAGCGCAAGTATGCTTGTGTGTAACATTTTCTCATTCTATTTTACTCTCTCTGTTAGAAATGTTTGTACATAAAAGAAGATGATATGAACCTTGACTTGCCCTTGACTGGATATATTGTATGTTCTAATTTTTTCTTAGCAGTTGTTGAATTCTTCATATAACTTTCTTCACATTCTTTCCAGATATGCTAATGGTTTCACTCAGTTTTCTGTTTTTTGGGTTTTTGTCTCAATAGGTGCAGAAACATTTCCAAATTCAACATTTCCCTGGGTTGATGTGAAAGATGTTGCTAATGCACATATACTAGCTTTTGAAAATCCATTGGCTAGTGGAAGATACTGCCTGGTTGAACAAGTGGCACACTACTCCAAAGTTGTAAAGATCTTGCATGAACTTTATCCTTCCTTAAAGCTTCCAGTAAAGTAAGTCCAAGCTCTGTAATTTGGATTTGACGATGCATTTAGATGTACTTATCTAAATGTGCAATATAGGATCATGTTAGACTTATTATGAAGTTCATCATTTGATCACGTATATAATCCATATTTCCACGCTTCTACCTATGGTAGACCATGCATCCAAAACTCAAGACGTGATAAAAGTTAGGAAACTCTCATGAAGAGTATCTTTGGAAACAGCACAGTTCCTTCATCTGAGTTAAATTCGTATTTGATTAAAGCTTGGATGCATCTGATTATTGCTGGTTACGTTACACCTTCTGGTCAAGGGTGTTGAAGTTTTTTACAAGATTTTGAATTTTTTTGTTATTTGAAATGGAAATAAGATACAGAACGTTCAGGAGCGTTAACATTTGCTAGGTAGTCAATTAATGGTTAAAGCTCTAGTCCTTGTTATGATGGTTTGGTTCTTGGGAATTTTTACTCCACATATATCTGTCATTTTAGGTTTCAGAATGTTATGAATCGAGCATATCGGATGGCACAATGATGTTGGAGGTTTCTTTTGCCTTGAGATTGACTAGTAGATAACAAATGTTGGAGGTTTCTTTTACCTTGAGATTGACTAGTAGATAACAAATGTTGGAGGTTTCTTTTACCTTGAGATTGACTAGTAGATAACATTGTCTTGCTGTTATCTAGATTGCATTTCTGAATTATACTGTTTCTGTAGGGCTTGTTCTTAACTTTCATGTTACTCTCAGCCCAACTATGCCATTCTTCTGGTCTTAAATAAACATTTTCTTGTGCACATCAATCTCAAATGAGAAGGCAATATAAGCAGCAGTAACGTCAAGCACAATGAGTTATTGTGTGCATTCTAGAAAGGTGACTTGTATCAGCTGACTTTGTTAGTGTCTGGATAAGCTGCCTTACTTCAACAATGCATGTACATGATCATAGATTGATTCTTACTGAAGTACTTTAAAGTAGTAATAATAAAATTATGACTACAAAATGATCATAATATTTGCAGGATTATGATAAAAGCATGAATTTGTTATGTGCAAATATTCAGAACACTTTAGTACATGAATATGGTTCTCTGCTAATTAAACCTGTAATTATGAAATCTTGGGGCTAGTATGCTTACATGTTTTGAAGTGTTCACCTGGAAGTTTTGACCTTTCTTCATAGCAATCAGATTTTTCACGTTTCAAATTTTGCATCTACTATTCTTTTTTTTCCATGTCCAAAAAAAGGTGAGGTAGATGAACCCAACCAGAAAGAAATTAGAAACTGACAGGAAATTATATTGTGTTAAGTTAAGCAAGCTTTTATCGTTCTTTGGTCTTTCTGCTGTACTTGATGGTTTGACGAGAATAAACAGCCTTTATGTGATGTTATACCTGAGATTGTCATGTCTTAAAGTAAGAAATCCCCTATATATGTTTGTCTATTGTGATGCATATCATGTCGTCTGGACGCGATGAATTTTTGTTTTAGTTGCCTACTTTCAGACGTAATTGGACTCCTGAAAGACTGATGAAGATTGAAGAAAGCAAAAAGTATCATGTATATCAGATTGCTTTTGCTGGACAATGACCAAATCTGTCACTTGGTCTGATCCTTGTAGGTGTGCCGATGACAAGCCATTTGTGCCAGAGTATCAGGTCTCCAAGGAAAAGGCAAAGAGCTTAGGAATTGAATTCACTCCCTTTGAACAAAGCATCAAGGAAACAGTTGAAAGCTTGAAGGAGAAGAAATTTTTGGACGCTTCAGTTGCACTGTGAATGTACCAAAGTTGTTGAGGAACACTGCAAATTGATGTCATTGCCTCCTGAAAACATGTTGCAGATTCTTTTATGTGCCATTGCTCTCTGATTGGCCTTGTATGCATATGCAGGGATTTAGAAGAATCTGTGTATGCAATAATAGTGAGTACTCTACTTTTTGGTATCTTAAAAATTTGAACTGAAGTTAACAATTGGTACTATATTTGCTGCTGCCAATTAAAGCTGAAGCATGTTTGTGAGTTTGCTTGCGTGCTACAGCTGCAGTTTGGCAGGATTTATCAAATAAAGGAGCAGCATTAATTGTACTATTTGGAGTAATAAATACTATGTCATTGCACTAAACTTCTATTTCTTATTGCGCCATTTTGAGACAAGACTAAAGTTCATGCACTAAATTATTACAAACATAAGTTTTATTTGAACTTTGCATATTTGTACCAAAAAATTGCTTAAGTTTACGCTCTCTTGTTGATCGTGAATACACTAAATTTTAGAGTAGGCATTCTTAGTTGCAAACTGAAAATAGTAGAGAACTTGATCATGGCAACTAAAATGAGTTTTTTTTTTTTTTTGGATATTGGAAGAAAATGAATTCTTTCCTGCCAACTTGCTAAAGCTTCAAAAGATGGCAAATACTTGTGTAAGTTTGGTCTCTGAGTCTACTTGTAGACTATGTCGTGTATGCAATATAACTATAACAATTCTCTTGTATCATTATATATTATTATTCATATTACTTCTACTACATTATTATATATCATCAGAGTTGTAAATCACAACTTAATTATGTTGATCAGCCCAAACTCTTCATTAATTTTGAATGGGTCTAAATGGGTATCCAATTAATCCATTTAATTGGGTGGTAATGCATTGATTCGGCTGACTCATATGTACATATTTAAAAATAATTGTTTATTTAAACTCAATTTTTAGTGAGTGTTAAGCAAATAAATTTAAATTTTTACCAATCTAATAACAATAAAATACCATTATTTTTTGTCAAACAACATGCAAAAAATTAGAAAAAAATAAGTAAAATTTTAAATAACTCATAAATGAGTAACTGAATATACCCATACCAATTTAATAAATGGGTATGAATAGATACCAATTTATTTAAATGAGTATAAATGATTGATCTAACTATACCAATTTACCTAATTATGATCCGCTCAAACCCGTTTGAATCACCCATTTTGACATCTCTATATATCACCGTACCAATGTGGCTATAAAAATACACCACAAAATCGATAAGTTAGTCTATAAATCAAGTCAACAGAATTTTTTTTTTCAGAAGATGGTGGTAAGGGCGTAAATTACAAAAATAGCATAAACAATGGTCAATCTCTTGGATAGTAATTATGACTAATTGGGTGGGTACTCGGTACTCCTTAGCTTATAGTCAAGGTTTAGTTAAAAAATGATTTAATAGAGTATCAGCCTGAATATTTGGCACATTCGAAAATTTCTACGAGTTCACCCCATTCTTAGCCGGACCTCCACAGAATCATTCTTTATTTATCGTTGTCTGCGATCACTTGTATTTTTTCTTCTTTACTTATGTTTCATTGTCTATGATTTCATTTTAAATTTTGCATATAGTTGTTCTTATTTGAATCTATGTAGTCGATCCTGTTTATGTCCTTTCTTTGTTCTTCAGTATATGTTTGTGTGTACATCGAAGCTTTCCTTTTTGTCGTAAGGTAATCTTGCAATTGCCCTCAAATGGTAACTTGGTGCATAGTGCCTTATTAATTTTGGACAACCAGAAATAGGAATTAATTATGCAGTTTGCTTTTAGATTGCAATTAATCATGTATCATTGTGCTTTACCATGCCAATAATCCTAGCAGAAATCATAATTTTCAAAGTGATAAATTCAATGTTTGTGGCATCAATTTTTGAGCAAGGGGATAATTGGGTCTCATCTGAAATTAAGTAATGGTATTGCTTACAGTGACTCAATGACTCATACAGTTGTACAGTAAAAGATTTCCTTACCACGGGGATTAAATGGACTTCTAGCTTTAGAAGTACAATATTAATAATCAAAGTTCAAACTACTGCATTTACAATGTAGAGATAGTAATTAAAATCCTATAAACTTTTTAAACCCATCCCATACTGTCACGCTCGAATACAAATGAAGGTAGTACTGGACAACAATCGTAATATCATCCATGCCATGCTGGATAACAAAGTAAAAAAAAAATTATTTTATAAATGTCAGTTAGTTGGTCGCTAGATCGTAAGTAATTATAACGCGTTATTCATTTGTTGCCTCCTCCAAAATTTAGTTTGAAAACAGATAATTCTCATACTTGATGCACAATCTTTAAGGAGTACCCTACCCCGAACTCCACTGTTACATAACTCTTCAGTGCCACCAAAAGCAAATGCAATGCAGGTACCACAATCTTTTGTGCATATAGTTTGGGTTTCAGTCACCGTGACCAAAAGTTTGAAGGCTTCTGGGACAAGGAGAGCTAGTTCGATGATCGAAGAAGGGGCTAGGGGTGGCGTCGTGGCATGACAATGGGTCCTGTTCACACAACATATCAAGTGTACTAAAAGATGCTGAAAATCAGGAACAGAAAAGGTACACAACTCTGAATTCTTTCATCGAGTGAGTCAAATGACTCTCTCAATTCTTACTCTTTTTTCTTTTTTGCTGTAAATCTAGGGACAAATGAATAAAACTACTCCCTCAATTCTTGCTTTTTTTTTTCTCTTTTTAGCATAGATTGTAGGGACAAAAAAATAGGAGCAGATCCACAAATAATAATTTTGTAATTGATGGAAGATTGCCATTGAAAAAAATGCAGATCCCTTAAAGATTTAATTGCTTTATAACTTGAACAGAGGGTCTAAAGGGTCTTCATCAAGTGAACAACTTGAGATCTTTCGTGCAAGGCTAGCGATATTGTCAGAGTAAGAATTTTCTTGCAATAGCGATTTTGCATTAATTGTCAAAGTACCTTCACACGTAAATTCCAAGTATTTGGCATCAATTTTTGTGGGCCCGCTGCTTGCCCTCTTTGTTTTCTCTTTCCTTTCCTAGTTTCTCTTGCACATTTTCACCTAAACATTCTCAACTTATTTCTTTGTTTTCGCTTTATTGGTTGCAATTTTTTTTTTGTGTGAACTAAAATTAAAAAGTAGTAAAACCACAGGAACCCCGTTATACTTGAATCCTATCCTAGGAAATCAGAAAACCAAATGCGGTAGAAAAAAAAAAATAGGAAGGATTAATTGATTCTAGTACTATTTTAATAATCTCCAAAGACAGATTGAGAGAAGGAAAGGTCATACAAACCCATTTGTCGGAGGAAACACAAGATAACATCAATTACATGAACGAAACTAAAGATTCCGTCAATTCCGTCAAAACCATTACAGACGTTTGTTACAATTTCCAGTTACCAGTTTCTCACGATGTCTATGATGTAAGCATGCAAAATGCAACTTCCCTTCTTGAAGTCTAAAACACATGACCTATGTGTCTTGCAGTTTTTACTTGCTTTCCTTTCTTGAATTCGTATAGTATAGATGCCCCATTCCATGGCAAGAAGGCTTGATCACCATGTCCCAAGTCGCGTTTGTAGGTCTATTTGTTGTAGAGTTAAATAATCAGATAGTATTTGTATGTTCCAACTGTAGATAGATAATTTCGTTATGTTATGAATTATTTTGGGGAAAATTCATTTTATTCATCTTTTTTTTTTTTGTGTTTGATTAAACTTTGTGTGGATTGTTTAAATTACTGAAATTTGTATGTGGCATTTATGAGGAACTTGGAAGAGCTAGCTAAAAGTTCTCTGAACTTCATTTTCTTGGAAGTCTAAGCTGAGGAAACAATTTATATTTAGGCTTGCAAAGAGGAGTAACAACTAAATGGACAAAAGAATGTTAGATTGGACACGTAAATACTGACACTCGTCCTAGACTCCTAGCAAACTCAGAAGCCAAAATGTTCACACACACACACACATATATATATATATATGTTTTGCCTTCCTCCTATTCAACAAGCCAAGAAAAGACTCGAAAGAGTAGGCATAAAAATTATCACCCATTCCCAATTGGCTTTAAAGAGTTTGTTCCCTTAGCTATTTCCCGATAATCTCTTACTAGTATTTACCTACTACTAGTACTTCTTCAGTGTGTAGCTTCCCAACATCCTAAACATATGAATCGCCAGTTTTGCAGCATGGTCGAGGAGGAGCAATAGAACTGATCAAGAAAGCCAAGAAACCATGCAATAATTAATTGCTGCTCTCTTTTTCAGATCAGATTTCCGTGGTGTGATGATGGCGTTGTACGTGTAACAGAAACAGCTAGGGTTCCTGTGTTAACTGATCGATCTCTGAATTTAGAGAGAACGAGAGTTGGAGAAACTGCATTGAAAGAAAGAAACAAAGACATTTAGTGGGGAAGGATGGCGGAGAAGAAATGGATTCAGGGTGGAAGACTTGCTGCCGGCATGCTCACGATACAAGCAATCGCCACGGGGTTGCAGCTTCTGTCAAGACTGATACTGAACCAAGGCTCTTTCATTTTCGCTTACATGTTCTATCGGCATGTCGTGGGTGCTATTTGTGTTGCTCCTTTTGCTCTTTTCTGGGAAAGGTCGTAAACTAGTACTACCTCGGTCCCATTTTATCAATCTTGATAACAATTTTAGCTTGTTTTTGAAAATTGAAGAGTTGAAGTCGGGAGTGGGAGGAGAGCTAGCAGGGGAATTAACAGTATATAAACAACGTTATATGATTCTTGATTGATTCTTGTTCATCCCCCTGCTAGCTCTCCTCCCACTCCCGACTTCACCTCTTCAATTTTCTTTCTAGCTCCTTAATAACGTTGGTTTTGTTGTTGTTCAAAATCCCTGATTTTGTTAATCATGCTGTTCTGTGACATGAAATGATGCTCGTAATTGGACCACAATGCAGAGGCAATGGAAAGAAGCTGAGCTGGTTGATTTTCTTCTGGCTATTTGTGGTTGCACTAACCGGGTATGCGCCCCTACTCTTGTAGTACATTTCGTAATTAGTCATGTGTTTCCTTTCAATAGCAACTAACAAGAGCAATAGTCTATACAAATTGGCTTACCTCAGGCACTGTTAATTAGATAGATTACTCGTCTCGTAGATGAAGCTTGAAGGCAATTAAGGCATTATCTTTTTCCCCATGCTAGATGCCTAGATCACCAACTAAGGCTTTTTTTTTTTTAACTCCCTTTGCTAGATCACCAATCAAGACATTATTTGTTATTTCCACCTGCAATCCTATCTTTACCGCCACAAAAGAAAATGGAGGACAAATTACATAAGGAAACCGTGAGCTTCAGCTTTTCTATAATGCTAAACTAGCTTATTCAATTAAGGATATGACCATATAAATGGATCTTTTCTACATTCAAGGCATTATTTCGTCCTTTGATCGCCATTTAAGGCATTATTTGTTATTCCTTCAAAAGAAATGCCTAAGAAGGAAAATGGACAAATTACTTGAGGAAACCGTGAGCTTCAGCTGGCCTTATGGTAAACTAACTTATTCAAGAATATGACCATATAAATTAGTAGAAGCCTGAAAAGGAGAACGTACAAATAGTATTGATGACTAACCCTTTGAAAAGCAGGGTAATTTGTCCAAGTTATAAATAATATTGTTGAGTTAGGTTGGCCTGTCAGAGTATGTGTCAGCATTTGATTATAGAAGATTAAACCTAGTGAGATTATAACTTGCATTCTTAACGCTAAAATTAACAAACAAAATTTACCCTGTTTCCTTCTTTTTTTCTGCTGAGGATTAAAAGTATTTCCTGGATTCACTAGCTATATTCTTTCTTATCAGTTATTTTGTTACGTCCCGAAAATGTTAAAATCCAGTTCTCTAGATTGAGTGATAATTTTACACTCACAAGATAAGACCGCTGCCAAAATGGCAAATTCCTAATCAATGAGACATTTTTAATGGCAAGATTAATATCAATTACCCATAATTAATTCACAACGGCTTTGAGGATTAGATTATTATTTAAAAGCACCACAAAATCCAAGAAAAAAAAAGCAATTCTCATACCAGTCGAGATAGCTAATCTGTCAGTATTTGATTGGTATACAAAAGTAAATTGGTTTACAATCTACTCACTGGTCCAACTGAACTTGTATAGGGGCCAAAGGTGAGCCTACTATTATATCAGGTGAAATTTGAATTTTCAACATGGAGGGGTGCCTTTATCTCCATACCCAGAGCTACCCCCAGTAAATCCCCGTTTCCTAATCTGGAAAGTTCGCACTTGCAATCGAGCATCCTCAATTCGTTGAGCCTTCTCCACTGCGTCACTGAAGGCGTCAATTCGGGCTACAGCTAAATCCTTCTGGATCTCCACAATGTACTAGTGTAGGAGTTAATTAGTTGCAACGATTCTTATTAGACTATAGTGACAGTGCAATCCTGGTCTCTTTTTCATGGGAAATGAAATGTAGTTCTAATAGTAAAGCCACTACAAAAAAAAAAATGCTAAATAAGTGGTACCACTTTTTGGTTCACACTTCACAATATCAGGATGGGATAAGGATAAATGTGAAACGGAACCAAAATTAGAATTTTATGGGAATCCAAGGAAAAGATTTTTGTCCTTTACATTTCTTTCTTTAATCTGCTTCTGCTTCTGCTTCATTTCTTTAATCTTCTTCATTTTTTAAATAGATCCTAACTCCAATTTTAGAAACCTTCTTACTCTGACTATTTTCAAGTTTGCAAAGCCTTGAGCAGGAAATAGATGCACGCAGTCTATTATTTCTAGATTTTGGTCATTTGCTAATTTTGTTGACATTCGACTCGTGGCTTAATTACCCTACAAATGTTAAGGCGAGATCATGGTACCATAATTGGTGGCAAAGAAATTAGGATTCAGCACATACCCATTATTAGGATTTTTTTTTTTCCTTTTCCCTTTCTCACCAATACGTAGTACCTATCTTAGGACTTAATCTTACGTTTAAATTTGCACTAAATCAACTGGTGCATTGCACACGATCTTTTGGAGGTAAATTGTATCTTTGTTAGATTACTTTGTGAGAAATGTATGAATGCGTGTCACATAATTAAACTCAGGAATAAATGTCCCAAACATGCATGCTTTTTCGTATCATCATCTCCAAGGGCTTCTTTTGTCCTTCGTTAATTGCTTCCTAAGAATGTACAACATGTCTACTTTGTTCAGGATAACCATGGCGATGGGACTCTTCTATTATGGCCTAGGGGATACCACAGCCACATACGCAACAAACTTCCTCAACCTCATTCCCATAGTCACTTTTCTCCTCTCAACAATTCTGAGGTAGTCTCGGCAACCATCTTGTTTTCCATCTTTCTAGAGCACAAAGAACCATCTATTTTGATTTATGTCCCCCTCCTTGTCGTTTTTTATTTATATTAATAAAATTTGGATTGGCATCCGACCATGTTGAATGGGATTTGCCATCAAAAAAGAAAATGAAGAAAAAATGACCATCCATTTTGATTTTCCCCCATCTGCATGCATTATATTGAATGGTTGTAGAATAGAAGAACTGCGGCTGCATACCAGAGCTGGTAAAATAAAGACTATGGCTGCAATATTATGCCTTGGTGGTGCACTGGTTATTGCTTTTTACAAGGGCAAGGCCTTCCACATCCCTCACCTTAACGTGGAGAAACATTCCATACTGAAAACCACTAAGCCTCGCGAGTGGACTCGGGGAACAATATTTCTAGTTTGCAGCTGCTTATCCTATAGTTTGTGGTTCATATCACAGGTAATCCACCTAACTACATGGTTTCAGAAAATGTTATGTTATAAACTGTTATAAGGATTAGTCGATTAGTAATAAGATTTCTAATCTGTGATGACATGATTTTGTTGGATTTCTGTTAGGTTAAGCTATTCCAACTATTCCCCTACAAGTTCTGGTCAACATTCTATACTTGCATCATAGCATCAGTGCAACAAGTAGTTATTGGATTGTGCATAGATAGATCCAAAGCAGCTTGGCATTTAGGATGGAATTTAGAGTTAGTTACCATCTTTTACTCGGTAAGAGTCTTATCAAATCTTTTATTCCAACATTTTCTAGGCTATGGACTTGAAAATTATAAATATACTAACTAGTATAAGATATTAACTAATTAAGTATCGTAATTGTCATAACAGGGATCGTTGGCCACATCTGCATCATTTTGCTTGATCTCTTGGGCTATATCAAAACGAGGCCCAACTTATCCCTCCATGTTCAACCCCTTATCTCTTGTATTTGTGGCCATAACAGAAGCATTCTTCCTTGGGGAAGCAATCACCATTGGAAGGTAAACATCAGTTTATAAGTTAATTGGAGTATATATATGTTTCTTTTTCACAATTAATGGAGATTATAATTATTGTTGTAGCTTGCTTGGTATGTTCCTTATCATTGTGGGCTTGTACTCTTTCCTTTGGGCAAAGAATAAGGAGACCAAAGCAATATTCAAGACTATACGTG